>JAKZAP010000019.1:17635949-18122739 GCA_023053575.1 Branchinecta lynchi | reverse complement strand
CCCTCCCCCACCCCTAAATATAGGGCTACAGAGCCCATCTACGAACTTGACTTTACTCTTGACCCAAACAATATTCACACCAAGTTTCATCAAAATATCTCATTCTCTTCGAGAGTTATAGCGCGCACAGACGGACAACTATTGCGATCTCATAGGTATCCCTCCACTACGTTTTGGGATCCCAAAAAACCTGATGACGTTACACTTTGGTGGTCTTAAAAACCCAGGTTGCAAGAAACCGATTTGGGTCGTGACTTTATCCATGCATCGAAAACGAAGTAAGATAGCGATGACGGAGCAACAGGTAGCTTACAACTACAGACCAAGTGCTGTGATGGGATCCCATTGGGGAATGTTTACTGGACTTCTTCGAATCGGGTCTTGCAGAACCAGTATCGCGCAAACCTCTTAGATCTATTAGGTAATTACTGTCTGTCTAATTTCCAGCCTATATTATGACTGGAATATCTATTTATCAATACTACATAAAATATTCTGAAACATGATCTCTATCTCGATATACACCGCCTTATAAGCTTCATCAAATGATTCTTCAAAAATTTCAGGTTCACATCAGACTCCAGTCGTACCATTTACCCGACGAAAAAGCGATGCAGACCCATTAGTCTTATTACCCCTGCACTTACATGAACAACTGGACAATCATTATTTGAACTAATGAAGTATCGACTTGGCCAGATTGGCCAAAGCTGGAAGACAGGGTGTCTAAGTCTCCTTCTCCCCCCCCCCTCCCATGTCTCTTAAAAATTGGCTAAGCAGACGAAAACAGATGGGCTCGATCCAACACGCAGTATTAAGCTAAAACCACTGTCGACATTCTAAACCGCTTGATCAAGAAACTGTATACCAAAATAGTTGACTCCGTGCTTTCTAGTCTGCTTCTTTCTTGTTCTTTTTCTTTTGTGAAGAGTTTGTTTTGTTTCTTTTATTGTTACTCCGCTTTGATTTTTTGTAGCGGGTCAGAAACATATTATTATTGTTATTATTATTAAAATGAGATAATTTTGTTTTAAAGATATTTCGGCCCTTCTTGGCAAGGGTCATCTTCAGCAACTTTCCGTAGACTAATTTCGGCGGGCAGCAAGGATAAAAAATGGATAGAAACATCCAGCAATTTGTTCATTGCAACCGTACCCTGAGAATTTTCTTGCGTCTTGATAAGAAAGAAGCCCGTCTTCGTGGCAACCCGTTACTTTCTGGAATCTCGATAAGAACATCCTGCTGATGGATGACAACAACCATAACCATATTATTTTCTAGCGTCCCGGTAAAAAGTCCCTCGGTAGTGCCCTGACTCTTTCTGGTATCTCGAATCAAAACATCCAGTTGTGCTTCGTGGCAACCGCGTCCTTGCTACTTTCGGCGTGCAGCTCCTATAAAAACCTCCAGCTCGGAAATCCGTGTCCTGACAATTTTCTTCCGTCTTGACAAAAGAATCCATTCCCTCATTCGTGGCAGACCCGTTACTTTCTGGCATCTCCATACAAGCATCTGCTGCTGGTTCACGGCAACAGTGCCCCGATTATTTTCTTGTGTCTTGGTAAAAGCAAACTTTCAGTTGCAACTTCGTGGCAACCGTGCCTACTTTCGGCGGGAGCTCTGACAAAAACATCCAGCTTCTTTATCAAGCGTGACGTCAGAACTCGCCTTGTGGGATGAAAGCGAATTCGGAACTTGTACGAAAAATTCCAAACAAACCATTATACGAAAGTGAATAGCTGTTCGTTTTTTTATGCGCGAAACGCCTGCCTTGCGGTTAGGTTCAGAATGATCCGACGTTCCGCTGATTGAATTTATGGGACATGCAAGGGCGTGGCTAAGGTAGCCACCATGTAAACATCGGGAAGATATATATGACTTCATCTTTTAGATCCTGTCTTGTATTTTCTTCTAGTGTGTTGCATAAGGAACAAGACCAAAGGTTTCGATGGGATCCCAAAAGCGAATATTTATTGGAATAGGTTTATTGACGAAGAAGTTCAAAAGTTCAAAGTGTTACCCTTTTGGATGTTTCTTCGTCGCTACCAAAAATCATTGACAACCGAGCCCAATCTGCGCACGACCTTCTCCACTGCTTCCTAGCCGAAGATTGAAAATTAGTGTCTTTTTCTGTGTCTTATTTATTTTCTTATATTTACTCCGGTCTTTCGAAATGGCGGGTTATAAATAAAATGCTTACTTACTTACTTAGATTGTGGCAAGACAGACATCATGAAAGATATGACTAAACTCACTAAGAATCGCATTCTGCATATTCCAGTCTTCTAACCCGTTGTTGGTTCTCCCGGCTGTTCCGCACTTGAAGCTGACTCTCCCAATACTCTTGATGACTATCTCTCCCTTCCGATGCAGAATCTCCGGGTACCTGCGGAAGAAAGGAAGAAACGGTGTCACAGCTGCGCTGACTCGAGATTTGAGTTTGAGTCGTTACGGACACGTTTACTCCTTCTTCCTGAGAATCACTGGCGTGTTTTGGACTTAGTCATATAGGTGTCGTTACTCGTTGGAGAATTTTCTTTTTGTAATCTGTCCAAGGGTCGAGTCCCCGCTTATGCTATGTTTACACACTGCGTAAATCCGAGCGTATTTTACGCATCTGTTTGGGCTTGAAAAGATCTCTACGTCGGTGTGGCTAGAAATCTTTTCAAGCACAAATACGTGCGTAAAATGCGCTCAGATTCCAAAATACGCTCGGATTTTACGCACTGTGAAAAAAGCAGTGGTTACACCGATACCAAAAGTTTCGAATCCGAATACACTTAGCGACCTGCGACCAATTTCCCTAACCCCTATTGTTTCTAAAGTTTTTGAACATTTCCTGAAAAAATTGTTACTAGAAGATTTCTGTGATAAAGTAGACCCCTGTTAATACGGATTTCCGGGGGCACAGTTTACTATCTCAAGCACAGTTCACTATCTAGTTAAAATTGTGGAAGAAGCTTTGGAGCATTTGGAAAACAAAAATGCATTCATAGAAAATCCTGCAAGTGGATCAGGAAAAGGCTTTCGATAAGTCAAGCCACCCGGACATTCTCGAGTCCCATGACAGATTTTAGAGCCTTTCTAGTTCGGATGGTTTACAGTTTTTGGGATCCCAAAACGTTAGTGGAGGAATACCTATGACATCGCAAAAGTTGTCCGTCTGTCCGCACGATAACTCACGAAGGGATTGAGATATTGTGATGAAATTGGTGGGAAGATCCTTTGCTTCAAAGTACAGGTCAAGTTCAAATCAACTACAAATAAAACTCTAACTTTTAACAATTTTCGGTTTTGGCCGGATTCCGGGCGAACTACTTGTCTGGGTAGAAAGATGTCTTCACATAAGTGTTCAGCATGTCTTCTTACCCCTAAATCGAACATCTAATCAACTCCAAATAAAACTTTTACTTGTAACAAACTTTCCGGTTTTGGCCGGATTCCGGGCGAACTACTTTTTCGGCGAGAAAATGGTTTTCACCATTGTGTTCAGCATGGCTTCCTACCCCTAAATCGAACATCTTATCAACTTCAAATAAGACTTTTACTTTTAACAGACTTTCCAGTTTTGGCCGGATTCTGGGCTAACTACTTGTCCGGCGATAAAACGGCTTTCTCCATCGTGTTTAGCATGTCTTTTTACCCTTAAATTGAACATCTAATTAACTTCAAATAAAACTTTTACTTTAAACAAACTTTCCGGTTTGGCCGGATTCCGGGCGAACTAATTTTCCGATGACAAACTGGTTTTCACCATCGTATTCAACATGTCTTCTTACCCCATAATCGACTATCACATTATCTGTTTAAATTTTTTAATTTGCCCCTTAAGCTAAAACCCCTCCCCCACCCCTAAATGTAGGGCTAAATAGCCCATCTACGAACTTGACCTTACTCTTGACCCAAAGAATCCTCACACCAAGTTTCATCAAAATATCTCATTTCCTTCGAGAGTTACAGTGCGCACAGACGGACAACTTTTGCGATGTCATAGGTATCACTTACGTTTTGGGATCCCAAAAAGCGAACACAAGAAGAAACAAAGACTAGACTAAACTGAACAAGCCCAAATAAAAGCACTGTAATAAATATGGCTATAATATAAAGGTTATTTCTCTTTTGTGTTCTTCTTATGTGGCGTTTACATGAGTTACATTATTACAGATACCATGGTATCTGTTACCACGGTAGCTAGATCTGCAAGTAGTCGTTCTTGCAGTTATCGTGGTATCTGATACGCAGTGCTCTGCAAAACTATTGCTGACATTGCACTTTTCGAAGTCATCCCAAAAGAACAAGACCAAAGGTTTCGATGGGATCCCAAAAAATTAATATTTACAGACAATCGGGTCTTGTAGCGGTCCAATGGTAATCATCGGGGAAGACGAAGTTCAAATTTGGATTCAGCGTGTGAGTTTACCCCTATAGCCTGCGTCATGTCTACTTTGACGAAAGTTCCTGCCTTACTTCGGCCAAATTTCCGGTTTCAGCTGGATTCCGGGCATACTACTTGTCTTGCAAAAAATTAAAGTTCAAAAACAGATTCAGCGTATCTCCATATCTCCATAATCAACTTCACATAAAACTTCAACTTCCAAAAAAATTTGGATTTCAGCAGGATTCGTGGTGAAATGTGTCCAAGTATAAAATGATTGTCATACACGAATTCAGCATGCCTTCTTACCCGTAAATCGAACACCTCATGAAATTCATTTAAAACTTTAACTTTTAACAGATTTTCCGGTTATGGCCGGATTCCGGGCGATCTACTTGTCCGGCGACAAAATAATTTACATATTCGGATTCAGCATGTTTCACTATCCTTAAAACGAACCTCTAATCAACTTCAGATTAATCTTTTATTTTTGACAAACTTTACGGTTTTGGCCGGATTCCGGCCGATCTACTTGTCCGACGAGAAAATAATTTTCATATTAGGATTCAGCATGTCTCCTTACCCCTGAATCGGATATCTAATCAACTTCAGATACAACTTTTACTTTTAACAAACTTTCCGGTTTTAGCCGGATTCCGGGTGAACTACTTGTCCGGCGAAAAAATGGTTTTCATATTCGTGTTCAGCATGTCGTCTTACCCAGTAATCAACTATCTCATTAGCTTTTAAAATATTTTGTTCGCCCCTTAATTGGAAACCCCTCCCCCTCCCCTAAATATGCAGCTATCGAGCTCATCTACGAACTCGTCCTTTCCCTTGACTCGAAGAGTCCTTACACCAAGTTTCATCAAAATATCTCATTCCCTTCGAGAGTTATCGTGCTGACAGACGGACGGACGGACAGCTTTTGCGATGTCTTACGTATCCCTCCACTTACGTTGTGGGATCCCAAAAACAGATATCCCGTTACATCACTAAGTGCTAAACTTCTTTCTCACCAATCTGACAAAATTTGATGAAAGTGAGATGACTTTTCAGATACCACGACCAGTTACCACGGTCGGACCGTAGTATCTGAATATCTGATACCACAATAACTGTCCAGATACCACGATAGCTGCAAAAACGACTTTAGACCGTGGTAACAGATACAATGGTATCAGCAAAAACGCTACTATGGACAAGAGATCCTGTCCAGTAGAAAGGAATTCCGGTCGACTCGAAAGGATTCCATTCGTGAAGACGACTAGAAAAAAGTCTAGCGGGACGAGAATCCTTTCATGATGTAAGGAATTCCTGTCTACTTGAAAGGAATCTCGTCGGTGGCGCTGGTAAAAAGACTAACAAAAAGTCTAGCTACCTTTTAAGAGCAGCAGTCATGAGTACTGATGTCATAAATGATCTCATAACATTGGCTAGGTATTGGCTAGTGAATTTATTTTTATCAGATTTTCTGGTTTGTAGAATATATTTTTTTCTCTCTGCGTGTAAATAATTATAATCTTGTCACCAAGATCGGATTCTGTTCAAGTTTTCCTATACTTGTAAACGCTGCATTAGTACTTACTCCGACTTCGTGACTTGTGCTTATTTTGACGGGTTGAAAATAAAGTCATCATCTTTGACACTGCAAAACGGATACGTCAGCTACATTCTATTAGAGATATATTTATGACAAGTTCGTTTACCAGCTCGAGCCTTTACTTGTCACGCAAGTTAATTTTCCAGCTTGAGCCTGAAGAGGAACCTTGCCAAGAAAGGCCAAGATATAGTTATAATAAAAATGTAGCTGTCGTATCCGTTGTGCAGTGTCAAACACGATGCGCAGTCAGCTTGGGCGGAAGGAATATTTAAAATCATCATCATCATCAAAGACGAAACATACATGGAGCGAACAAAAAAATCAACGAAGAAACCAACACAAATGGAGTATATTCGCCTTTTATCGCCCTATATTCGCCTGTTATTTCAGTATTTTTGTTTTTGCCTTTGATACGTCAGGCCAATGGGGTTTACGAAATTATCTTACAGATCGAGCGTCCCTTCTAAAAATAGTTACTATTAGTTACTACTGTCGTTCTAACCTCCAGAAAAGTTACTCCGCTGACCGTTCCAACCTTTTCAAAATAGTAACTAATAGTAAAAATTTGCTTACCATGCTCGGGAGCGTAGTAAGCGTGGTAACTACGCATCTTTGTAACCTGATTGGTCAGATTCGCCCGTGGCATGATATTCTGCTGGAAAATAGAAAGACCGTTCCAGCCTTAACGGCAAAAAGCCAGAATTCGTGAAGTCACGCGTAGCAAGTACGGTAAGTAGGGTGGAAGGCGCTCATAGCTCGGCACTGATCGACAACCACAAGTGGATCAGCAACACCATAGGCCCAAAAATGCAAAATTTTATGGTTGCTATCCCATAAAGCAGACCTAACAGGTAGGCTACTTCGCATACTTTTTGCATAACCTACTTATTTTGTCCCCGAATCAGTCACTAAAGTTGCGTTTTTTTTCGGGTGTAGTTTCGGGTGTAGTCTGACGTACTTCTGTTTTAGTTATGAAAGTACAGAATGTGTGACGTCTTATCTGTCCATTCCACATACTGTACTTTCATAACTAACAAGACCAAAGGTTTGGATGGGATACTTCAATATTGTCTTCGCCAGATCCAGTCTTCGCCAGTCTCCTTGAACGTTTTTATTATTAAAATTCAGAAACAGATTAAGGCCAAATAGCTAATCATCTGAGAAAACCAAGTTCAGATATGGAGTCAGCATGTGTGTGTTACCCCTATAAGTCATATCTGTTTTGAACTACCTGTCTGGCGAAAAAATGAAAGCTCAAAACGAACTCAGCGTATCTTCTTTCCCCAATACTGAACATCTAATCAACTTCAAATAAAAATTTAACTTATAACAAAATTTCCGGCTCCGGGTAAAAAATGATTGTCATAGACGGATTCAGCATCTCTTCTTACCCCTAAATCGGATACCTAATCAACTACAAATAAAACTTTAACTTTTAATAATTTTACGGTTTCGGCCGGATTCCGGGCGAACTACTTGTCCGGGTAGAAAATTGTTTTCACAGAAGTGTTCAGCATGTTTTCTTACCCCTAAATTGAACATCTAATCAACTCGAAATGAAACTTTTACTTTTAACAAACTTTCCGGTTTTGGCCGGATTCCGGTCGAACTACTTGTCCGATGACAAAACGGTTTTCACCATCGTGTTTTCTTACTCCATAATCGACTATCACATTATCTGTTTAAAAATATTTCATTTGCCCCTTAATTTAAACCACCTCCCCCACCCCTAAATGTAGGGCTAAAGAGCCCATCTACGAACTTGACCTTACTCTTGACCCAAAGAATCCTCACACCAAGTTTCATGAAAATATCTCATTCACTTCGACAGTTATAGTGCGCACAGACGGACAGACGGACAACTTTTGCGATGTCATAGGTATCCCTCCACTTACGTTTTGGGATCCCAAAAACCGAAGTACGACACACTACATTAGTTGCGATTTTGCAGATGTGGCAAACTCGATTTGCATTTTGTCGTTTTTGCAGTTACCGTGGTATCTGATACTACGCTTGCTTAGCAAAAACGACAATTGCTAAATCTGCGCTTTTATAGGTCATCCCAAGAGAAATACTAATATCCACTCACATCACAAGTGCCAAACTTGTTTCCCACCAATTTGACGAAAACCCAGGCTCCTGTGTTGGTGATGAAGAAAGTGAGATGACTTTTTCATATACCACGATCAGTTACCACGGTAATTGGCCGCATACACCGGTAACTACAAAAACACCTTTTGACCTTGGTATCAGATACCACGGTAACTGCGAACACGACTTTAGACCGTGGTATCAGATACCATGGTATCTGCAAAAAGGCCACTAGTGAAACATCACCGAAACTACATCCGAAAACATGCAACCTAAATTGCTCCAGAAAGGATCCAACCCGATGAAAAAATTATCTCAAAATAGTACTATGAAGTAGTACGAAAAAGTAGCATGCAGTACTAACAATGCTACTACATGCTTCTACTTCAAAGCTACCGTGTTACTGTTATTATTAGCAAGACCGGATGCTACTATGGCAAGACAGGATGCTACTGGATAATACTACGTAAGATTGGACCACTCTGAGGCACATTAAATGATAGTATTCTTTGCTATTACATAGTATTACGTGCAACGTTTTCGTACTACTATCATACTACTACGCAGGCTCCACATTTTTCATCGGGAAAGCCAGATTATGAGGGATATTATACGCGTTACAGAACTTAGATAAGACACTTCTCGTATTAGTAAAACGTTATTAGTTATTAGTAATTAGTAAACGTTATTAGTAAACGTTATTAGTTTCGAAGGATAGCCGAGGCTATCACAAAAGAAATAAAATACGAAAGCAAGTAGATACAGGGAAATATAAGTGGAAGGCACGAAACCTCCGCCAAAAAGACACAGAGGCCTCTATCGAGTTGAGTCGAACTCACAATACCCCCCCCCCTCCAGGCTTAGAATTGTTTAGATAATGATTTCACACACGAAGCCAAGACCTACTTTTCTGGATAGCCGAGTTGAGATGCGGGGTCTTATGCGTCTCATCAACTAGAAATGTTCACTTAAATCAGTCCACTAAAGTCAATAACTAAAACTGGACTTCTAACTCCTAATCAAATCTTCAGCTTTTACTTCATGCAAACTATTCCCTGCCGTGGTCCATTGCAGAGATAAGACAAGATTTCAGGCGTCAGAAATTCCTATTATAAATTACGACAAATATTTTAGCAAGAAAGATAATGAAAATGAAAGACGAGAACCAAAATAGTCGTAAGGATCCACTGCTTGCAAGTTGGTATATAAAACTCACTATGCCATTACTATTTATCCACTGATGACCAAGAAGGGATTTCAGAATCCCGGCGTCGCTAAACAACGGAATCGACTGACCGACAACGAGGAGAGGGGTTGGGGATTCTGCTACCAGCAACCTCAAGCAAGTGAATGTTTGTTTAGCTGTGTCATTCGGCATAAAATCTCGATGGAAGAAAAATCTTTTACAGCAAAATACAGAGGTGTATTTTAGGCCGATTTCGCTAATGAAATGTTTACGAAGAAAGGAATTCTGGTTCAGAAGAAATGAATGCCGGTGTGTTGACGGGAACTCCGTTGGTGAAAAGGAACAGAAAAATGTCTACATTGACAGAAATTCCTGTCAAGTAGAAAGGAATTCCGGTACAGTAGAAAGGAATTTCGATTCAGTAGAAACCTACGTTGGTGAAAAGGACCAGAGAAAGTCTAGACAGACAGGAAATCTGGTCCAGCAGAAAGGAATCCCAGTCCAGAAGAATGAGCATTAATGAGCAAAGAGCATACAGTATAGAAAAGAATTTCGGTCCAGCAGAAAGGAATCCCGGTCCAACGAAATGAGCATTAATGAGCAATGAGCATACAGTAGAAAAGAATTTCGTTTCAGCAGAAAGGAGTACGGTCCAAAGAAATGAGCATTACTGAGCAATAAGCATACAGTAGAAAAGAATTTCGTTCCAGCAGAAAGGAATCCCAATCCAGAAGAATGAGCATTAATGAGCAAAGAGCATACAGTCTAGAAAGGAATTCCGGTCCAGAAGAAATGACCATTGACTCAGTTGACCATTGACCATTAATGGTAATTTCTTCTGGACCGGAATTCCTTTTTGCTGGACAGAAATTCCTTTCTATACTGAATGCTCTTTGCTCATGTAATTTCAATGGTCAGCATCAATCAGCATACAACGGAAAGGAATTTCGGTCCAGCAAAAAGGAATTCCGGTCCAGTAGAAAATTCCATTCCAGAAGAAATGAATGCCCTTGTAGTTGAAAGAAACTCCGTTGGTGAAGAGGACCTGAAAATAAGTCTAGATAGACAGCAATTCCGGTCTAGTTGAAGGAAATTCCGTTTGGTGAAAAGGACTAGAAAAATATAGACAGCTGTATAAAGAAGCAGCTTAAGCTGCATCAAAACAGAAGAGAAATTCAGACAAGAAGCAAGAGAAGCTGCATTCTATCATATCATTTCTCTGATGCCATTGCGGTGGGTTAGTTGAATCCATGCTAGTGCATGTTTTCAAATTTTCTGCTTGTAGAAACATTTTTTCCATCTGTTTGTAAACACCATCCTATCTATTGACCGGATTCCGGTCAAGTTTTTCTCTACATGCAAATACTGAGTCCTATTGTAGTTCATCTGCACGATAGTACCGCAAACTGCCCTAGAACCGGAACCATTCTACTTCCTGACTTAGATGCCTAGATCAGCAGACAAGTAGGTAGACATCCCGAACCTGACCCTGTTAGCTTAGGCGTTGCATTACATTTTGTTCAGTCAGTGCAATCATTATTGCCGGCGGATATCTCGTAGCACCAAAATCTAACAGCTATGACTAAAATGGCCGGGTTGCAATGAGTACTTGTGACTTTACAGTCATTATCCAGCGAGCTTCCGAGGTGCGTGTTGCGTTTCTTTTTACTAAATACCTTCGGACAGTGGATACTTTTTGGATACACACTATGATGAAATTCAGAGGATACTTGCCCCTCTCTTGACACTTGAAGGTTGGTTGGAATTTTTTGAAAATGATTGTCATCTTTTCAAAACCTAATTAAAATTTACTTGTTTTTCACCCGCTTCGACTAATAGAATGTTGGAAAACAAAAGTGAAAAAAAAATCACATGGCAGAGGCTAAATCTTAATCGGAAGGATAGAAAGACGGAAATGTTGGGGGAAGCTGAGACCAGTCTAATATAATTTTATTTTGTTAAACGACCTGTCTTACCTATAATACTAATGCAACTTACTTCCATAATCACTCCATATATTTCTAAACCCGGAGACTCAAATTTTGTACGGTACATTCTAACCGTTATGTGAATATTGTTAAATATGTATGTTTAAATAATAAAAGAACTTGAACTTCAACTAACCCCTCTTACAAAACCACGCTGATTTTCTCACTTGCCGTGTTTTGCTGCCTTTGATGTGGATCACGCTGTCGACGGTTGTCTGCGAGAAGTTTTTCCATCAGAAAAACCGGTTATGTAAATTGTTTCCCTGTTTTCGCTACAAGTCAACGGGTTTCGGAAAAGGCTTAAAACAGCCAACACCATGGGTTATTTGTTTAAAACACAACATAGTTTTAAAGTATTCAAATATTTTAGAATACTGTGAGTTGAAGATTAAATACTGCGAGGGGTCCTACTAGGACACTTGTTTTAGGCGACAGGTAATTCCGTTCTCTGTACTTTCATTCTTTGTTCGATATTAGTCGACCATTTATTATTTTATACGGATTTAAAAAGAAACTGAAAACTTTCCACTTAATTAATACGTGTTGAAGGGTATGTGGTCTTTTTCTTCTTTTTTTTCACAGTTGTTCGGGTGGGGCTGAAACTGGTAATGAGTAAATATTAAGGATTCTTGTTGTGTGTAGTGTTCACGTTTAATTGTTTGTTATTTAAGTCATAGGCTAGGTGGATAATAAGTTGTTATATTTAATTATTTATTTATTAGATACAAGTAGTATTAATAAATTGCAGCACAAGTCCTTAGGACTTTCTTTTTGCTGCAATGGGATATCAGTAGTGTTATTTTATTTTATTTTCAATGTTTTGGTTAAAAATAAAAACCTACCTACCTACCTACCATTATGTCTGTAGGTATGCACCGTATGTATTGCACTCGGAAAGTCGAAAAGGCTTATGTGAGCCTTATTCTGTACAAAAACGAAATGTAAAGCATACACTAAATAAATAACTAAAAATACTTTTTGAAGTACAAGAAAAAACTAACTACATACAAATTAAATTTTGTAACTTCTAACCGTTAAATGTACGAAACTCTCGTACTTGTGAAGCGGTTAGATTTATGCACTAGACCATGTGGTGATCAACAATACATACCACGACCGTTACAGCAAGCTTCTACTAGACCAGCTTAATTCACAGTTCTATCATAAAGTTGATTCATTTTAGAGAGATAAAAAGGTTATTCATCTGAAATCTCTAGTGCGCATGGATCGTTCGGCTAAGATATACACTGTAAAAGAAAATCTCGCAGTATTTGCTACTGGGATTAATCTTGTCTCTACTGAGATAAGGTTATCTCTAGTTCAGATTGATCTTATCCCAGTAGGGATAAGGTTAATCCCAGTAGCAAATACTGCAGTTAACTTTAATCCTTAATCTGTGGGAACTTTTTACAGTTTACCCACAAATATGCTACATAAACTGTTGAATTGTAGGTTACACAAATTTATATACTTAGTTTTGGGATTTAAACCTAGATTTAACTGAATTTAGAAGTCTCTTAGATAGTCCAGGTATCTAATGGCGCTTCCCATGGAGAAGTCTTAATCTAAAGATAGGGCGGTTGTTCCAGTTCACAATTTATAAGTTTATGTTCCTCGGTTCCGTCCCAATGATTTTTTTTTTCTGTAGAAAAAGAAAGAAAATAAGAGCAGAAATAAAAATGAAATTCAAAATATGAAAATATTAGATGCGCGTATTAACATATTATTATAAATATATTTTTAATTCATTCATGCAAATGACCAGCTAAACTTAGCATCTTCTGCTGAAGAAAGCTACGAAGCTGGTTTGACAATAAACGATTCGATTCGAAAAACTCACAGATATGACACTGCTGATATCATTATGAGAAGGACAGAATTTAAGAATCCCAGCGTCGCCGAACTGCATCCAGCAAAGGAGGTATACCCTTGTAAGTAGCAACCTGATGGAAGTGAATGTATGTGCATTTTTGTCAGTGTTGAGGATACTTTCATGCATGGAAAAGGTTGGAGGTATCACGAACTACAGGAAGAAACAGCGTATTCTCAGGCCCTCTAGGGACGACTCAGACGGCGTTCGTAAAGTTCTTCGCAAAGCATGCTCCGTAAAGTTTGTCGCCGCTCAGACGGGAATATCACCTAGATAACATTACGAGAATTGTTTGTGGCAACTTGTTCTAGAAAGAAAAAAAATTATAACTGTTAGAGATAATTATTATCATGTATGAACAATAGGTAGATATTTATTAACACTAAAAGCCATAATCGGCCATGGTTAATATCCAGATACAGGAATAAGGAACCTCCAGTAAATAAATTAAAATAACCCAATAACAAAAATAATACAATCAAATACATCAGTTCAAAACAATTTAATCCAATAAGTAGTTCTTTTTTTCCCAACTCACCTGACAGAAACCCACTAGAACAAAAAAATTATAAAAACAAATAAAAATTGTTTATAATTAACTATCCTTGCAAAACAAAGTCTCTAGTTTTTCGACCTTTATTACCATCATGTAAACCTCTAAGAATCCATCATCTCATCATTTTCATTCTCTTATTCCCCATTTTCAAATATATTTTCATGTCTTATTTCCGATCTCTTCCCCTACTGGTCAACCTTCCGAACTTTACGAAAAAAGTTAACTAAAGTCGAACTTCTTGCATGCTTCCGTAATGTACTTTACGCGGGTTAGCGGAGCAACTTTACGAACTTTGCGAACGACTTCACGCACTTTACGAACGCCGTCTGAGTAAGTATCAGCCTTTTACGTTAGCATGAAAAACAGCCACTAGGGACAAGCCTCTAGCCTGCTGTAGCTCTACCCGTGTTGGAGGCTGGTGGCAGACGCTGGTGATAGAGCCTTTTCCTCTGGTTTTGTGTGTGACCCACATTTAAGTCGCGACTGTTGCAGACGGTATTCTTCCTGTAATGGAAGTGGGATGTGGATGTTGAGTAAATAAATTTAATGAAAAATGGGATTTACTGGTTGGTGGTTTTGGAAACACAGGTAAGGGAGAAGTATTTTTGGCTGGTTTGAAAATTCCTTTGCTGTTGCGTGTGATGAATTTTGTGTCAAGTTGAAGATGAACAAATTAATAAATCCTTAAATTAAGAGTAATTCAACAATTCATGACGATTTTTGTAACATCTATTTTGTGTTTTAGCTAAAGTCCTATCAATCGACTTCTAACACAAGTTTATTTTCCGCTGTTTCATTTTTCTGTCCTGTCGTTATTTAGATTTTTAAATGAACTGACATAATATTAATTGCGTGTAAAATACATTGTGGACTACACAAAGGAACTGAGTCTTAAATAAAAAAATAATAACAAACTTCGGCTTACCACGTAGTTTCTGAATTGAACTCTTTCCTGTGGAGATTATTGGTGGGTCATATTCTGGTACCAATGACGAGATTTCTTGAAAATGTGGCATCGTGAGATGTGACAAACTTTCCAGGGCCACTAATGTGACGGAACACTGAGGAACGTATACTGTAGTAAAGAAACATCTAAATATTATATAATTCGTTCGTGCAAAATTTTTTAAAAACCTTGGGCTACGTCAGATTCTCAATTCTCAAAACAAAAATTATTCTTCAACATACCCAACATTCAACATATTCCTGTACCAGTAGTCCGTCTAAATATGTGACAAAAGGTCACCTGTGCACGACGGACAACAAATTACCCAAAACTGTTTATCAACAATTTTTCTTTATCTTCAAAAACTTACTTCAACTCCCTCCAAATCGACGTTCTTCACTTTAACGGCCTCAACCGACACACCTCCCGAATTTCCAATTCCCTCCCGTTTCTTCATTAAACCACCAACTTAAATACACCAAGGTTCACGGACACTCTTAGAGACGCTTATCAGATTATCAATCAACTTTATTTCAACCTAGGCTAACACGGGCGGGAATTAAAGATTTAACTGATATTTTAAACCTTAAGAAATGAAAATCTAAAGCATTTTCAGGTTGTCTTTGACTTTTTTTTACCCACTTTTCCTCATTCAAAACTGAATTTCCGCGCCTTGGGTCACGTACACCTAAAAAACAGGTCGACGGCCTTACCTAACCAACTAACTAGTGACCGCGAATGACACGTACCCAACCCGCGTGTACTGCCTACGGTTGTTTCGTGACATTGAGATACCCGCCTAATATTCACTTAATCACGTAAACGGATTTGTTGATGTGAGAACATTGTCCGTTAGGTCAACTCTCAACAGTTCAACCTGTGTAGCTGCCTAGTTCGTACACTTAACAGTTCTGCTTGAAGTAATTCTAAGGTATTCGCAGTTCATCCCGGTGATTTTGGAAGGAAAACGAATAAAACAAAATCGCAAATTGGTTTTGTGACAAACGTCATTTGTTTAGATAAGTTCATTTTTCATTGTTTATTTCTTTTCTGTTGTTATTTTCTAGACATGGTCACAGTTATTTCCGTATAATTTACGATAGGACGACAAATAAAAAAAAAATACAGATAAGTTTTGTAACACACTTCTGATTGTTGGTTGATCTAAAGTACTATCTGTCAATTTTGAATAGTATATACGCTTATTTTCCGTTGTTTTACTTTTTTCGATCGTCAATTTCGAATTTTTTAGGTTAACTGACGTTATTATGGTTATTTTCTAGACTTTCTCAATGTTATTTCCGTTTTTGGTGGGACAACTAATAAGAAAAACAAACACAAATTGGTTCTGTAACCAACTGTTGTTTTAAAGTCTTATCAGTCGAATTCGAACATACGTTTATTTATCTGTCGTTATTTTGGAATCAATCAAGTTTAATGTTATTTTAATGTTATGTTGTTTTAATGTTATTTCCGTATTATTATTTTGTTAGGATAACGGATAAGACAAACATAGCAAATCGGTTTTCGAAATACATTTATCACCATTTCTAAGGGGACACGAGTTGTTTTAGGATACGACTATTTTAAGATGCATCATTTTTAAGATAATATTGATAGTAATTTGTATTATCCTATTGTTGTCCGTACCCAAAGTTCTCTTATTCGTTTCTTGTAATTTACTAGCCGATTCTGACAGAGAGAGATAAAGATAGTGATTTTTTTTAACCCGCGTAACATCTTTTCCAATTTCTTTCGTATTTTAACTTTTTGTGGTGTGACTCCTCCTCCACTCGGTGATTAATTTTTCGTTAACCGCTTTAACGTAACAACAAGGACCTGGACGTCCCAGTTTTTATTTTCCAAAAGCATTAAAGACAGCCATCTTGAAACCAAATGTACTCTATATTTAGTTTTACATGTAAGCTTTTTCTTCCACAAAACTCTTATAAAGAATAAGAAACTGCACAAGCTTTCACTTTTTTCATATTGGTAATTGTTGAATCTAACCCATTCGGTCAATGCCCATCATTCTGTTCCGCTTATCTGCCACGCCGGAATTCCCTAATTCCTTCCATTAGTGTAATGAATCATAGGTGGATTAATAGTGGTATGTTGGCGAGTTTAGATATCTCCATATTAAGTATCTTGAATGTCGCTTCAGTTTTTATTATCTCTTGGTCGAAATTAATTTAGACCGGGAATGGTTGATGCCTGAGTTTTGGTACGGACTTTAGAACCCCTAGATAATCGAACAAAATATTGTGGGACGTATTACGGATTCATTGGTAGAAATCCGACTGGGTAGATCCTGAACTTGGCAGAACTGATGTAAGAGCCGAAATTTCATCAGGCTTATCTGATAGCTAGAAAACTCGTTGTCTGTGGTATTCCCCGGTAGACATTGGGTACTTGGTTTCATAGGGTGGTTTGAATTATCACTGTCTTATGAAAGATAAATTCTTTCCGGAATACAAGTCGTGTCTATTCACGGTTGAACTTGCCACTCTAATCCAGTTCACTGGCGTCGAGCCTTAGCTTAAAGCACACCTCGCACTATCTACTGTTTATGTTCCGATCTTCAAACTGTTTGAATACTGTAAAACTAGGCTCTGATTTTAAATCCACGGCTTTTGCTGTTTTCGGCCTTTTCCCAGGTCCATTAACTTATAGCAAAAACTCAGCGAAATTCATGTAACCGGTTTACGCATCAATGGCATGATACGCGAACATTCGTCGGAAGCATAATGCGCATGGAAAATCGTGAATCGTGGCAAGTGCAAAGATTAGTGTTCTTAGAATGTAATGTAATGTAACCTATGAAATTTAGGTCTCCAGATTTAAAAATTAATGAATACAATTATGGAACTAGGTTGCATTGGCTTTATAGGGCCGACAGGTCCTTTAACTTAAACTGCAATGACATTTCACAGGATATCGCTGAGAACCGTTTCTAACCGAATGTAACAAAATTCGAAAAGCATGCCCGTCACTGGGTCCTTCGGAGATCTAATTTTTTCTACCCATTTCCGTCGGACTACCTCGGTGTCCGATACCCCTGAGGACCTATTATAAATCAATCAATCAATAGAAAAACAAGAGCTGCAAGCTCATATGGCACTTGCAAGGCTGGGTCAGAGGATGAAAGTAGGAATTCTTCAGTTCGTGGGTTTGTTGTGATTAAAAAACCCTTACCCGACCAAACTTAGTTTGGTCGGGTCCCTAATATGCCTGCCAAGTTTCATCGTCCTAGCATATCTGGAAGTACCCTAACTCGCAAACACCGGACTAGCCGACCGACCGACAGACCGACGGAAAAGTGATCGGTATATGGCACTTGGCCGGAAGGAAGCACTGGGCTGATATGGGCAAAAAATGGGGTAACACAGAAAAGATGGAGGAACGAAAATAAAAAGTCAAGAAAAGTTAAAATGCTTGTTGAAATTTGAGAAGAAAGTCAGATACCGATTGTCCGAGGTTGAACAATTTTGAGTTTCTAGTCGTTCTTGCTTCGCGTGAGCCTAGAGAATGCGTCGTATAGACTGGAAGGATGGAAATGTGGTAGGCTGCTGGTAATTTAAAATTTGATGGCCGAAAAGCATGAGAAGATTCTGGCTTCATTCTGACAGTTTGTATATGTCTAGAAGTTCAAGGCCTTCGCTATCTGTATTAGAAGTAATAATGCCAAAATATTATCCAACAGGCTCGTTTTTTAATTATCTGACTAACCGTTGGTCCTATTCCAAGCATATGTGACGGAATCCTGTATATCTTATATTAAGTAAGTAAGTAAGTAATTTATTTGTAACCCGCCATTTCGAAAAAGCGGAGTAAATGAAAGAAAATAAATAAAACACATAAAGACACAGAAAAAGACACTAATTTTCAATCTTCGGCCAGGAAGCAGTGGTTTTTTATAGCCACGAAGAAACATCTAAAAGGGTAACCCTTGCATCTTGAATTTTGAACTTCTCCGTCGATGTATGGTTATGACATAATTTCGACAAGTGGAGCAGGTGCTTTGCATATTTAAAATAACATGGTCTCATCTTTTTGATCTCCTTCTTTCATAGAACATGGGTGACACATGAACGAAATAGTAAATGAAGGAGAACAGAAGGTGCAGTGCATTTTTTCCAAAGCTTTACGATTATATATAGCGCCCCCGGTTGGGGATGATGCACCCATAGGCGGTACCGACACATTGTCGGCCCGTTTCCATAGGACTCCTTAAGTATCCCAGACGGAGATAAGTCGATGCACCTGAGATCTTATTACCGGTCTATCCTCGAGTCTGTCCGTCCGTCGTATTCCCGCGTATTCCATTCATGACTCAAGAAGTACCCAAACTGATGTTGTTGATGCACCTTGCGTAGCGAACAGGTTTTCGAAAACGAAATCAAGAGTCAATTCGACAGCCAGAATCCACGTGGACAAGCTATTTCTCCAATGCCTTGCGGCTAGCCCACTGACCCACTTCGAAACCCGTCCAACCCAAATTTCGGGTTCCGCGTCTTGGCATGCTTTGGATCAGCGCCTACCGCAGATGAATAAGAATTGAACTAAATATCCTCGTCACGTGATAACAATGGAATGGCTCAGTGACGAAAAAAGCGAATAAAGGACTGAAACGGTTGATCATCATGACATAATGAGAATAAGCCATCAGCGTTTTTGTAATAGGCTACCGTATGCTACGTATTTAAAATAATGAGTGGCCAATTTAGTTGGAAAACGCTTAACGGTTCAAATGAATTTCAGCGCTGGCGACCTGACCGGCAATTGAAGGATATAAAGAGCGACAAGGCATGTTAGAGACAGAATTAGACCGTTTACGAAGGCGGAAGTGCAAAAATAACAAGAAAAGGGCATTGTTGAAATGGGAAGGAGCAAAGCTACGTCAAACGGGGTCATATTGTTCAACTCGGTTCCTCCCAGAATATCTTTACGAGTCCTAAAAATAATAACTATTTTGTTCTATAATTATTTTTCTGTTAATGGCAAATTGATGGTTTAATTTATTTCTGATTAAAATAAAAAAAAAATGTCTGTCTAAAAAAAAAAATGACTGTCTAACATATTTAACTGGAGCTTTAGTCCTGGCTTTAGTCTTTCAAAAACACACTATCTGGACTGAATCTCCCATAAACTTTAAAATTATTTTTATTGCACCCGCTACTGACATTTTTTTTTTTATATATTTGACGATGCAAAACGGATAAGTCAGCTACATTTTACTCGAGCTATATTTCGGCCCTTCTTGGCAAGGGTCTCTTTCAGGCTCAAGCCGCTCGAGCTGGAAAATGAATTTTAAGTATTTTCCTTTTTTTCTATTGACGAACTGGAACTGTTTTCGTCGGTGAACGAATTTGGCAAATAAAACTAACTAAAAAAAAAAAAAAATTCTGCAAAACACAAAAGAGGAAATCCATTTTTTATTTTTAAGTGGAGCAAGACAAAAGAACGAGGAAAGTAAAGACTACTCAAAATAACCACATAGAACAAAACTCACATGGAAGGGGCAGGAAACTAAGGGGGGGGGGGGAGCTGATGCATAAAAGGCTGACCTCCTATACAGGGGCGGTATTTTCACAGAAGCAGGTGTAACCAGAACTTGTAAACAACCTCTCTGTTCCAGCAACCTCAGACTCAACGAAAGGTTGTTATTTTTAACCTGCTTGTCTTACCTACTTTACTGATTCACGGTACGTCCATCGCTCTATCCATTCTGAATTCCAAGGTATCGGACTTCCTATGTCATTTTTACCCACCCTAATGACAATACGCTTATTTTGCATTTGCCGTGTTTGCCTCTTTTTTAGCCTAATCAGGCTCCCGCTTATTTCCGTTGAGCTCACTGGTCAGAAATTCACGGTTCTGCAATTTTTTTGTGTTTCGCATCAAAGCCAAGGGTTCTGAGTCAGGCCAGAAACAGTGGGTTTGTAATCTTTTGAGAAACCCGACAGAGAATATAGAAACTGAGAAACCCGGAATTGAGAAACCCGACAGAGAATATCGGAACTGAAACTGGACTAACTGCGACTTGTGTTATAAGCATTACCTGACAATCTGATAGGAGCGAGGGCTTTCTTCTGCAAAGGCTAAGGTCATGTTTCTCTTTCAGGTTCACCAAGAAGAACAGGTCATGAACTCGCCAGCGTAAGACTACTGAGTGAACAGAATAACTATAAGTGAGCCGGGTTTGGCTAGTGATTGGTTGGGTATTGTCCTGCCTTGCCCTGCTCGAAATAAGCTAATAACAGTGGAACGAATGAAAGGTTTTTCAAGCAACATCGACTGTTCCGATCTCGTGAGCAGCACCACCAGTCACCTCGTGAGAGGAATGAGGTTTGACAATCAAGCCCCGGTGCCGGTGGATTCAATTTTTTCCTGGGGTTGCGACCCAGAAGACATCCTCGCCAACAAATACGGAATTTGTGACATTGTTGTAGACTCAACTACAAATGGCGACTCGAAGCGGTCTATCCGTATGGAGGGGATCGAGGGGTTGCTGCTTACGGTGGCGCCATCTCTTGTGCAGCCGAACAACACCGGAAGCTCAACAGGTGGCGGCAGCTCATCCTTTGCTGAACTGAAACCCCTGCCTTTCGACTACCGAATAGAAAGCTCCGACCTGCTAACGGAGAACAACAACAACAGCATACTAGTCAACAACAATAACAAAACAGTAATTGATGTTAGTTTGAACCTGTTCAAGAGTGAAGATGACAACAACAATAATGAACTGTACTTTGGAGATTCTGTTACCACAACTGTTATGGAGGGACTGGGTAGTGTTGTACAAGAGCTGGCGCAGAAGGAAGAAGCAATGGGATACTTAACACCAGAGATTGATGACATCGCTGCACTAATTGGAACTGCCATCGCCGACAGCACTGCACAACAACAACAGCGGCAACGAAACGAGACGTCTCAACAACTACCTCAGGTGAGTATTTCCCAATTTCTTTCGATTTTTTATGGCTTCAGAGTTAAGGGCGATTCTGACGGTCTGGAAAGCTCCGCGAGCTTATGCGCCGGCTGTTTTTGCGACTTCGGCTAAAAGTCGCTTCGCTTTCTAAAGCTGTTCTCGCGCTCCACTAGTTTCCGCCAGCACTTGGAAAGCCAATCCACTTCGCGAGTGGAAAGTGATTTCGGCAAGTCAGCGAGAAGTTGTAAAGGTGCAACTGAGGCGCAACTACTTTCCGTTTGTTCTGGCGCTCGGCGGATTCTCGCTTTGCTTTTCGGAACGCAAATCCAAGAGATCGTCAGAATCGCCCTTTAATGGTTCATCGAAACTGAAAGGAAGCACAAGGACCTGGCGATGGAGGGATACATTGGCCAAAGTGGACGACAAGTTCTGCCCCAAATTCTTAACCTACCGAACCGTATATTATGAGGCGACTAATCATTTACGTCTAAAACTTCCCCCCCCCCCTTAAGCCTAGTCTTTTCGAGGGTTCCTCTATAGGCCTAGCCAACTATGTAATGACTTAGTGCACCAATAAACGAACTTGAGCATCCCATATCTGAGCGAGGAACGTTCTGAAAGAACTCAACTGTGGTCCGATGCAGTCAGCACATAGAATAGAATGGAATAGAAAGTAATTACCGAAAAAAGCCCGCGCGCAATGGAAACAAAAATTGTATAAGAAATTCACTAACTTACAGAACTAACACACTGCTTCTATTCCAAAAACCTCGTTCTATGCTCCATCGCAAGCCTCAAGTAACGTCCAAGCTTTCTCACAGTAACAAAACATTCATCCTGCATCATCCTTACCATCCATTCTTCATTAAACACTCTCTCACCAAATACCTTCTTTCTCCATTCATTCAGTTTCACACAATCACACATCAAATGATCTACGCTTTCGTCCTCATGACCACACATAGGACAGAAGTAAGGACCAATTCTCTCATTAGTGGTTAGGCTATGCACTGATTCATTCCGATCTTCCCTTACCCCGATCTCACCATGTAAGATTTTCGCATCCCCCACTCATCTTTCAGGCGTTTTCTTGGGTCCAGGAGATTCTTTAGCTGAATAAGTTTCTTTAGTCCTTATCAGTATCTAGACGTACTAGTCCTAAACCAATCTTCAACTTCCCGTTGACACAAATCAACCTTCTGGGCTGTCCCTGGTTAAACGATACATAGGGGAGCCGATTTTAGTCAGAAACAGCATAACTTAAGGCCCTTTTTAGGAGACTTGGCTTGGCTTGACAGGGTAAAGACGCGCGGCGTTAGCCCTCTGCGCCATTAAACTAAACGGATTTGTAAATATTTTGGCAGATAACAACGACAATGAAAGGAGACTTTAAATTCACACTGGAAATTTATGAGGAGACTTTAAATTCAAAATAAATTTCCAGTGTCGTTCTGCTAACCGGATAGTTTTTTGTTTTGATTTTTATTATCAAGGAAATAAAACAGAGTTTCATCAGTGAAATATATGTTTTTATCGGTCCAGAAAAAGTGCCCTACCAGGGAACTAAACAAATAGTAACACCAACGAATTCGGGAAGAATGTCGCTCTGTAAAAAGATGGGTAGTTGACAACTCAATACAGACAGTACCCTTAGTATCCACTGTATTGTTTCTAAATCGATCATATTTCCAGGTACCTGAAGGAGCCCAAATCGAGCGAGACCCATGGGCCGATATTGACAACTGGATAGAGAACGCATTCTCCAAGAACGAGCACTCCGACTCGGATTCCTCTGAATTTCTAAGTCCCACCCCAACACTCAGCAGCTGCAGTCTCAACCCAGTTACTTCCACACTCCATAGCCTCTTAACAAAAGGTCGAAGCAACACGCAAGTATCCTCGATCAAGATCGAACCAGCTATCGATATGCCCCTACTCCACGGGCGCTTAATCGCTGGACGACCTGAGACGTCGAAACCGAGTATATCCTACGAGTATCCCTCGTGCTCCCTCGCGCGCAAAGACACACTGCCCCACACCACCTTCGGAAACCACGTGAGCACAACCCTACCCCACATCGACAGCTTCAGCCGACGACAAATCCCCAAAATAAAGGACGTCAACATCGACGACTTCACAGGAGAAAAGATATCAAAGAAGAATCGGTTAAAGTCAAAGATGGTGACTTCATCGTCTCCAACTCAGTCTTATCTAGAAAGTGGGAAGGAAAAACCACTTCACAGGTGTACTATATGCAGTAGAGGATTTTTGAACAAGTCGAACATTAAAGTCCATCTGAGGACACATACCGGGGAGAAACCCTTTAAGTGCGAACATTGTGCAAAGGCCTTCCGACAGAAGGCGCATTTACTAAAACATATGCAGATACATAAGAGAATATCACGTGACTGAAGTGATGAAAATGGTGAAAATACCACGTGAAAGAAGGTTAGTGGGGAAGACTCGATGGAGACCCTATTCTACGATTTACAACTTCGTACAGTAAGTATGCCTAAACATACTTCAGCATAAAAGACCCGAGTCACTGTAGTCTAAACTGACTCCACGGCAAAACATGGGTGACCCTGTTTTGACCCTATGACCCCGTTTCGCACAAACTGCGTTTCTTCTCTTCTGCACAGAGTGCGAGGATTGCGTTACGTTTTATGATTGACGCAAGTTTGTCAGCGCAAAAATAATGCCGTTGCGCTGGGCGAAACACAGTCTGTGCAAACCAGGGATTTTGAGTCATAACTTTAGGTCTCATGACGCGTGCATAGCGCATCGGCGCTGGAATTCGCAATTTTCCAACTGAGCACTCCTAGCAGAAAGTACGACTGAAAACGACACTCCTACTTGACGCCTAAAACCCGTTGTCGAAACTAGGGTTCCTCATTATGACATCCCGGCTGTTCGTTCATTTATTCATTGATTTATATCCGCCAAAGCTGGCGAGTAGAAAAAATTTAATAAAATATAAATATGGGTCTACAACTGACCAATAACTAGACCATATACTTTCACAAAATCTACAGTTACTGCAATTAAAAAGTTACTCTAGCCTAAATGAATATCTACCTAAAACTGTAATCAAAACATAATACTCAATCAATCACCTTAACGCATCAGAAAAAGTGTGCTTTATGTTAAAATCTTTGAAAAAATGTTTCCCGTTTCTTTTTCAAAATATCAATGGGTTTTTTTTAACCATAATTTTCCATCATTTCCATGATTACTTATTTTGTCTATTAGGTTGCCATAGTTTTCCTTTTTTTAGCTTTTATGCCTATCATCTGGGCTCAATTGTTCACCAGCTTTTTTGTTTTCCATCTTCACTTGACGAAGAGTTTTACATGTCGACTCGGAGAAACGTTTCCAATCTTGCTAAAAGATAAAATATAAAGATACGCTAGGATCGCTGTAGTGGAAAAATGCGAATTCTCCATGGATACATTTTTCGACGGGCGTTTTCGGCCTTGCGGAAAATCCTAACGCAGTTTATGTGAACGAGTGAACGTTTGTGACTAGGTTCGGAAACACGTGTAATTCGCCCCACCTGATGGTATTCTTTTATGGTAGAAAAATCGCAAGTTTTTGAGAGGTTAAGTTTTTCCCCCTTTATTTCCATTGGTTACTTAAGCTAACGAGGCTAATGAGATCGCTCGGTACCTGCGCGGTGTAGATACGAATAGAAGCATGTTTTCTTCAAATCTTGGGTTGTTTTCGTGTTGTGATTTATTTATGTGGAGCTGAAGGTTAACGTAAGTACTTGGTGACGATGCGCGACTTCATTGGTAATTGGGATAATTCATGGGTAATTGGGATAGTCGTATATTCGAATAGACAAACATGAGCCAAGCTAAAATGTGAGCAAGTCTTTCTCCCCGGTCCAGGTGTCGTTTCTGTAGCGACGTGACGAATATGCAGCTGAACTCTAACATAGCATATTGACTGCTTACTGACTGACTGACATCTGCTGACTAACTGACCATAAGCGACTTCGTCCGGTTATTCGGGTACAGAGTCTCTGACGTAGTCTTTTGGTGTTAGAGAAACACAAGTCAAGCTAAAATGTGAGTGTTAGTCATCCTCTCTGGTCCAAATGGCGTTTCTGAGGTGAAGACGAATAGGCAGCTGAACTAATTTTCAAAGACGGCTTTGAACTCATACTGACTGACCTGACATCTGCTGACTGACTGACTAATTAGCGTACAGACTGCCTAACTTAGTCTTTTCATGCCGACAAACATAAGCCAAGCTAAAAATATGAGCGCTAGTCATCTGTAAATATTCTTAAAATATGGGCGCTAGTCATCTGTAAATATTCTTACGATTTTTGGCCGCTCTTGACTTTAACTTACAATATAGACAAACATCAGCCAAGACTGAATGTGAGTGTAGTTCAGCTGTAGATTTTTAACGGTTTTCGAAGAGTTTTCGCGGAATTAAACTCTAACTTGATTTTACATTCATTCTTAAAGGACCCCTCACACTATTTACTGTTTAACTTACAGTATTTTAAAATATTTGAATACTTTTTATTCAAACAATGTTTACTTTAAATTACTTAGAATACTTTAAAATTAGGCTGTGCTTTCAACAAATAACCCACGGTTGTGGCTGTTTTAAGCCATTTCCGAGACCCGTCGACTTATAGATACGTATCGAAGGTAGCAAAGCACGGCAAGTGAGAAAATCAGCGTGGTTCTGTTAGAGGGGTTAGAATGTATCGTCCGAAATTGGGGTCTCCGGATTTATGGAGTCATTATGGAAGTAGGTTGCGTTATTATTGTAGGGTACGACAGATCCTTTAACTCTCGAACCTTTTCTTTTTCTGCAACACCTACTCCCTGCGGTGTCGGCTAATCTGCTCCCAATTGTTACTGTTCTCAATTACTTCCTTCTATTATATGCTCGGCTTCCCTATCAATCAGGCTATAGGCTATGTTTTGACTTCAGACTCTGACAATAGGACACGACTGTGACGCACCATTTAACTGGCCTTATTTCTTTGGACGAGTGAGAACCGGTTTCGCGTGACTGACAACAATTAATGGTTACTATAAAACGAAACTTTCACTTCGTGCAATTCCGCTGTGCATGACGTCGTTAACACTGGAGTGCTTCTTTAGGAGATTGTTGCGGTTTTTTGTTGACGGCATGATTAAAAATTTAAATACGACACTGTTTATTAGTAGACTTTTCGCCGTGCTATTTTCATAGACCATGAGCAATTTTAGTCAACATCCCTCCGCGATCAAACGTTGAAAAAGTGGTAAAACCCAAGCGTCCTCAGCCTGAAAAGTACCATCGTCCCACACTCTTACCACACCGACCGACTGACAGTCCGACCTACGGTCATGTACTCTACTCTTGCAAAGACTATACTTGCATACGCTTAGACAGAACTCGTGTGCTGTCTTGAAGTAACGGTAAGACTAACCCTAGGTTCACACAGAACAAATCGCGGCGATGAACGAGATCTTTCAATCGCAGCGATATAAGATTTGTATCGCCTGGATGTTCACACTGAATTTTCGTCGGCAACAGAATTTAATGCAAAAAAATAATTAAAAATAAGCCTTAAAATAATTAAAATAATAAAAAATAATTATTTTTTCTAAAAGTGAATCATCAAAAGGGTCGTCCATGTTGCTGTTGCGAGCATAAAATCGTACTGTCGCCCAATTTAACTTGAATTTTCCCAACACTGGAAATCTTTTGACAAAGCACCGATTTTGGCGACGAAAACCTCTGCGATGGCCGACATCGCCTCAGTGTGAACCTAGGGTAAAGGTACGTGGACAGACGGTACAATTTTCGCTGTCGGATACGAATGCTCTATACGACTAAGTCCAAAACACGCCAGTGATCCTCCGGAAGAAGGAGTAAGCGTGTCCGTACGACTCAAACTCAACGATTCAAATCCTGTGTCCATCGATCACCGCGATCTTGCGAGCAGCTTTGACACCACTTCTGCCTTTCTTTCGCTAGGTACTCGGAGAGGCCGGAGATTTTGCATTCGCAAGGAGAGATAGTCATCAAGAGTATTTGGCTACGGCGTTTTGGTGCGAGTTTCTCAGTCGTGAAGCGAATTCCACATGCGAAATCCTATCGGACTGTGTGTCCACGTACCTTATACTGACTGATCTGAACTGACTGAAAGAAGGTGCCAGAACTTACTCGTAATGCTCAACCGAAATAATTAACTTACAATCAAGACAGCTTTAACTGTACTTCTCCCTAACTGCCTAAACCAACATTCCGGCCTGACAACTGACCCTATCCTCCATGCCAATCTCTCAAGGCATGGAGATTGACACTCTAAGAAACCGTACTTTTAAAGCAAAGCTTGCAAGACCTTAAGCAGGTCTGACACAAAGCATGGAAGGACTCTCGCTGACACCCAACTCGTATTTTGTCGTGCTAACTATAAAGCTAAACTGACTGACCAGTCCACGAACTAACTCAAGGACAAGACTGACCGAAAGTGACAAAACTAACCGAAAGAAGAAACCAGAACTTAACTTGCTGAAAGCTTGACTACTTTTATCACGACCTACCTAACTATACTTCCAAACCAACACTCGGACCAGAGAAGTGACCAAGTCCTCCAGTCTCTACAGTGACTGATGGACAGCTTAACATAAAATACTTCATAAAGAGTCTCAACAGCTAAAGTAGGTTGTGATGCTACACCTTCACTGACTTTACTGACATTCGCTAATATCAAACTCATAAATTATCATGGCAGGACAGGCCTAACTGCAGTCCTATATCTAACTGACCGAACGTTTAACAGGTTTGACCGAAAGTGACCGAACTGACAAAACAAGATACAAGGACTTACGTTGGGACTGACGACTTCAGATACAATCACGACCGTGGTAACAACTGTCTTAGCGAACAAACTGGCAGAACCCACCAACTGACTAAAAGAATCGCCCGGGACTTACATTTATGACGCTACTCGCTGTACCTTGTTTAGTCAAGGTTTGGTTGAGCGACTGCCCCGTAAATTTACTATACATTTGAACGACCAGAGCAAACAGGAACGACCAGGAACTACGAGAATTATTCGCTGAACCACCCCATCTTCTGGCAAGACTTACGAATACTGACATAACTGAAAGCTGACTGACGCTGACATAGCTCAAAGCTGACTGACTAGCAACTTAGAAAACATCTGGTCAGATGGGTTATCTTTTAAGCTATTGGCTGGCCAGCTTCTTTAGCCTATTAGCCCACTTATTATCTCACTTGACTTAACAACAGAGGAAAGACAACGTTTGACAATAACTGCATGACGTACGCTGACATTGACTGACGAAGGAACCGTGACAAATACTGCTGGATCTTCCTCCAGTCAGACAAAAAGCCAAAATCGGTAAACATAACCAAAAGCTGACTGAGCCAGGTCATGCTGCCAGGTGAAACTTGTGACAGCAAAACTTACACTGACTAAACTGGACTGTTGACTAACAAATCAATGTGGATTCGAAGGTCCAACCTCTTTAGATACTAGCCACTTACAAGCTCTTAACTTGACGCGAAACCCTTGCAGAATCCAATATGATCAGACCTCTTGAACACACACACGTTGACATGAACGAAGTGCCATTCAGCCTACGACAGCTACTGCTAGTCAGAATCGATGAAAACTGTCTCGTCAGAACTTGTGAAAGAAGAACAAACCTGGAAACTGACAAAAACTGACTGACAGAAGACCTGAACTGAACTGACAGAACTACAGCGAAACCTCTTGTAATAAGACTTGATGACAACATGAATGACCTGGACACAGGCCCGTATCCAGAGTTAATTTGGGGGGGGGGGGGGGTTAGGCCTACCCCCCCCCCCTGGATACGGCCCTACCTGGAAATAACTGCAACTTGAATGACAGTACTTCTGACTGCCAGGAGAGCACGTAACGGAGTGACCCAGTAATGGTGACTAAAATGCGACCACCCACACGGTTTCTAGGCTACTGACTACTGAGTACTGAGACGTGACCAAACTCGTAACTTCCCACACCATGGGGGTAGTCGACTGATACGGAGTGGCATAAGCCTTTAAGGACGCATCTACGCTGATAACTACTGACCCCTTTTGCTGGACCTATGGCTAAGCTACACAGTTGTCACCCCTAAGCTAACAAACAGTTCTTGACTCTGGATCCCACCAACAATTAAAAATAACAGAATAAAATCAGCTGAACTGATAACTGGCTTTAGACTTGATGGACTCACTGGACTTACTTTTACGACTGACAATCCACTAACGGGACATTCGACCACACTATTAACGTTGTAGATTCTTCCGAGAGCCTGGCTTCCGAGCTTCCAAGGTTCGACGTACAAGTTAAACTATTCAAGATGACCTGTAGTAGGGACCGACTACAACTCCATGACTTTTCATACTGACAAATGATCAATGGCCTGCTCTTCATAACTTTTACATCCGACGATCTGACAGGTGCGACAAAGAACGGCACTCTGAAATGAAGTCGAGTCCGTTTTCTTATCACAGTTCGACGACTGACCTCGGACTAGACATTCAGTCCATGCCTTTCTGATTACCGGCCTTTCAGCACATCTATCTTGTGAGAACAGTACCCCAAATGCGACAACAGCTTTAATGGATTATTGATTTAAGTGATGACCAATGACCAAGGTGGCTAGCAACAAACAGAAAAGCACGATTTTTTCTCCCTGTAACTTCCAGCGTCATAAGACCAAACCACAGCTTTTTTCTCGTAAGCTCCTGATTTTTCGACAGGACTAGACAGACACAAAGTGAACCCGAGGCCCTGTGATTGGAATGAGTACACTTTAAATCCTTTAACGAGGACCTATTGGAGGGCAAGTCTGGTGCCAGCAGCCGCGGTAACTCCAGCTCCAATAGCGTATATTAAAGTTGCTGCGGTTAAAGACCCTTTTTAACTTCCGATCAGCATCTAAGATAAACTCATAGACCTTAGATGGGTGGGAGATAAGTAATCAAACAGAAAACACATGAACGTGATTGACTGTTCGTTTTATTGCAAAGGTTGTGTCATGTTGACACAATGCGAACGTGATTTTTTTTTACTATCCACGACAATCCTGTCATTCCTTTCAACATCACAGATGGCTATGCAATAGACCTTAGATGGGTACCGTAAGAGATAAGTAAATGGTAAAATATATGGACGTGACCGACTGTTCGTTTCCAATTGAATGAATGAATTAATCTTTTTATTTACCCACTTCTATAAATTAGAAACAGCGGACTACATAGAAAAAAGAAAAAAACACAACTTAAATTGGAATACAATTTTCGAAAAACGCCGCGACCGACAGATCCTATGCAGCTCGTCAAGTTTAATAGTCATATTTCTGACTAAAAATTTGTTTATCATTTTTCGGATTTTATACCAAATTACCAAATAGAGGAGGAATTTAATATATCGGAAGTATGCAATTCGAATAGCAGCTACATCTTTATTCTGCAGCATGGGGTAAAGACCAGAAAGGTAAAAGACCGAGTGGTCACACTAAGTGGCGTAGAGCTTTGCAAGAGCTCTTCGGTTGTATCTTCCCCGCTTGGCAACAATTTTAGCATATCCAGACTGAATTTTGTTTTCAGTATCAAAAACTGCTTTCTGTCGAAAATTTGACATCTTTTCTGTAACAGAAATACCGAGCCAACGGATTTTTTAAAGTAAAGCAGTTTAGAAATTTAATATCAGAAGAAGACGAGTTAAAAGGGAGAACTTCATGTTTATCAACATTTAGAGACAGACCGATTTGAGAGAAAGACAATCAAACTTTTGAAACCATACGAGAAAGTGAGTTTAGATCTTAAAATAAACAACAAATCGTCAGAATATGCAATGTAAGAAATAACAGAAAAACCCATGAAACAAGTTGAAGTAATATTTGACAGGATATGGGAAATGCAAATTCTGAAAATACTGGTGTGAGTACACCCCCAAATTTATATTTACTTTTCTGGATCTTGTTGTCATTAAATAGATGGGGTTTTGATCACTGGATTCAGACACGTGCTCGCAAACGCCTGGCTTGACTAATTCCTCTCTTGACATTTTTGCTCCAGAAAGAAGAAAGACTTGAAGACTTTGACGAAGAACACGAATTGACATACTGACAACACAACGGGACTGTAAGGGCTAACCACTGTTGAACTGTCCCTCCTGACTGACACCAAAAATCTTGCTACTGATTTTCGACATATTTACTGATGGCAGATGCTCATGACACACTAGGGAATCTTCCCTTCTGTTCTCATCTGGACTGAACACAGATGAAATCGAGACCCAGTTCATAAAATAGTTGACTCAGTAGGCTACTGACGAACCACTAGGACGCTCGACTGACATTGAAAACTTCAATTCCTACTGATACTCATCTCCAAATGACGAACGAGTACTTGAAGACTTCGGGGGGGGGGGGGGGGGGGAAATACTTGACTTACTGACGACACGCTAAGGCCATGATCAGCTAGCTCAAGTACGCATTTCCTAGCACTCAAAACCTCGACTGTCGACTGTGTACAGATCAAATATCTATAGACATTATTGATAAAATACTTGACTCGCTGATGACTCACTAGGACTAGGATATTCTGAGTTCTGACCGACACTGAAAACCTTGACTGATACTAATACTCTAGTCCAGACATATTTACTAATAACGGACAAAATACTTGAGGACTTTGTTGAGGAAATACTTGACTTACTGACTAACCGCTAGGGCGAAGAGCTAGCTTAAGTACGCATTTCCTCCGCTATCAGGAACTGAAAACCTTGATCGTCGCTGATACTTGGATCTGGACTTATTTACTGATTACTGATCAAATATCTAAAGACATTATTGATGAAATACTTGACTCGCTGATGACTCACTACGACTAGGATATTCTGACCGACAATGAAAACCTTGACTGATACTGATACTCTCCTCCAGACATATTTACTGATGACAGACAAAATACTTGAAGACTTTACTGAGGAACAAAAAATGACTTACTGACGACCCACTAGGGACATGATGTTCGATTTTTCCCTGCTGACCGACACTGAAAACCTTGACTGTTTCTGACATTCTGATCTAGACTTATTTACTGATGACATATCAAATATCTAAAGACGTAGTTGAGGAAATACATGACTCGCTGACCGTCTGCAGCATATCTGCAGGCAAATGCTGCTTTTGCCTGACTCGCTGACTGGGAACACCTCTGATAGACCAACGGCAGAAGTTCCCTGAAATACTGACATGACGACACCAATCGACTCCGACTACAAGATTCGGATTAAGGTAGACGACCCCTCTAATTGGTCCGACAGAATCTGACTACGGCAGAGATAAAACTGACAGGACAACTTTGGGGATCTCTATAATACGTACTCGACGGCCAGACAGACCCTCAATATTGCGGGAAAAAAATTGGATAAAATAATTTCGATGCGACTACTAGGCCATTGCACCTCATACAAGGGTATGAGATGCGAGAGGGTATGAGGGTATGACGTGCACAGGGGATGAGTTGCAAGGGGTACTGACGAACCGATGATAAAGACGTACACAAACCGACTAGGATTAGACTATATTGATAACAAAGTTGATTGACCTAGGATTGACACTGAGCCTTGACAGCTGCCATGCGATAAGACCGACGAGGACTAGACTGTACTAACAAAAAAGGCAAATGACCTCAGCCTGACACTGACTCTGGACAAACCAGTTCGATGCGACTTCATACACAAGACTATGGGGTGCAAGAGGTAGCCTACTGACGTCATCGACTATTTACAGCGTCAAACGCAACCCGACCAGGACCATACTGCACTAACAGCGAAGTTCACTGACCTATGCCTGACTTGACCTACTTGAATGACACAATGTAAACCATTACCTGGTGATATTGCCTGACATCGACCTTTATGTGAATTTTTACTAAATGTTACACTGACGTGTTTGCGGCAAAACCTTACTACGAGACCTGACAAAATTAATATAGGCTGTCGACTAGAGCTGAGGACCGTCGTTGGAGTGGACCTAACTGGGCATGACTTTTGTGCAGTTGATTTTTACTTTAACAGTTACGTTAAACTGGTGGGCTACCAGATGACTTTTTGAGTGGAAGGACTAACTTAGTTAACTTGGCGATTAGACAACTGAACTTGATCGCCTACCGTACATTAACTCCTTGGGCAGTCGTATTAAACTAGGGGGTTACCCATTATCATTTGAGTGCAGGAGGAGCGCTGAGTTCGGCGAACGACAACTGGACTTGGTCGACTAAGCAACAGACCCATTACTATCTTAACGTAGCTAACATACTATGACTTCTGGTCTGAAATCTTGAAAGTACAGAACTTCTGGCTACTCATTAAAACTCACTGGTGTTATGGCTACTGTTTAGCAGACCTGTCACAGATTTAGAAACAAGACACAATTTTGTATCCGCTCATTAATGAAAGTACCAATTATAAGCTTTATTACTGTCTTGGAAGGAGTCCAGTCTTTTCTTGGCTCAATTGCAAAAGGATAAGAATTGGACCACTGTCCTCATTTCGGCTCCAGCTTTCACTTTTCGCTTCAGGAGTTGCACCTAGTCGTGTTTTTTGCGACTGGTATTTGGCTACGGGCAAGAAAATAACGACTGTTGTTTGTTTCTCACCTGCTGCCAAATGGTACCGAGATTTTTATTAGACGTCAGCGCTGGCTGATGTTCAGAAGATGAAGGGGCTGAAGTCTACAATAAATAACGGTCACTCGAAAACTTGCGATTTTTTACTGATTGTTGTTAATGTGTTTGAAGCTTGCGAATTTATGGGGGTCGGACCCCTTTGTGACGAAAAATCCCTCCTCTGGTTTGAGACTCGTGATACATACAATTTAGAATTCGTATTTATATTTATCGCTATTTATTAGTTAACTTATGGAGTTTTGTTGATTTTTTCCGGAGCGTCAATTCAGACATAAGTGTGTTTCAGTACTGCCCAACATGTGCAATTTCAGTGACTTTCCGATGTCTGAATTTAGTTCCTAATTGCCTTTCAACTGACTTCGCATACTGTGCTACTTGGTTCAAAGGCAAGCTGATTTTTTTTTTTTTTTTTTTTTTTGCGCATTTCTTGGGCCTAAAGCTGTTTCTACTCCTTTTCATTCCTACTTGTCTTTTTCTAAATTGCTAAGAGCTTGAACCGGTGCTTCTCAGAATCAGCGCTTAGCGATCAGTTGCTCTTCTTCACTTACATCTATTTGTTCCGATGATTGCTCCAGGCATGGATCTGTTCTCACTATTTATTCCATGCAGAAGACACTGCTTATGAAGGTGAACCGTTTTCTGTTTAAACTGCATGACTCAGTTATGTTTTGCGAGGTGCAGCGTTATTTGTATGCCAATTTGGCAGGTGTTTCGAGGTGCGTTTTATCCTATTTGTGCTGGTTTAAGAAAGTATGGAGGGAGAATATCTCCCACATTTTCGAAGTAATAAAATATTTTTCGGCAATGTGTTTTCCTGTAGTTCTCTAGGTCTTGATAAAGTGCGGTAAGCTGTGACATTGTCAGTTATTAAACACCGAAGTACAAATAACGAAAAAGTCTACTGTAGCTCTAGAAGCTTAAAGGACCCTTGTACTTATTCTACCCTTTACATTATCCCTAGCTCCCCTATTAAATTATAAGCTTCGGAAATCCCCGACCTTTGCCTTTTTTTTTCCCTTTGCCGGCCGAGCCGCGTTTGCCGGTCAAGTAGCTAAAAGCTAAGACAAGTTCGCTAACAACTCTTTCAAAAATAAGGACAGAAGATGCTTAAACATCGTATTTCCATTTTGGACGACCTGGTGTGCCAACAGGTCTATCTGGGTGTACCCGACTCCTTTTAAGTTTCCGAATATTTCAAGTTTTCCAAGAGACCCTGAGGCCAAAGGCCACCCCATCTTTACAACCAGTATCTTACTTCGTATAGGATGGAATGACCAGGGTAGCTTCTAATAACTCCCGGCAGGGCTGCATCGTTCAACGCTTTATCATCAAATTAAGTATTTTTTCTGTTTGTATCCCCATTCAGTCTTGTTGATTTGCGTATAAGAAATGACATCATAATCGTTAAATTTTCTACCAAAATCGCTGAAGTTATGAAAAATTGCTGTAACATCTTAGTTTGATTTTTTATCTGACATGGCAACCCAGACTCCTAGTGGGTGGTTGAAGAATTATATTTCCAACTGGCTGCAAAAAGTGTTGAAAAGCTGAAAAGAGTGTGCAGCCAACTAGCCGGCAGCAGAGAATGTATTTATAGAGACAAGCGTAGCCAACAAACTGCAGCAAACAGTGTTTGCATAGAGCACATCCAAAGCAGCCAACTAAGCAGCTGCAAACATTTAGTAGTAAGGTAATCAACTACACACATTTCCCATATGTATAAACTGGTGAACTTTAAACTAGCTGAATAGTGGATATCCTATAAAGTATGCACCAAAATAAAATATTTATAGTTGCTAGAATCTGCATTTATTTTATTACAGATTCATTTTCTAGCAATATTTCTGCTTAGTCCTAGCAATGGCCCTTACCAGGCTCAAGACAAAAAATACATCGAAAAAGCAAATTGAGATCCTAGCTACCATAGACATTCCTTCAGCCCAAACCGACTGCCAATAATATTTGATGGTGCAAAACCGATATCTCAGCTATATTTTATAAAGAAATATTTCAGCTGTTCTTGGCAAGGGTCCTCTTTGGGTCCTTTTAAGCTGGAAAATTAACTTGTGGAAAAACAACTAAAGATTCTTCTTTAAATATTCGATTTTGATAATTTATTACATGAAAATTGCTCAGATTTAAAGCTGGTGCTGTGATTCCATTTTGGACACCACTGCTGTTTCTCTCTCAACGGCACATTTGAGTAGAAAAACAGCAGCAGCTTATAACAGTATAGCCTAAGCCTGTAAATAGCTGGAAACGATTCCGAGTTTTTTCTTAACTGTACAACCACAGCTTTAAAGAAAAGTTTGATCAGAAATGAGAGTTTGAAGGCTTGAAACTTTCACTACAAAAATGAATAACACTTCCTATTACGATTGGTTGACTTTGAATGACACGTCATAACCAATCAATAGGATTCGAGACTCTATTTTTGGGTTCAAACTCTGAAGCCTTCAAGCTCTTACTTCCATTTGCAAAAACAGAATTACTATTAAGAAATAGCCTAACTAACATTCCAGCAAGTCCCAGGCTCAGAATGATGATCAAACGCCGATAATTTAATTTTAAAGTTGAAATTTCTGTACCTACCAATGTTAAATGTTTTGCTTATGGTCCCGTGATAGCCGTAGCAGGGTCCAATCTCTCTATATTCAGCTTCTTTCGTCCAACCCAATCTAATCCAAAAAATGTCTGGCTCTTGGGCTCCGACCCTTTTTTTGCAAGAATTTAATTTGAAGAACGCGCCGCTTCCAATGTTGCCAAGGCTTCGAAAGAAAAAGTACCAAATAGTACAGGAAAATGAGCTCCCAAAAGTAGTCGACCCGAAACAAATTGCAACAGAAATGATTTTTACACCATCTTGTAGAGAAAAAAAACTGAACAACATATCCAAAGTTGCATATGCTAGCTAGACGCAAAATAAGCTTTTTTTCGCTTTTAGTGGCCTTTTTTTCCGTTTTTCCAAAAAAATAGAATTTCCGTGGTCGTCCATTATTCTTGAACTGAAGTACGGTTCTAATGCAAAATCACAAGCTGAAGCCGAAAATGAGGTCAGTTTTGGCATACCAGGCACCAGAAAAAAAAGTTAATGTAATTTTGTCAACCTATTTCGCAAAAAAGTTCAGTTTTCTATGTGTCCCCGATTTTCTTGAATGAAAGTGCAATCCTGACATAGAATCACGAGCTGAGGCCGAAAATGGAATCAAATGGAGTGTCTACTGTGCCTGAAAGAAATTTCGTAACCATAAATATGTGATCTTTACGATTTTTTTTTTTAGACAAGAAAATTATTAAGAAAGTAAAGTACGAATCAAACTGCAATTCAATATTTACAAAAAAAAACATATCCAAAGCTCTTGATTCTTTTGACGCAAAATAAGCCCTTTTCAGACCTTAGTGCCATTTCTTACGTTTTAAGAACAAAAATTATAATTTTCGTGGTCGTCCGTATTTTTGGGGGGACTGAAGTGGCCTACGATGCTGATGCAGAATAACAAGGTGAGACTTAAAAAGAGGTCAGATTTGGTGTATCTTGCACCAGAATAAAAAGATTCAATATCATTAATATGTGCCGTTATTATTTTTGTAAAGATAGTTTAGTCAGCGTTTACTATCCATCAAAATGATCGACTGTTAGAAATAAAAATATTACCTTAGCTGGTCATTAATAGCAGAACCTTCTCGAAGACCACATAACAACGTATCCTTAGAAAAAGGCCCAAGTAAGTCAATGAAGTCGGATAGAAAATTAGTTCTGATAATCAATGTGGTAATATATTTTTTATTCGCCATCACTGATCACGCCATCGCATACACTGAAGTTTATTCGATATTTCTGCCATCTCGGAATCTACTGTTCGAGCAAACGTATTTCCATGATTAATCCACTGCGCCTATGACATAATTTTTTTTACAAAATGTTACGCGTTATAAATCAGATGATTCGATATTCCGTGACCCGAAATCGGAAATCCTTCTATCCGGAAATCTTGGAGACTTTCATATAGTCGTCGACTCTTTACTTGAGTCTGGACATCCTGTGGCTTTACTCCTGATACCCCAATCATTTATGGTCGGGAATCACCCAGGGAAATGGTTTACTCTTTTCCTCTTAATGATTGATCTTCGAGCTACTGACAACACATCTATTTACTTGGTTATGCTTTTTATCCCAGACCAGGCTAGCCGGCATGTATTAACTCTCGATGCCTTTGACCAACCCCTGTGGTGGAAAGTCATGAGAAGGGTCGAAGCAGCTTCACGAGAAAGTGGGCTTTCAGAGTTCGTCCTGAAACTTCAAGGATTCCATTCCACGATGAGCTTATTCAGACCATTGGGCTACATGCTGGAGGAGTCAGAACTTTGAGATGTTAGGAGATGGAGTCAGTCCGGAGATGTCCTGACTCGGAGATGTTCCGAGATGGAGTCAGGACTCTGAGATGTCCCTCATCTTTCAGCGGAAAAGCGATCGCCAGAACCAAGGTCTACGTAGTCCTGTACTGATTGACGCTGCTCTACACGCTATTCTGCTTTCCAAGACTACAATCTGAAGGAATCATGGAACTTAATAGCTTGTACACAAAGCTGATGAACAAGGAAGTAAATGTTGAGGATTTAGAAGGTAATCTTAGAAAAAATACAGGAATTGACCATGACTGATCCAGTATCGGATGTCAAAGTTGTGGTTCCAGTACTTGAGATGCTTCGATACTACGAAACTTCATAAGAAAAGTGAACGATCTGGAGGTGACGACGCCCTGCTCATGATCTATGATGCCTCGAAAGAAGGAGACCTGAATAAGCTCCAAAGGGAAGATTTCGAAAAGTGACAACGACAAGGTCGTTTGTTCACGGAGAACAGTCACCACCAACGGTTGATGTAGCAAAATAACACAGCTACCGATGACTTGTTTTTTTGTTGTTTTTTTTTCAAGTCTTGGTAACCGGAGAGTTTGATCCTCAATTGAAAATCGAGGAAACGGGGATCGAAGAATCAAGATGACTTCTTGTACCCGTTAGCAAATGACCTTCCACAAGCTCCGCGCATGCTCTTAAGAATCGTTAAGTGCTCGTGTCGACTGCAACAGTTTAATTCAGAGAGGTGTAGCCTGGGTGTAGCCGCCTTAAAAACGATTTAGTTTCTACTCCAGCATGCAGAACCTGCAAGGGGGACAATTCCTTCCAACTGCACAAAGTTAACAAGTACTATGATGCAGGAAATCCAAAAGCTTAATCGGTAGCCTAATCCTTTCCAAAGGACGAATCTGTGAACACTATAGTCAACACTAGTTGCAATTTGATTATCTTTTCTAAAAACAATTTGTAAGGTGTACGAACGGGGTTAAGCACGATTTTGAACATTTCCTTGAAAACCAGTTTGGTTCGTAATTGACTTTTCTTAATAATTTTCTTATTTTATTAAAATTAGCAGAAGTCATACGTTGATGATTATGAAACTTCTTTCCTGTACAGCAGACACCCAGTTTGATTCAATTTTCGATCTCAGCTCGGGATTCTATGTTAGGATCGCACTTTCGTTCAAGAAAATCGGACCAGTACGAAAATTTGTACTTTTTTGCAAAATAGGTTGAAAAATGACATTAACTTTTTTTCTGGTGCCTTATACTTGTCATTTTGCATTAGAATCGTACTTCTTTTCAAGGATAACGGACAACCACGAAAGTTTTATATTTTTTTTCGAAATACGTAAAAAAATGGCATCAAAAGCCAAAAAACGCTTATTTCCTGGATATACATCTACAGATAGATATATACATCCAGGATATGCAACTTTGGATATGTTGTTCAGCTTTTTTTTTCTCTACAAGATGGTGTAAAAATCATTTCTGTTGCAATTTCTTTCGGGTCAAACCTCCATTTGCCTGTACTAATCGTTTCACATGCGATTAGTAACAGACTTTCAAGACGCTGGCTTCATCTTGCTGAAAAATATTTACCCTTTTGCTGTGGTAACAGGGATTGTCTTAGCCAGCTAGAACGCTTTCCATACTAGTTAGTTGTAAGACATCTTTCAATTCACAGGACTTTGAATTTATTTCAAACTTTCGTTTGTTTCGAGGGTTTCCTGGCAACTTTCGAGTTCATGTCGGAACAAGGCTAACCCGTTTTTGGAACTCTTCTCTGCTATCAGCGGAAGGAAGTCGAGGCTGTCGAAACTGGAGTAGACCGTAGCTGCGTTCGTTGCACTCCGGGCTGACTCTGGTGTTTACTCACCAGTGTCCGGTTCTTCCCTTAAAACGCGTTCTTTTGGTTCACCTGTGAGTTGATGAAAACCGGCAAACTCCTCGCTGCAGCAGGGCTCACGAGCAGGTTCTGATTAGATTATGAGACTGGTGAGAAGTCACCGGTGGATGCAAAAACGGCTTATAAGAAAAACCGGAGACCACCGGTGAGAACTCCCGTGACAAAGAACGCAGCTCGTATTGCGCGAAACAGTATTTGTAGCTGGAAATGATGTAAATTTCAGTAGGTTACCAAATTCTTGTAAGCTACGGAAATTTAGTAGACTACCGGAATCAGCCAGTGAACGTTCCGGTACTATTCATTCTGGTAAGTTATGTGTTGGGTTCATCCCGGTAAGCTGTAAGTCCATACTTATCCGCTAAGCAGCAAAATTCCGGTAGAGTCCCTGACCCAAACTCTGGTAGATTCCATGGGGCAAAGCCCGGTAGATCACCTGATCTAACCCCAGTAAATTCCCTGAGACTAGCTCCAGTAGATTCTCTGAGTCGAGTTCCGGCAAATTCCTCGAGCAAGATTTCGCTAGATTCACTGAGCAAAATTCCGGTAGGTTCCCTGAGCAATAAATAAAGGTGAGTTCCCTGAGCAAAAAATTTCCGGTAAATTTTGACTAAATTTTGCTTCGGCTCACCAGTCAAAATGTACCGGAATTTTTATCCACAGACCTTCTGAGGGGGGGGGCACCACCCACCCTTCGGTACGCTCCAGGTTACATATCATGACACACGAATCTGGCAATTCGCATAATCCAATGGGACAATGCCGATCGCCTTGGTTTGCACATTGCATCAAATCCTAGTGTATTTACGTCCGTTTTTGTCTGCTTGTATTGCGAAAAAGCATAAACCATTACCTTGCAGACACAAGGTAAAGTGGTTCGTTACTTCGACATGTGGAATACTTAGGGTCCATTCAGACTGACACGAAAAAAACCTACGCAAAAATTACGCGAACTTTCGGCAACGCCTTGTGTCACGACAAACCTTACCCTGTTTGAGCGGTCTCCTTCCAACTGAGGAACAGAATTTATTTCTCAATCTTCCATTTATTTCACCGAAGGCAACTGCAACTTTGTCGCCACAAACCCAAAGTATGTCCTGGACAAACTGACAATTCTCATTAAAAAAAAAAAAAAAAAAAAAAAAATCTTCTATCTTCTTTTTTTGTTCGTTACCATGCCTTCCATTTCATAAATCAAACAGATTTCAGCTCCGGATTTACGTAAAATGTATATGTTACAGAGAAGTGTGTGCGCGTCGTATCGGCCTCATAAGACTCTTGGTGTGACTTCAGTTCTTTTGTGAACCGGTTAAGCTTGGAGCCCACAGACTGCAGATTCGCATTTCAATTCCAAGTCGAATAATTTTCGCGTTTTATCTCGGAAAATATTCGGGTTCTTTGAGCACTAAACTTCACAGGTATCCACTTTACTGCTGTGTGTGATGCAGATAAAGGGCACCGCACTATATTACAGTTTATCTAAATGGCACATGATTCGAAATATGAAGACCCGAAGATTTACTACCTAGATTTGGATAGACTTGTTTTCAAACCTAGGCTAGTAGAATCTATCTTTGGATACTTATAGACCAGGAAACAAAACAATCTGACTAGAATTTCTTGAAAACAACTGTGTTCTTCACAGAAGCTTGTCGAAATTATGCCATAGCCATGCATTGACGGAGAAGTTCAAAATTCAAGATGCAAGTGTTACCCTTTTGGATGTTTCTTCGTCGCTATACAAAATCATTGACAACAGAGCCCAACCAGCGCACGACCTTCTCCACTGCTTCCTGGCCGAAGATTGAAAATTAGTGTCTTTTCCTGTGTCTTTACGTCTTTTATTTTATTTAATTTTATTTCTTCCGCTTTTTCGAAATGTCGGGTTACAAATAAATTACTTACTTACTTACTTAAGCAGCGGTCAAATATGAAGGGGTGTAAGTATTTGAAATTTAACCTCATAATTTTATTAAGAGACGAATATTTCTTGTTCTGAAATGTGTGCTTAGCCCAAATCTTTTAGTTTAAGCCTCATAATTTTATTACAAGACACCTATTTCTTGTTCTGAAACCTAATTATATTGTTTAAAACTAAACTGTTTTTGTTTAAACCAATTATTATTTTTGAAACCAACTATTTATTTACTGGCCCTAATCACCATTTCATAGTCGGAAGCCTAGATGTAACACAGGCAGTTAAGACATAGCACAAATTTCAAGTTTACTGTCCAAAATTCACTTGATCGGTGAAGTGGGATTATAGTTGACATTCGAAAATAATGACTTCACTTGCACATATTAACGAAACAAAAGCAGGATACAGCACGATGCAAAAACGCAGGATAACAGAAATCGAGACAGAGAAAGCCTAGCGGTAAAATTTTGCACCGTCACGAAAAAGCTGAAAAAGTTACACCACACAGTTATTGCAGCAATGAAAATGAAAAGAGAAACTGGAAAAAACAGCATTTCTGTTCTTTATGAAATCGATTATTTGAGACAATCACATCTTGCAATCAACAGCATTTACCAACTGACGAGAGACTGAAACTGGGCTGAAAGCTCTTGGGCCAAATTAGGCTTGGTTTTAGGTTCGCACTCCAACTCAAACTTCTCTTCTTCGCGGTCGTTATCCAGTGTGTCCTCCATGGAAATGAGCCTTAAAGTAATTAGAAGTTAACGAGTCTCCACAGTAAGGCCGTATCCTGGGGGGGGGGGGAGCTAGGGGGTTGAACCCCCCGAAACATACAAAAATAATCATTTGTATAGGCTTTTCCCTCTGATTTATGTCTTTTTTCTACTTTTTGTCCCACCTGCAGGCAACCCCCCCCCCCCCGAAAAGCACCCCCCACCCGAAAAAAATTCCTGGATACGGGCCTGCTCCACAGTTCATTGTTTGCTGAAATAATTAGTAACGCGGTAGCCTAATGCACTAGTTTTTGTTTTAATTTCTCGCTGAGTTTTTTTTTGTGCGGTGATACCAGGGGTACTATTAGGAGGGGGCATCCCCCCCCCCCTCCGTTAGTTATGGATTAATTTCGTTCCAATCCAGTCGGCTTTATGTATCTACCTTCCACCAGAGGCGTTGCTAGCTAAAATGTGCGTTTTTGGGGGGAAGGGGGGGGGGGAAGTATTTTTACCGACTAGCTCGTCATTTTAACTAACGGTTCTCAAGAAAAAAAAAATTGTTCTTAGGAAAAAATCTACGACTGTTTTAAGAGACAAAAGACTGATTTGTTTACGAAAAATCGCGGCGCTTTGCGCAGACTCGTTTCTTTTTTATTGACTGGCCGATGACACTGGGGGGCATCCCCCCACACGTGAACCTTTTCCTTTTGCAATTGTCCAGGTGTATAATAAAATATTTTAATGACAAACATAGAATTGATCTTCGTGCTAGATCTCGGAAGGGCACAAAGTTCCATCTTGGCACTACTTATGCGCCCCTAAACAGGTTTAAAAGGGCGAAATGCAAAATAATGTGGTTGCTCTAGGTTACATTCGAAAACTACTTTAATTTCACCCAAAAAGATGTTTTGATTAAATTCTGATTAAGTTCTGAGTCTGAGTGAAAGGGTCCCGAATTACACTGTCAGAAGTTTCATAACAGATAACATGAGGATTCGCGGTTTCAACAGATAATACGTAACAGATAACACTTCGGATGTTATCGGTTGTGTTTCAAAATGTTATGCATAACAAGCGTTACCATCAGGAAGAATCGAAAAACCGCCAAAAAGTATCTGCTGAGTTTTCCGACACCATGACGATAGTAGATGCTTTTTTGGCTCTTCCTAACAAAGCTTGATATGCATAAGATTTCATGCATAGCGTTTTCAAACACGACAGATAACATCCGAAGTGTTATCTGTTTGGCATTATCTGTAGAAGCCACGTATCCTCGTGTTACCTGTTATGAAACTTCTGACAGTGCAGTGTATTATATTCTTCTTTACTAGTTTTGGTATTCGTGTGATTAGCTAAAAAATCTAAACTGATGAAGAGAGGCAAACGAATCAAATGATCTCTTCAGGTTTGAGTTACTGATTCAATAAATATCATCCTGCTCCACATAATATTTGAGTCTAACTTTCGAGAAGACATATGGTGTTTAGTGTGATCTCTTTCTTATATGATATACTTATCGGGACCTGCAACTGGACATATGGTGGGTTCTGCTTAAAATGAAGGTCAAAGTATAGCTTAAAGCTTTTACTGTCCCAGTAGCTCATTAGCAATTTTGTGAGCCACCCGAGGCGTGTTCTCGCCGTTCATCGAGGACTCCTTTTTGAGGAGCACCCGCGTTTTTTTTTTGTCCCGAGGACACCCCTCAAATGCTCCAATTATCATCACCATCGTATAACACGACCAACGGTTTCGATGGGATCCCAAGAATTCAATATTTGATCCAGACAATTGGGTCTTGTCTACGCCAGATCCAGTCTTCGCCAAACTCCTGGAACATTTTTACTATTAAAATTCAGAAACAGATTAAAGCCAAAAAGCTAATCATCTGAGAAAACCAAGTTCAGATATTGGTTCAGCATGTTCGTGTTTACCCCTATAAGTCATATCTGTTTTGACGAAAACTTCCTGCCTTACTTCTGCGAATTTCCCGGTTTCGGCCGAATTCCGGAACTATCTGTCCTGGGGTACAAAATGACTGTCATACACGGATTCAGCATCTCTTCTTACCCCTAAATCGGATATCTAATCAACTACAATTACTTTTATCTATTTTCCGGTTTTGGCCGGATTCCGGGCGAGCTACTTACCCGGCGAGAAAATGATTTTCACCATCGTGTTCAGCATGTCTTCCTACCTCTAAATCGAACATTCAATACAACTTCAAATAAAACTTTTACTTTTAACAGATTTTCCGGTTTGGGCCGGATTCCAGGCTAACTACTTGTCCGACGAAAAAATAGTTTTCACCATCGTGTTCAGCATGTTTCCTTGCCCCTAAATCGAACATCCAATCAACTTCAAATAAAACTTTTACTTTTAACAACCTTTCCGGTTTTGGCTGGATTCCGGGCGGACTACTTCTCCGGCGAGAAAATGGTTTCCACCATCGCGATCAGCATGTTTTCTTACCCCATAATCGACTGTCGCATTAGCTGTTTACAAATATTTTGCTTGCCCCTTAATTTCAACCCTCTCCCCCACCCATAAATATAGGGCTACAAAGCCCATCTACGAACTCGACCTTACTATTGACCCAAAAAATCCTCACACGAAGATTCATCAAAATATCTCATTCCCTGCGAGAGTTATCGTGCTTACAGACGGACGGACGCATGGACAGACGGACGGACGGACAACTTTTGCGATGTCAAAGGTATCCCTCCACTTACGTTTTTGGATCCCAAAAAGGGCTCCCTTTCAGATTCGGTGGACAATCGATTTTGGGAGTTGCTTGTTTTTAGGGAAAACGTAAGTGGAGGGATACCTATGACATCGCAAAAGTTGTCCGTCCGTCCGTCCGTCTGTAAGCACGATAACTCTCGAAGGGAATGAGATATTTTGATGAAACTTGGTGGGAGGATCGGTTAGGTCAGGGGAAAGGTCGAGTTCGTAGATGGGTTTTTTAACCCTACATTGAGGGGGGGGAGGGGGTTCAAATTAAGGGGTAAACAAAATATTTTTAAACAGCTAATGTGATAGTTGATTATGGGGTAAGAGGACATGCTAAATCATTTTCTCGCCGGACAAGTAGTTCGTCCGGAATCCGGTGAAAACAATGATCCGGCGCGTGATACGTCACGTGAAGAGAAGGAATCGAGGCGAGAGTGATACTCAGTGCATTGCTAATAGACGAGATAGAATAAACTTGTGAAGTGAAGAATCTCGAGAACGAGAATGGATGGAAAAACTACGAACTAGAATGAATTATTATGGTAAGTACGACGTGTCCGTTCAAGGACACGTCTTACCTCTATCATACTAATTATCTTTCCCCTACTGGTGATTTTCATAATGTTAGCCTTGCAACGCGTATTAGGCTCCCAGTAGGTCGGATTGAAAGGAAGAACAGAGTGCAAAGAACAGTTCAAAGGAGTCCTTAAACTCTCCTCAAAACTGATGTTCGGATTGAAATCCTACAGTGTCTTTTCTTTATTATTACTCTGCCCTCTGGTGCTCCATTACAGAGAATTAGACGTGTGAGATGTGATATGATATGATGTGTATGATCCTGCAGCGTCTTTGCGAACTAACCTGACAAAGGTTGGTTTACGGCGGGATGGCCCCGCTTGCTCTTCGGGGTTTGAGGGAACGGGGGAGGAGGGAGCATGCGTTAATATGAACGGAACTTCGGCAGCGACATCTTGCATCGGTCCCAGATACAACTTGATCTAGAATAGAAAGTGTCAGCCCATGCGTCTTAAGCATTGTCCTAATAGGTGTAATAAGGTGTAATACCGCGTATAAGACTTATCACAGATTCCTCTTTTCCTCGGAGCGCGCTGTAACAAGGTGAATAAGGAGAATAGACTAGCGTTCTATTCTGGCTTATGCAGGGCCAATCAGATCGCCAGCGGGCCGAGGAAAGGAGCAGCGCCGTCAGGGTTGCCACGGGAAGCAGTAAAGTTCTACTTTCTTGGAAGCTGAAGAAACAACTTTTCTTCAAAATGACACGTTTTGTTCTGTTGCGACTGCTTCATGCTACTTCGAAGACCAATGCTGCCCATCCCTAGATTTAACTGCTTTTTACAATATATTGGGTTTCAAATTGTACTGGTGTACTTCAAGTAACACTAAGAACACTTTTCTGATCTTCAGAAACTCGAAACACATGTATGACCTTGGCAACACTGCTGGCTGCATTGATAAGAGCCTCTCCGGTTCGTATTTGAACGGGCGTGCGTATTAGACGTGAACATCGCGTATAGCGTTATTCAGCTTATTACACCTATTAGGACAATGCTTTAGGCAGTTGGTGTTACCACGTAGCCATAGGAACTGACAAAATCACAGGTGAAATTCAAAATACGACCTTCATAGGGCTTGCTCAGACCGTGCATTGGGTAAAACCCGATGTTAATGTGCCGCAGACCTTACACGTACTAGTTACATAGTTGCAACCAGACCCGCCAGAGAGATCTAGGGCCCCTAGGTGCTTTAAAGAGTCGGGGCCCCCTTTTTGGTAATTTAGCCAAAGAAACAATAGTTGCGTTTTTGCAGATACCATGGTGTCTGTTCCACGGTAACTGAATGTGCAATTAGTCGTTTTTACAGTTACCGTGGTATATGATACTACGGTTGTTCTGCAAAAACGACAATTGCCGAAATTTTGCTTTTCGAAGTCATCCCAATAGTCACATCACTCAATTCGAAACTTCTTGCTCACCAATTTGACAAAATCCTAGACTCTATTGTTGGTAATGATGAAAGTGAGATGACTTTTTCAGATACCACGATCAGTTACCATGGTTGGACAGTGGTATCTGAATATCAGATACCACGAAAACTGGCCAGATACCACAATAACTGCAAACACGCCTTTTGATGGTGGTTATCACATAACAGCGTAACTGCGAAAACGACTTTACACCGTGGTATCAGATACAATGGTATCTGCAAAACGCAGCTATTAATTTTGTTTCTTGAAAATACTTTGACCCCTCCCCCCCCCAAAAAAAAAAAAAAAAATACGGCCTAAAGAGGAAATCCGTCGACACAATTTTGCCCAAAATAAGCTTTTGTCGGGCATACCGACATTAAATTTTTTCTCGGCACGTTTTCCACAAGACTCGGCTTCTGACAAAAGCTTGTTATGTCAACTCCGTTTTAGTTCCGTATTCAGCTTCGAAATCGTAATATTCTTGATGAAGAGCCGGAAGTTGTATCACAGCTACTTCCAAACATCGCCGTGATTGGTTAACACAGGATCCAGCTGTTGGATTTGAGTCGTTAGTGATACGTTTTCTCGTTCTTCCCGAGGATCAGTGTCGTGTTTTGACTTAGTCATATAGAGTATTTCCCGATGAAAAATTTGTAGCCTGCGTAGTAGTATGGTAGTAGTACGAAAAAGTTGCATGTTAATACTATGTAATAGCAAAGAATACTATCATTTAACGTGCCTCAGACTGGTCCAATCTTCTGTAGTTTTATCCAGTAGCATCCTGTCTTGCCATAGTAGCATCCAGTTTAGCTAATAGTAGCATATAGCAGTATGCAATAACACGGTAGCCTTGAAGGGAAGTAGAAGCATATAGTAGCATCAGTTAGTACTGCATGTTAGTTTTTCGTACTACTTCATAGTACTATTTTGAGATAAATTTTTCATCGGGTAATCTGAAGGGAATATTGAACTAAGAAAAGGGTAAATTCAAAAGACTTTTACCTTAGCTACGTAGGAAACAAGAATTGCAAATCCCTCACGAGGGTCCGAATTGGGGAAGCAAGTTGACGCGGCTAGCTTCTCAGGGGCACCTTTGACAGGGGCTTCGAACACTAAACCTTCCTTCAAACGGATGAGACCAAGATTTGGAAATAGAGTGTAGCTCTGAAACGAATGACGTGTGTTAGCAATCAGCGCGCAAACGGTGTATTCTCGCCGTTCCCCGAGGACTCCACTCGAGGAGTACCCGCGTTTTTGTTTGTCCCGGGGACTCACTCCCCGTAGTCCCCGTATTCTCGCGAGTCCCCACGGACGGGGTATGCTCCAATTATCATTACAATCATGAAAAAGGACTCCCTTTCAGATTCGGAGGGGAATGAATTTTTGCTGGTGCTGGAGCAACGTTAATTAATTAAAAACAATCAGAATAAGCAAAACCAAAAATAAAGTGGATCCAGAGTAATTTCGTCAACTGCATATTTTTTTTTTCGAACAAAATCCATTTTGGAAGCATTTCCCGTATTCTCGCTGTTTCTGTACGAGGAGTCCGCGTGGAGTGACTCCCTCCATTCTCGCCGTTCCCTTCGATTCCCCGAGGAGTCCTCGGGGAACGGCGAGAATACGCCTAAAAAGTCTAATTATACTCCGTCGGCAGAAAAAGGTGCGGAACCCCTGGCGATGAGTTTTGGGGCACTCCTCGATTTAAAAAGCAAAAGATAACTTTTAAGTTCCTTAGCTGACGGATCTATTTTAGTATCTCTGTGTGATGCATGCCGATAATCAAGCGAGGAGGACCAAACAGAGAATAAACAGTGTTGCCACTTTTCGGTGACGGAACCCGTGATATTTGGCCGCAAAAAATCTGCTAATTTCTGGCGCCTAAAAATTCGGTCCTTTTTTCGTTTTCAGTCAAAAGTTCGCGGGTTTTGAGGTTCCAATTTATCCTTATAACAGGAGCTAACGGTAAAACAAAAAAATCCTTTTCCGGAAAAGAGAATTTGGCCTGAAATTGGCATAATGCTCTGAAATTCCACAATTTGCGACATTTTTTACCATTTTTACCATTTTACCATCGCACCAAGTGCGATTTCCTGTGACAATTTTTCCAGCTGTGAATCTGAGGAGAAGTAGAAAACCTGTGACAAATCGCAGAATTATGCAGCCAGTGGCAACACTGAAACTACACTGTAAAAAGTTTCTCCGAGTCAGGATTAAACTTAACTGCAGTATATCTCTAATGAGATAAGATTAATCCTAATTAGAGATAAAATTATCTTTTTAGAAACACGATTATTTCCAGTAACAAATACTGCAAGATTTTTTTTACAGTATAATCCGCTAGAAGCGGTGAACTGGTATGAGGCCAAATTGTTTTGCTGCACTCGGCCTGGAGGCCGGTGCCTGGTTTGTGGTCAAACCATGCGAAGCCAGTATCGTAAGTCTTCTGATCTGTGAGTAAGTAAACTCCCTTTCGATTCTCAGTATTCTTCGGTAAATCTGGGCGTAGAGATAGGTCTATCTATATATCCTACACAATGAGCGTGTTCCACCCTGCTTACCATAGTTACTACGCATGGCGTCACGAATTCCGGCTTTTTGCCGTCAAGGCTGGAATGATTTTTCTATTTTCCAGCAGGATATCATGCCACGGGCAAATCCGACCAATCACGTTACAGAGATACGTAGTTACTACGCTTATTACGCTCCCGAGCATGGTAAGCAAATAGTAACTATTAGCTCGACTATTAGTTACTATTTCGAGAAGGTTGGGACGGTCAGCGTAGTAACTTTTCGTCAGGATTGAACAGAAATAGTAACTATTCTTAGAAGGGTAGAACACGCTCAATGTGTGACGTCATCACGGATTTGGTTTAAGCCGCGTTCGGTTCACCTACAGTTATCCATCGAAACTGTCCTAAAACTGTCTAAAGTCGTTTCCTTCACGAATTATGACTTCTTTGTCGACAAAATTGTCATTGCGTAGAACGAATTATTCTTATTATTTTTATGCTTTTGATCCACCAAAATTGATGATAACAAAATTATAAAAAAAACTAATTTTGTATACTAAAAAAACAATAACACAATTTTGCTCTTAAATTTTGGCGAAACGACACGTATCCTATAGCGAAACATGGTAAAGAAATACTGATATGGATATATCGATTATAGAATATCGCAAGTGAAAATACCAATATATCGAAAAATCCAAATATCGCCCAACACTATCTCTTCGCTATGTCTGACTGTCCTCGGCGCTTCTTTCCTGTCCTCTCAATGTCCACGCCGGCAGAGGATTCAAGGATGGGACGGGGGGGGGGGGGGGGGGGCCTCAATGTTGGCGGCAAGTCAGTAAAAAAGAAATGAGACGAAGTGCCTCGATTTTTCGTAAAAACAGTCTATTTTCTCTTAAAAACAATCTATTTTCTCTAAGGTCCGTCTATCTTTCTGAATGAATGAATGAATGAAGGGTTTATTAAAAAAAAATGGAATCTTCAATGCCCAGAGGCGAACCTGTAAGGGACTAATTACCCTCGAAACAAAACATTAATAAAAACAAAACTTCGACAAAAACAAAGGAAAAAAGGGAAAGAAAGAAAGAAAGGAGCTTGACTTACGCGGTCTGGGACGCCCAACCAGAAAATCAACCAACAAACAACAACAACGAACAATCGATTTCTCTGAAAAACAATCGATATTTCTTAAAGCAGTAGACTTTTTTGAGAAAACAGTCGGTTTGTCTTACCGTCAATAAAATGATTAGCCAGTCAGTAAAACTACCTTGCCCCCCCCCCCCCCGCCCCTCCCTCAAACATTTTGGCTAGTAAACCCTCTGCCCACCGGTCTCCACCGGACCCCTGAAAAACAATCGATGCTTCACACAGAAAGTGCAACAGTTTATTTATTTATATATATACATATATGTAAGCTGTAGCGGTTCTTGGTAGCCAACAATGTGCGTGTCGCTTATAAGGAATTTGAAACTAACGAGGAAACCAAACCCCACTAGACTGTACAAAAGCTCGACAAAATGCCCATTCTAGTCGGGAGGGGGGGGGGGGGTCTTAAGTGGAAATTGAGCATCCGTTTTATCTCACCCTTTGCAACGAAGAGCCAGGGAAAATTGGGCATCCTTCTTGGGTATCCAGGGTTGCTATTGCAACGCGTCGACAACCAGGGGTGAAAGACATTTCTGAACACTGGAGAAGCTTGCACTAAAAATACAGAAACTCAATTTACATTTTTTTTTTTAATACTCAATATATATTTAAGAAGAAAATCAAGGAATTGCCCACGGACCTAGTGCTAAATGCGAGGGGGAACCAACTATAGTGTACACTCTGTGGGGAGTCGGGCACAATGTACTCCAATTTTTTTGTTGATATCCCTCGGCTAAAACAGCTGCGTGAAAAAATCAGATAAACTAACAAGAAAGACATCGAAAAACAGAAACAAAAGACAAACTGTTTTATAAACATCAATCTAGGGCTGACTTAGCTCTGCAAAACAAATTTTAATTCTGGGTAGACAAAATTTAAAACTCCGACTTGTATGATTAGTTTAGAGGAGTTCAGAATACAGGCAGACAAATCGGAACTATTAAGAAGACGCTGGAAGTATAACAAGCAGCTTGGCGCAGTGGAAGCGTGCTGGGCCCATAACCCAGAGGTCCGTGGATCGAAACCACGAGCTGCTATCCTTTTGGTCTGAAACATTTTTGTTACTGAGTTAGGCCGCAAAGCAAACCAAGCAGAAAAAGAGTGTAGGGTAACTTACCTTAATTTTCTTCACGGTTTTGTTTGTTGTATTGGAGATGACGACGCTGACAATGAGCTTTTCGCCGGATCGTAAGGCGGGTTTGTCAAGACACATTTCGATTTGCAAACGGCCGGGACTTAATAGAAACTAGAAAAAAATGGTCGACAAAAAGTGCTTCAATATATTTTTTTCATGTAGCACTGCACCGTATTTGTCAATGACGGACACAGTGACGACACTTTCTTTGAAAGCCGAGGGGATACTCACTCGTCCGTACCCGGTATACTCTTATTCCCCGCACCTTTCCCGGTACCTTTCCGGCACCCTCCCGGCACCGACACAAGTGTACAGGGGTTTGGGGAGGGAGTACCCCCTCGCGTGCCGTGTTAGAATTTAACTATCAAATATTTTTGATAATATATAATTATATGGAATATATCCCTTCAGCCCAAGCTGACTGCGAATCATATTTGATAGTGCAAAACGGATACGCCAGCTGAATTTTATTAGAGCTATATTTCGGCCCTTTTTGGCATGGGTCCTCTTCAGACTCAAAGCCACTCAAGTTGGAAAAACAAACCTGTTGAAAAAAAAAATTCCACAAGAAATATGTTTCCAACAATTTTTCTAAACAATATTTTTTTTAACAATCAATTGAACACAAACATGTGTGCCGCCATTTTGTGCTATTTTCTGTTAACCTCTGAGTGCTACAGCAAACAAAGGTTTGTAAAGACAACCAAATTAGCTAGCTACCAAATTTGATTCAACCTTTCGCTACTTTCTTGCTTACTTAACTTATATAAATGGAACAAACAGGCTTTCAATAATTACTTATCGTTGTGGCAGATTTCATGAGAAAACTACCCAATCACATTACGGAATTAATTGTTTGTTTCAAATTCAATTCCGTGTTTATTCTTCACAAGTCTGTCAACTCCATCGTAAATATCTATCTCGACCCTTCTTCGCAAGGATCCTATTCAGGCCTGTATACGGATTACCCTCCGCCTCTCTTCGAACTAAGTAAGAAAGATTTTTTTTAATTCTTGGTTCCGGCCTGGTTGGATCCTTCGTAAAAGTATTTCTTCGCACTTTAAGAAAAGGTGGTTAATATTTCTACTCGAGTATGAAATCAGGAACAAGCACTTAGGTTTAGTAATGAGCTTAATTTGGTCATTTACGAAAAAAACAAAACTAGCGTTCTGATAAAATTTGGGATGATATTCTGAAAAGAGCGCTGAATTAGTTGTCCTTAGAGGACCCCTCGCACTATTTACTATTCAACTGAAAGTATTTTGAAGTATTTGAAAACTTTAAAACTAGGCTGTGCTTTCAACAAATAACCCATGGTTTTGGGTTATTTCTTTAAAGCCTTTTCTGAGACCCGTTGACTTGTCACGAAAACAGGGAAACAGTTTACATAACCGGTTTTCCTGATGGAAAAAGTTTTCACAGACAACCGTCGACAGCGTGATAAGCATCAAAGGTAGCAAAACACGGCAAGTGAGAAAATCGGCGTAGTTTTGTTAGAGGGGTTAGGAGGGACCGTGCGAAATTGATGTCGCCGGGTTTAGAAATATATGCAGTGGTTATGGAAGTAGGTTGCATTAGTACTATAGGTAAGACAAGTCCTTTAATGTTTTTGTTCGTTCGTATTTATTATTACATACGGCGTAAAGCTGTTAGCTTGTCTCCTCTTGTTTCGTTCAACATTAGTTCCTGTGTTTCTCCCTTTGTTTCCCCAATTTTTGCACATGTGAATAAAATAAAATTGGGTCGAATCAGGTCGATGGTCTCACCTGCCTTGAAACGCATGTCGCTGGGGGTCCAACGGGTATATCTTGGTCTTCCCACAGTCCTTTAAGGAAAGCAGTTGGGGAGGGGGGAGGGGCTTGCAGGATTCGGAAGGCAAGCTTCACACTGCTCCTGGGTTCTGGCTCCTGCAAAAAAATCAAAACATAGGAGTGATAAAAAAAAATTTAACATTTCTCATTTTAACCTTTTATTACTTTGAAACTATATCTGCCATCTCTACCAGGCAGGCTAGGCCGATATACTATTTCATCGATAGTCACACTATTACACACTAGTTTACAGATATATATTATTATTATCATTATTAGAGCACAACATCCACAAGTGCACAACACCGTCTTCCTTAACGATGAACTTGAAACAGTGCAAAAACGGGCCTTAAAAATCATTCTAGGAACCAAGTATGTTTCATACAAATCTGCACTAGTAACTCTAGGAATCCCAACCCTTAAAGAACGTAGGTACCAGCTGATGTGCAAATTTGGGCACTCCGTGCTTTTGAGGGATAAGCACCGTTTCCTGCTACCCTCGCCGCTGCAGTCAACAGAAACACACACCACAAGAAGATACTTGAGCAGGACAAATCGTTTCAGCAATTCATTCGTTCCTTTTTTTACTAGTGTGATTAATCATACGTAGTGCTTATTATGTTGTAAAAGGTAGCGTAAATTAGTTGCGGCGGTAGCCATAATTACGATAGCTATTTTATTAAATGAATCTTGAATCGTGATACTTGGAATGGTATTGAAAGTCAACCCTCATTTTGTACGCCAAATCCTCATATAAGGGCGATTCTGGCGTTCTCTGGCTTTCCAAAAAGCAAAGCGAGAATCCGCCGAGGGCAACGACACAGGGAAAGTGGTTGCGGCTTTACAGCTTCTCATTGGCTCGCCGAATCCGCTTTTCGCGTACGGAGTGGATACTCTACATGACCAAGTCCCTCGCTAAGTCCAAGACACGCCGGTGAACCTGGGGAAGAACGAGAAGCGTCACCCATTTCGGTCATCAAATTGATTCAAATCCTACGCAAACCAATCATCAATGTTTGTTGCGGTCAGTTGACATTTCTGGCTCTTCGCTAGACCCACGGCGATTCTTTGTCGACACGAAGAGTTAGTCACCAAGAGTTCAGTATACTCTATATCACTAAGTCCAAAACACGCCAGTGATCGGAAGAACGAAAAAAAGTCACACTAACGACTCAAACACAGCAAGTCAAATCCTGTGTCAACCAATCACGGCCATCTTTGGGGATAGCTGTTGTGCCGCTTCCGGCTCTTCCGCTAGATAGACGGCGATTTGGCATCGGCAAGGAGAACAGCCTCGGAAAGCGAAGCGAGTTTTTGCCGCAGTCACAATACAGGGAGGACCAATTTTATCCTCCACAGTACTTGTCTAATGTATTTGCAGTTCAGTGTCACGAAAAAAAAAAAAAATTGAACTTGAATGAGCCAGCCGAGCTTTCCAGTCCGTCAGAATCGCCCTATAGACTCAGCCACGCACTGACATGTGTCAGTCGATCCGGTGATGTATCCGGACGGAACGTGGTTGCTGGAATTGATATGTTCTAAAGCCGTATTGTTGTGGCTCAGAGGGCCCCATCCAGTTGCGTGATCATTCACAACCAAGGTGTAAACACATACGCCATCTTAATTTCACTGCCGATAGATGGCGTATGTCTCTAATCGTCTTTGTGACATTGTTTGATTTGGAGGATGCTGATCCTCTTAACATCTTGTTGACAAAGGAGATACTCCATATGAGCAGCTGAGTATACGTTTATTTTATCGAGAGAGAAGAGAAGAGTGCGTTTGAGCCCTAGGCTACCTAGGACATCCGTACCCTCGTTTTGTTGATTGGTTTTGAGAGTGGAACCTAAGACAGGCCCGCCAGTCTTCACAGGCAATCACGCTATCCACAAGGTCTCAGCGACCCTTTTCAAAACCTAGAAACCACGTCAGGTATTCTCCCCGTTCCCCGAGGAATCCTTTTGAGGAGTCCCTGCGTTTTTGTTTGTCCCAGGGACGCACTCCTAATATTCTCTCGAGTCCCCACGGACGGGGAATGCTCCGATTATCATCACCTTCATCGAGAAGGACAGCCTTTCAGATTCGGAGGGGAATCAATTTTTGCTTGTGTTGTGCAATGTAAAATCAATTAAAAACAGTCAGAATAAAGAAAACAAAACGTAAAGTGGATCCAGACTAATTTTATCAGCTCCACATCTTTTTTCGAATAATATCCATTTTGGAAGCATTCCCCCTTCTCGCTGTTTCCCGTCCGTGGGGTCCGCGTGGAGTGACTCCCTCTATTCTCGAAGTTCTACTTGATTCCCCGAGGAGTCCTCCGGGAACGGCGAGAACACGCCTTAAGATGTGGCAAATTAGTTCTAGGCCGGGTGCCGGACACTGCGAGAGGAGTTGGAGTTTAAGGACATTGTGGCATGCTATAGGTTGTAGGGATGGGGGCAATATTTGGTAAACAGACCCGATTTGTATAAAGACTGTAAATTTTCGAGGTTCTCGTCTCGGGGAGGTTCTAATATATATTAGCAAAATATACATTAGGGGCCTTCTTACCAAATTATATAAATTTGGTAAGAAGAACGGTCGCAATTCGATGTGCTAACTGTAGATTCGGACCGAATTTGTGTCTTGTCCGATTTGGTGAGAAGTCGTCAAAAAGGTGAAGCATACAGGACGTGAGGCAGGGCGATTGAATTGTAGATAACCGCGAGGACGGGGCCTTGAAAACGTAGCTTATTAGATACCACAGATCCGCATGCGCCTGTAATTATTTTACGTATATGATTTATAAGCAGCGCAGGGCTTTCTTTGATGGACTTGCCAACAGGTAACCCCTGGTAAACTAGCGAATCCAGAGGCTTCACATGAACACTGCCGACTGCCGAGTCGCACTGTTACCCCACTCTTGATTTGAGTGATCGGTGCACGGTCGGTGCCGGCAGTGGCTGCCACGTGTTAGAACAAGGACGTTAGCGTATTTAGAAGCGGGAATCGCCTAATCCATGGCTGGCATCGGCGCCGACCAGTGCCGGGAAAGGCTGTACAGCAGGTACCGGGGAATGGTAAACCCCTCAACAGGACGGTCACAAGCCTATGTGCCATTTGTATATCCGGATCCAGCGTCTGTGGAGGGGGGTTACGAAGCATGCATTGGTAGAAGGGATCGGGACAAAATTTGGTAAGAAGAACGGTCGCAATTCGATGTGCTAGTTGTAGATTCGGACCGAACCGACCGCTATGACGGAGTGTGAGAAATATCGGTCCTTGTGGTCTTGTGGCATGAGTGCTCAGGTAAGGCGGGACGAGGACCAAATTTGGTACGCAGAAGGACCCTATCCCCTATATGCACCTTTTGAAGACTCAAAACCGGATCCGGCCACTATCTTGGAGGCCGGAGGAGGTTCCAGAGGGAGGACCCACATTTTGTAGTAGAAGTCAATACTTTACAATCAAGCCGTGCGGGGGGGTAGATCGATGGAGGGTCAATCCTGAAGCCTGTCACATGCTTACCTTCCAGAATTCAAAGGTTAAACCTAAAGTTTAACTGAAAAGCCAACTTATTTTAGTTTTGCTTAACCGAAGACACCTCATTATTGGATTGTGTTAAGGGATTTTTTATTTTTCACTATTTGCTCCGCTATGAAGTTCGGAATGTTTACAGCCGTCCTCACAACACAAAATTCTACTATGACGCGGAAAATCTGAATCTCAATGCAAGCGCGGATTTTCATTGACCAGTAATCAGGTTACGGAAGGTAGTTCGCTGCGTGAACACTTATTTTTCGTAAACCGTTTACGCCAATTATGAGACAGAGGTGCAAGCACATAGAGGTCCCGCAAATTCACATGGAGATTTCACTATATGAAGATTGATTATTCCTGAACAGCGGAGTACCGAAATAACTCCTGTTTATCCGGTCTTCGCGCCTTTTTAACTGAATAAGTTAGGGGTAACTGTAGAGCGTGTTCCACCCTTCTAACAATAGTTACTATTAGTTACTATTTCCGTTCCATCCTCACGAAAAGTTACTACGCTGACCGTTCCAACCTTGTCGGAATAGTAACTAATAGTTACTATTTGCTTACCATGCTCGGGAGCGTAGTAAGCGTAGTAACTACGCATCTTTGTAACGTGATTGGTCGGATTCAACCCTGGCGCGTGAGATCGTGATGGAAAATAGAAAAATCGTTCCAGCCTTGACGGCAAAAAGCCAGAATTCGTGACGTCATGCGTAGTAACTACGGTAAGTAGGGTGGAACACACTCGTATCGTTCTACCTCAACCATTTTCGGTTGAACTTTAAGAAGTGGCAAGAGCACCAAAAAAGCCACTGATAGACCGGGACTTATTCCGACCATTTGCAAGCTAGTGCGTCCTCACCATGAGCGTGTTCCACCCTACTTACCGTAGTTACTACGCATGACGTCACGAATTCTGGCTTTTTGCTGTCAAGGCTGGAACGATTTTTTTATTTTCCAGCAGGATCTCGCGCCAGGGTTGAATCCGACCAATCACGTTACAAAGATGCGTAGTTACTACGCTTACTACGCTCCCGAGCATGGTAAGCAAATAGTAACTATTAGTTACTATTCCGACAAGGTTGGAACGGTCAGCGTAGTAACTTTTCGTGAGGATGGAACGGAAATAGTAACTAATAGTAACTACTGTTCGAAGGGTGGAACACGCTCCATGAATCCAATATTCCTTCCTTGCTGCTCTTTTTTATTTAATGAAATAAATTTCTATCCACTCACCGTCTCTGCACTGGGTCCAAGGAATGAAACTATCTCATACGTCAATCCACAAGGTTCTCCAGAGACACCAACTGCCTGTTGGACTTGTAGCGATGGTGGCGTTCCTACCGGCAACTGGATACTAAAGGGAGTGACTCCAGGAACGGATCCAATTCTTCTGATTACTGATTGCTGAAAATTATTGTATGTTTATTAATATAATAAATTAACTGATAAAACTATTGTTTATTTATTAAGTGGAGAAGCTACACGACACTATTAGCTATAATTCAAACATGAGAGAGAAAGAGACGGGTTTAATGCAAACAACCGGCAGTGAGACACTGAAAGGGTTGTACAAAAAAAGGAACATGAATAAGCACTAAATAATTGTTCTAGCCATGAATGGCAGTGCCGAGCGGCGGTAACGCTCCGTGTTACATTTCACTAGTTCGAAGCCCGCCCGCTGGCGAGATTCGTACTGATGGATTTCTTCGGAGCGTTTTGGGAGCAGGGCGCGGGACCGTGCTGACTGTGACAGACTTTGACCAAATTTCAACAAGCCAGAAGTCTTCTACCGTCGAGTCTTTCCAGTTTTAGTTCCAGTAGTGCCTGCTCGTACCCACGATAACCACTTCCGATGATCAGTTTGTAGGCTCTCTTTTAGATTTTCTCAATGGCCTGTGAATGCTGGTTGTCGAAGGATGAGTGCCACACAACAGACATGTATTCCAAGACTGGGCAAACGTAGAAGGGATCGACTAAAACCAGGAAGGGAAGGGAACGCGAGAAAAGCAGGAAGGCAAACTAAAACCAGGAAGGGCGTACTAAAACGAGGAAGGCTTTCGCCAGAATTCGCCGCACCGTTCCCTTCCTCTATTTAGTATTATTTGAGGGGTCGGCAAATTTTCAAATCCAAAGTTCACCATCCCTTCCTCGTTTTAGTAAGCCCTTCCTGGTTAGCCGCCTACCGTCAGAACGAGAAATGAAAAGGTGAATTACAATTTTTGTAGTTGCCGACCACTCAGTGAACTTAATGCCCCACCCATGTCAGGATACTAAAACGAGGAAGGGATGGTGAACTTTGAATTTGAGAAGTTGCAGACCCCTCAAATAATACTAAATAGAGGAAGGGAAGAGTGCTGCGAATTCTGGCGAAAGCCTTCCTCGTTTTAGTACGCCCTTCCTGGTTTTAGTTTGCCTTCCTGCTTTTCTCGCGTTCCCTTCCCTTCCTGGTTTTAGTCGATCCCAACGTAGAATACATAAGTATTGAGCTTAATTTCTCGCTTCTCGCAATATGCGTAATTGTCATCAACCTAAGCATTAATTTGCTGTAAAAAGTAGATGGAGCCTTTATGCTACTGAGTTTTGTTTTGCCGGAATAACAACCAACTATGAAGAAAAGGTCACTGGAAGAAAAGACCAGCAGCTCATCATAGTAGGAAACTTGAATTAAACAAATTTGCGTTTAACATCATTTGACAACACTTGTGTTACATGTATTTTTTTTTTTAACCCTCCTCTCAGTGACGATTATACTCTTCCACCTTTTCCTTTAAGTCTTTACTTCCTCACTTCTACAATTTTTAACCACTTTAGTTTACTTTAAAGAAAAAAGAATTTTGTCAATAAATAAAATTTGAAATTTAATGATTTAAAACTTAGACAAAAGAATTCAAGAGAAAAAAAAGAAATATGTCAAGAATTTGAAATTTAATTATTTAAAACCATCATCCCGAGAGTTGCAGAATCTGCAATTTTCTGAAGAAGAGGGAAGGGAGAGACGGGGACCTTATGCAAGATCGTAGTAGTGGAAAAACCGCGTGGATTGTCGAGCCACGCGAAGTTTAATACCCACGCGCAACGAGGCGTTGTTATCATCCAGGTTGTTACTGGAATTGGAAACCTTGGAAAACATAATTCAAATGCAGGAAAAATTGAGTCTCCAATATGTACCAGATGCGGAGTAGATGAACAGACAAATATCCACTTTGTCCTAGAGTACCCAGCATGGACAAGGCAACGTTTGGAAGCTTTCCACGCTCCGAATGTTGATTTCCACGAGGTAGTGAGGAAAGCCAGGTTAAAAGAACTGTCCAGGTACCTTCAGTTGACAGGGAGGCTAGACAGGTTTTAAGGTAAGAACGCGAAAAAAGCGGTAGAATGAGTGATTTTGTTATCAATTGTTTTGGTAGAGTGATGTTTTCATCAATTGTATTATAGAGTGATGTTTCGCCATCAATTGTGAATTGGGGGATTGAGACAATGGGCCATTTGTGGCCTGAGTTTCGGCTGGAGTGTCTGGCCTACCCCGCAGAATAAAAAAAAAAAGATCGTAGTAACTAGTTTAGTTGTAATCAACTCCATAGAGACACTCTCACAAATTCACGCTCTTTGAACTGTGACCAAAAATCCCGTCTGAACCTGACCGAATCCCGCCCTAGACCTAAGGAAGCCTAGTATCCTACATCTCATACTATCCTAAATTCATAAATCCCGTGGTGAATGGTCTACAGAAATCACGTGGAATCCTAGAAACGTGAATCCCGTCGTGTACGGTAAAGTTGCACTACAGACAAACTGAAGAATTCTGCGAAAAGTGGCAACACTGATCAACACATTGTCCCCTACCGGGTGCACTATAATCGTAAAGCATTGGGAAATTTGTACAGCACCTTCTGCACTCCTTCTATACTATTTCGTTCTGGCGTCACTCATGTTCTGCGAAAGAAGGAGATTAAAAAGATGAGATCATGTTATTTTAAATATGCGAAGCACCTGCTCCACTTGTCGAAATTGTCATAACCATACATTGACGGAGAAACTCAAAATTCAAGATGCAAGTGTGCCCCTTTTGGATGTTTCCTCATCGCTTTCTAAAATCGTGGACAAAAGGGACCAACCAGCGCACGACGTCGTCCACTGCTTCCTAGCGGAAGATTGAAAATTAAGTGTCTTTTTCTGCGTGTTTATGTGTTTGTGTTTTGTTTATTTTTTTTATTTTCTTCATTTACTCCGCCTTTTCAAATGGCGGGTCGTAAATAAATTACTTACTTACTTACACTAGCCATGAAGTGCCATACGAGACAAACTGGTAGGTTGGTGTACCCGCTCTCACTTGAGGGGTCGCCCACTCTCGATTTTAGTGTAAAGGAAGTGCGCGATGCTGCGGTGCGGAAATCTCATGTTTAGAAGGGTCAGAAGATGAATCACCTAATTTATGGTCGGCACCGCTGGTTTCGGCTGGTGCCAGGAAAGACTGTACGGCAGGTGCCGAAGAGTGGGTAATCCCTCGCTCACATTACGGAACATGTTCGTGGACTTTAGCTCGGCGAAGCGGTTGAGACACAGAAGTTCTTTTCATGATCGGTTCTTAAAGGACCTGTCTTACCTGTAATACTAATGCAACCAACTTCCTTAATCACTCCATATACTTCTAAACCCGGAGATCCCAATTTCGTACGGTACATTCTAACCCCTCTAACAAAACCACGCTGATTTTCTCACTTGCCGTGTGACTTCGACGTGTCTCAAGCTGTCAACGGTTGTCTGCGAAAAGTTTTTCCATCAGTAAAACCGGTTATGTAAATTGTTTCCCTGATTTCGCTACAAGTCAACGGGTCTACGAAAAGGCTTAAAACAACAAAAACGGTGGTTTATTTTTTGAAAGCACAGCATAGTTTTAAAGTATACAGATATTTTAAAATACTGTAAGTTGAAGAGTAAATAGTGCGAGGGGTCCTGTAACGACGAAGCAAAAATTTCTGACCTGCCATTTTGTGAGATTCGTGCCATCTGGTAATTCGTCTGATGGTTGCAATTCCAAGCTGTGAAGGCAGACATTCTTTTTGAAGGAATACTTCGTAAACTCTTCTGATTCGGGAGCATAGCGGAAGTGGAGACAAATCTGAACGTAAAGTCGCCGAGCGAAGCAAGCGCCGGGAGGCACTACCACTATGCCATCTACGAAAGATAAAAGTTTTAACTTGGAAATAGTCCGATGCCAGGAGAAAATGTACTGAAAGTACCAAGGACAGCCAATTTGATTTTCAATATTTTGTCTCGAAAATAAGCGGGAAATTTAAATATTGCGGGAGTTATGTTCAAATAAGAAATGGAGATATTTTGTTCAGCTGATAAACAAAGAAATGAGGATGCTTCTAGTATGGAAAGGTAAGGGCGTAAGCCTGACGTTAAATTTTTAATATTTATTTTTGTTTTCAGCGTTTGAAAAAAAAAAGCCTAAAAAACACAGATAGGCTACTGGCGTTTCCGCAAGTTTAATCTTACAGGTGTGACGAGTATGTTGCAAACACTCGATGACGTGGAAAAATACCTATGGTAGCCACAACCCATACAATCGCGTCAGTAATTTGTGATAGAACTGAATCGACAGATTAAACCTGATACGTATACTCAGTATAATACTAACAATAATACAAAACACGAGAAAAGGCTTTCGACTCTAAATAACTCCAAGAAATTTCAGTAGTCGAACTGATTTTTCAGTAGTCGAACTGAATGTTGAGTAGTCCAACTGAAACGGAACTCAAAGGCTTAAACCGATACGTCAGCGAAATTCTGGGGGGGGGGGGGGTATCGCACACATTAAACTTACCTATAGAGTCGACGTAGGTATAATGGTCGATTATTTCTCTTTTCGGAATATAAAGAACGATCTAAAAGGAATTAAGGGTTACATCTTTGAATCTGTTCTGTCAACTCTCCATTGAAACAAAGATTAATAATAAGCTATTAGTATTCTCTATAATGTCATTCGAGATGCCGTTGCACCAGCAAGTCGCTCAGATTTTTTCATTTTTTATTCCTCACTAATTTTGTTTTGACAATACGTGTGATAATGAATTCTTAGAATCGAAGAATTATTCGAAATAAAGGAAAACCGATAACCTTTGCGGTTAACAGATTGGAGGAACCGAAAGTATTTTACTGTGTGTTACTACTAAAGGACCCGTCGTGTCTGTAAATCCAGTCCGACCACCGTAGTTGCATTCATTAATTCTTAAAGCACAACTCTTACTAGAAATGATCTTTTCCCTATAAAATGGATCAGAAAAAACATTTTCGAAAACACCATTACTTTCCACCTGAAATTAGCGATTCTCTTGTTAGCGCTTGTCGATTACGTCCAGCTTTCCTGCTCTTCCACTGGGAGCAAAAGCTTTGAAAATTGAAAGTGTCTTGGTTAACAAGACCAAAGGTTTCGATGGGATCCCAAAAATTCAATATCTGATCCAGACAACTGGGTCTTGTCTTAGCCAGATCCAGTCTTCGCCAGACTCCTTGAACATTTTTACAATTAAAATACAGAAACAGATTAAGGCCAAATAGCTAATCACCTGAGAAAACCAAGTTCAGATTTGGATTCAGCATGTGTGTTTACCCCTATAAGTCATATCTGTTTTGACGAAAACATCCTGCCACTTCTGCCAATTTCCCGGTTCCGGCCGAACTCCAGAACTACTTGTCCGGCGAAAAAAGAAAGCTCAAAGACGAAATCAGGGTATCTTCTTTCCCCAGTAATGAACATCTAATCAACTTCAAATAGAAATTTAGCTTATAACAAATTTTCCGATTCCAGCCGGATTCCGGTCGAACTATATGTCCGGGTAAAATACGATTGTCACACAGGGACTCAGCATCTCTTCTTACCCCTAAATCGCTTATCTAATCAACTAGAAATAAAACTTTGACTTCCAACAGTTTTCCGGTTTTGGCCGGATTCCGGACGAACTACATGTCCGGGTAGAAACTTGTTTTCAAAAGCTTTGAAAAGCTCTGAATTAAAATTCAGAAACAGATTAAGGCCAAATAGTTAATCACCTGAGAAAACTAAGTTCAGATTTGGATTCAGCATGTGTGTTTACCCCTATAAGTCATATCTGTTTTGACAAAAACTTCCTGCCACTTCTGCCAATTTCCCGGTTCCAGCCGAACTCCAGAACTACTTGTCTGGCGAAAAAAGAAAGCTCAAAGACGAAATCAGGGTATCTTCTTTCCCCAGTAATGAACATCTAATCAACTTCAAATAGAAATTTAGCTTTTAACAAATTTTCCGATTCCAGCCGGATTCCGGTCGAACTATATGTCCCGGTAAAATATGATTGTCATACAGGGACTCAGCATCTCTTCTTACCCCTAAATCGCTTATCTAATCAACTAGAAATAAAACTTTGACTTCCAACAGATTTCCGGTTTTGGCCGGATTCCGGACGAACTACATGTCCGGGTAGAGAATTGTTTTCACATAAGTGTTCAGTATGTCTTCTTGCCCTATATCGAACATCTAATCAACTCCAAATAAAACTTTTAATTTTGACAAACTTTCCGGTTTGGGCCGGATTCCGGTCGACATACTTGTCCGTCGAGAAAATAGCTTTCACCATCGTCTTCAGCATGTCTTCCTACCTCTAAATCGAACATCTAATCAACTTCAAATAAAACTTTTACTTTCAACAAACTTTCCAGTTTGGGCCGGATTCCGGGCGAAATACTTGTCCGTCGAGAAAATAGTTTTCACCATCGTCTTCAGCATGTTTTCCTACCTCTAAATCAAACATCTAATCAATTTCAAATAAAACTTTTACTTTCAACAAACTTTCCGGTTTGGGTCGGATTCCGGGCGAAATACTTGTCCGTCGAGAAAATAATTTTCACCGTCGTCTTCAGCATGTCTTCCTACCCTAAATCGAACATCTAATCAACTTCAAATAAAACTTTTACTTTCAACAAACTTTCCGGTTTTGGCCGGATTCCGGGCGAACTACTTGTTCGGTGACAAAATAGTTTTCACCATCGTGTTCAGCATGTCTTCTTACCCCATAATCGACTATCACATTAGCTGTTTCAAAATATTTTGTTTGTCCCTTAATTTGAATCCCCTCCCCCACCCCTAAATGTAGAGCTACAACTTGACTGGTCCGACGACCCAACGAACCCTCACACCAAGTTTCATCAAAATATATCGTTCCCTTCGAGAGTTATCGTGCTTACAGACGGACGGATAGACGGACGGACGGACAACTTTTGCGATGTCATAGGTATCCCTCCACTTACGTTTTGGGATCCCAAAAATCAACTGTTTTGACGAAAAATCGCGGCGCTTCGCGACGACTCAGTTATTTTTTACCGACTGACCGAAAGCATTGGGGGGGGGGGGGCTTCCCCCCCCTCCCTCCCCCAGTCGTGACGCCCCTGCCTTTAAGAGGTATTATCTTTGTTTGTTTGTGTTTCTTTTCATTATATTTACCATGGCCTTCTATCAGATCTTAGAAGCCAACTGGGAGTTGGCTTCCCCAGCCACTGGAAAGCCAACTTATTTTTGTATCATTGACTGAATACACTGAATTATCTGGATTCTGCTAAGGGATTTTTTTTATTTTCCACTATCTGCTCTCGTAGTGACATTCAGGAGACACAGTTAAAAGCGTATAGAGGTACCACAAATCTGACTGTGAAATTCTAATATTTGAAAATCGTACTCGGGAACAGCAGAGCAATGAAGTAGCGTATTTTCACCGGGTCTTCAAGCCTGTTTAAGCGAATAAGTAACGGATAATTCGATTGTCCTATCTCAGCACCTTTCCAGTTAAGCTTTAAATACAGTAGAGGTATGCTTATGTGAACAGTGCAATTTTAGGCTAAATGGTAAAATGAAGATCCAAAATACCTATACAGGCGTTTTCAGATGCCCCTAATTACCCACTTTGGCTAACTGGTAGTTAGCTTTAGACACGGCAAGTGCATGAAAATGGTCCACTGTCAACAAACCCCGATGAAAAATTTGTAGGCTGCATAGTAGTATGGTAGTAATACGAAAACGTTGCATGTAATACTATGTAATAGCAAAGAATACTATCATTTAATATGCCTCAGACTGGTCCAATCTTATGTATTAGTATCCAGTAGCATCCTGTCTTGCCATAGTAGCATCCAGTCTTGCTAATAGTAGCATATAGTAGTATGAAGTAACACGGTAGCCTTGAAGTAGAAGCATGTAGTAGCATCGTTAGTACTGGATGCAACGCTTTCTTACTACTTCATAGTACTATTTTGAGATAAATTTTTCAACGGGACGTTCACAGGAGCATACATACCTCTACTGTACGAAGGCCATCTTAGATGCAACTTAAATCAAATTTTATTACCTCTCCATTCGGAGACGCCTTCTTGTGAAGATTTGCTGTTCCAACCATGACTATCACTAGACTGATTCCTTTACCGAAACCAAAGTGATTTTCAAAATTTGGGAAACCTTACTCCTGGGCTTCTGACGTCCTTATGACGGTTCTGAGCCGACAATCGCAAGTTGAGCCATACTGAATGGAGCGACAGAATTGAAACCTTCTAAAAATTCCCCTCCGACAAGGGCATGGAATAAATAATCTCCCAAAATGAACAATATAACGGTCGAGTATAAGAGTTATATATACGATCCGACCAAAGGAAACGACCATCTAGAAAATACTCGGGGAATCTTAGAAGTTCGCAACAGGGAATCCAAGAGCCATGGTTTTTACACGAACGTTTGCGAGTTTGTCAGCACTGTTCTTTAAAGGACACGTCGTACTTATGGTACTAATTCATTCAACTTCAGTAGTATTTCCATCCATTCTCGTTCCTGAGATTTTACACTTGACAAGTGTATCGTAGTTACTCTCATGGCATTACACTGATCATCACGCTTGCCACGTTTGATCTCTTTATGTGACGCATAGGGCTCCCGATCTTTGTTTCCAAAAAGCTTATTGGTCAGAAGACCAGTTATGTAGGTTTTCCCATGTTTGTCATCCAAGGCAAGGGCATGGAAAAAGAATAAAAACAGCCGAAGCCTTGTGTAGGTTTAAAGTGTAAGTTTTATAGTATAGTCAACTATCTCAGAACATCTTAGCAGAACCAGAGTGTAGTGCGAGGTGTTCTCTTAATTAACCCTTTAACTTAAACAGGCTCGAAGATCCGATCAAAGTGCGTTAGTTCCTATATTCCTATATTCCTCTAGCTCCTATATTCCCGAATAACGATATTTTATTTGTGTAAAAGGGCTTGCGTGGTAGCTCTATGTAGGCCTAATTTGAAATATTCAGGATACAAATTCAAAATCAGCACCAGACTGCCTGCAGTCAATAAACAAACTTGCTCGCCTAGTATACTAGTACAGTGACAACACTTAACTTTACAGAAGGGTAAACCAGGTCCTCGATGAAATTAAAGTTGTCCGTTGTGTGTGCAGAATAATTTGGACTTGTCAGTACATCGTCCACTCTCAATGTCACTAAGACAGTATGTTACGAAAAAATAAAACCCATTCAACAGATTCAAAATGATCCAGTGTGTCCAAACACAAGATGCATAAATATGTTGGATTTCATTTGAACTAAAAGGACAGTCTGGAAATCTGCTGTTTCTACTTGAAACCAACTATATTTTCCTTTTCTGTTTTTCTTTTTGTCTTAAGTTTACTTTTACAATGTAGCAAGTGTATTTTTAAATAAATTCACAATTTGCCAGAAACAATAACACAACTGAACAGATCTCCTTCCTATTGTTAACTGTGGAGTATCCGACCCCTGTACTCATCGCATATTATTCCGTTCTATTTCTCTATTCCATTCTACTGCGAGTATTTCCTTCTTTCATTTCTATTATAATTCTCGCTCGAAATCAGTTGCTATTCAGGCAGGAGATGTTTGATGCCTGAAGTCTAAATCGAAGAATATACACTAATCCAACAGACAAAGCAGCAGATATTATACCTGGATTTTCGTAAAACCGGTCGACGCTGATCTCAAATTTCACATGAAACGAAAGTCATCAAAGGTTATGTTCTCTAGGGATGGATTGTCAGGTTTAAGGCTCCGTTTTGAAAATCTTCGCATACGTGATCCAAACGTCGGGGAGCGGCGTACAACTTGACTTTCAAGTTGAACGGCTGCAGAGGATACTTACAACGCGAAGTACTTTTATTCGTCTGACAACACAAGCGTGAACGGTCCATTAATTAGATCATGTTGATCACGCAGTACGAAAGGAAGAGATGAAGGTTGGATTGTCGGGTGCAAGTGTGTAAGTAAATCTTGACCAGAAGCAGCTGAAAAAAATAAGAGCTAGAATGGTATTTGCAAGGCTGGGTAAGAGGATGAAAGTAGGATTGGCCAATTCGTGGGTTTGTTGTGATCACTTGTAAGCAAAATCCTTGAGACAAGAATGATCGCATGGAATCTTGGAAATTACAAGAATGTATCGTTTGGTAAAAAGTATTTTATTCGTGCACTTAGCTGTGATGATGCGCACTTTAAGGGCGCTAGAAATTCATCTCTGATCAAAATGATCCTGGGCCCTTCAGGATCGTGAATATACATTATTTGGTCAAAAGTATTTTTTTTTACTTTTGGTTAGATGGGCACTTTAGGGGTGTTAGAAATTCATTTCTCAGCAAAACCCTTGAAGCAAAAATGATCACGAGCTCATGGGGATCATAAAAAATGTAAATTTTGCTTACAATTACTTTTTGCACTTTGCGGTTTAGACGAGTACTTTAAGGGATGGTCGGATCTGGGAAGTGACAATTTCTAAGCCAATCTTGTCAAGCTTCTCTAATTTTCATCGTCCTAGCACATCTGGAAGTACCTTCAATCGCGACCACCGGAATTCCGCCCACTCCCCCAGAGTGCCCGAATCCGGTCCGGTTCTGTCACTGATGTATCTAGAGCTTATGCCTGTTTTTCCAACCAAGTGTCATCCGGATATCTCCACTCTAAGCGTGTCACAAGATTCCCCCCCCCCATTGATCGGATCCTGTCCGCACTTGAAATGTGACATCTGAGACATCAGTACTTTCCTAATATCAAATTTCATTAAGATCCAATCACCCGTTCAAAAGTTTGACATACCTCAAGATTTCGGATTCCCGCTTCCCCACGATGATGAAATCGGAGAAACGACTGTTCTGAAGTTAAACCTGTCGAGTCCCTGATACGCCTGCCAAGTTTCATCGTCCTAGCACATGTGCTCTGAACATGTCACACGATTTCATCCCCCCCCCCCCCCCCCCCCCTCCAACTCGCCCCAAAGTCATCGGATCCATTTAGGACTTGAAGTGACATCTGAGACAGGACATGTTTCCAAATATCAAGTTCCATAAAGATTCGATTCCCCGTCGAAAAGTTGTAGATGTCAATATTCCGGATTCCCCCTAACTCCACTCCCGCCACGGTGGTCGGATTGGGGAAGTGACTATTTCCAAGTTAGTTTGTTGGTGTCCCTAATACGCCAAGTCTCATCGTCCTGGCACTTCTGCACCTAACGCGACAACAGTGGCTTGACAGACCGAGCGAAAAGTGATCGGTATATAGCAAATAAAAAGGGGCTGGAACTTCTGTTGGCGGGTGGATTCACGAGTCCAGGTTTTGATATGGAGTTTAAAAGTACATAGGCTATCGTATCGCGACCTGATGTCTTGCATTGTTCATTTGACAACCATAACGCTTCAACTGATCACGCTAAGACACTATTTCGAATTTCGCACCGTCATTTGTGTCACATGAAGCACGGCCGCACTCTTTGCCGACTAATAAGTCGCATTCACTTCTAGAGCAAAACGATTAAAATTTCCCTCTAATTTCTCGGTTCAAGTGATAACATACACAGGCCCGTATCCAGGAATTTATTTCAGGGGTGGGAGGGGGCGGGTCTTTCGGGGGTGGGGGGGGTTTGCCTGCGGGTCGCACAGAAAAGACACAGATCAGAGGGAAAAGCCTATAAAAATTAGTATTTTTGTATGTTTCAGGGGGGGGGGGTCAACCCCCTAACCCCCCCGCCCCCTGGATACGACCTTGAACATAGAGTATAATATATTACCAAAAAAGACCGAGGGCCACTGCAACTTTTTTTGTTTTTAATAAAGCTGTCAGGTGCAATTTTTTCTTTGCCCTTTATATCAGGTTTTTCCTGTTTTTAATTTATTTCGTTCTGCTTTATCCAGTTTTTCTTTCCCTTCTTCTTTCTATGTGTTTCCGCAAACATGCACAATAAATGAAGTTTAAACCCCACACACTGCACTAGTAGTTTTACAGCGAGACTATAATAGAGGATTTGCTTCTTTTCTTCATGAATGAAGGGACGTAAGAAAAGTGGGACCTGGAAAGTTCATGCCAATTTCGTGTCAAAAACTTGCAAGGTGATGCGAGGTTCACCTCCCGTGTGAACTAAGCTTAAACTGGAAGCTCTATAATTCATCTTGAGCTAAAGAACATAAAAAGCCATTTTACCCGGAAAAACAAACATAAGTTCGAATCTTAAAGACTCTGAGGGGCTTCTATCCAAGGAAACCGGATTATGGGATAATCCTGCAAACCCGTACAAATACTTCGTAAAACAGAACAAAAATTATACTTTGCGATGCTCCTTTAAATAAGTACAATAAATATGATACATATAAGTACAAGGAAAGTAAGTACAATTTGTTTACACAGAGCACCTACCGTTGTAAATATCGCAATGAGCTCAATACCCCATGGCTACATCAAAAGTAGATAAGAGGACAAGGATTCTGAATACATCTTTTTCCACAAGTACCAACCGGAAATAATGCAGAGGTCAAAAATGGCGGAAAACACCCAAATTAAGAGCAAAATAACACTAGTAAGTAACGCCAAGAGTTATGCTTTCTATGCATCGGAAACGGACCTTACTCGCAGCGCCACCCACTACCTTAAAGCGAGACAAACTTGCAGGTTTATATAACTCTAGTATAGCTATGAAGCAGTCTGCACACATAAAGGAAACAGAGGTGGTTGTGTCTGTTTTTACGACTGATCGAGTTTCAGTAGGGACGGTACTTATCGCTATGGTCGAGTTTCAGTAGGGACGGTACGTATCGCTATGGTGTTAGTGTCGCCGCTACTAAAGTGTGTGTCACTTTTTCAAGTCTCGGCACTACTCCCAGAGTTAATTTGCTCTGCCCACGATTAAGGACAAAATATCAGCTCAATCTCAATGACAAATCAGATGATAAACAAACTTATGGAGGGTGTTGTAGCCCCTAGTATTTTTTCCAATAAATCCCATATATAATCTAAAATAATAATCTAAGTACCATTTTCCCTAGTCGTTGCATGTCAACAGCCAAAACGGCTAGTAAATCTGACTTGCTCGTATGGGCGATGAAGTAATTTAAACTAAATATTTTACAATCAATGAGAAAAATGGGTAGCTGGAGCCTTTAAGTCCTACCACTAGAACAGGCAGGTAAGCACAATTCTACCAGTGGACAGGCAGGTAAGCACACTTGTGCAAGACATAACTTATCATCCCATTAGGATGACCAATCGCTGTTCTAATTTATTTATACTCAATAAGCTATATAACTGTAGGGATCGTGTTGAACGTGTCCGAAAGCTTTTTAGTGCTGAAAATGCTGCATTTCAGGCTGCATATTTACTTATTTTTGTCCGAAAGCTGTTACCTTTATTTCTTCTCTGACACTTCTAGAATACCGAAATTTAAGTTGGGCAAAAGAAAAAAAAAAGAAAAGAATTAGCTATATAAAGGACGACTCAGACTTCGTAAAGTTTTTCGCTAAGTATGCTCCGTAAAGTTTGTCGCCGCTCAGACGGGAACTGGACCAAGATAAAATTACGAAAATTTTGTTTCGCAATTTCTTCTAGAAAGAAAGAGATTCTAGGAAGATACTAGGAGAATCGCCGTGCTCCCCAGCTTCTTCTTGAAAATTCAGCATAAAATTTAGCACCTTTGCTGGATTTTTCGATGAATTAATGTTGCATTAACTGAGCGAAAATTTAAAGGACACCTGAATGAAGAGTACCAAATATCATCCCTATCTGTATGACTTCCGTTAACATTGCCTGCAGATAACCCAATCCAGATACGAAATAGTGTTTCCAAGCTATGATTTTTGTTCCATCTTGCACCTGTCCTTATTCATTGAACAAATGTATCCAATCAACACTTCTTCTGGCATATTTTTTAACCAGTTAAGCCCAAAGGTATATCTAGAAGAAATTCCAATACGATCCGGCCAGCGGCGTACAACATTTGAATGAATTGCGCTTTTTGTCTTGGAGCCTGCATGTGCAAACCTCTAGAAACGAACATCCCTATTTTGAAAACGTCATGCTCACGAGAAGAATGATCTCCGTGGCCATGTCTGTAACTGCATTCTCCTCAAGTACGGTTTCATTGTTCAGGTGTCCTTTAAGTCCGAAATCAAAATGCTGCACAAAATCCTGAATTAATTCAGCATTTTCGTTCGTTTCGAGCTTTCGGACACGTTCTTTATGTTTGTTTACACTCCATCGCTCATGTTTTGGGATTCTTTATAATGGGTAATAAAGTTATAATAATGAAGTCCTACCATGCTTACAAATGCTTATACTATCAGAAGTTTCATAACAGGGAAAAAAAAAAAAGGATGCTCGGTTTAAACAGATAAAACTTTTTACTATTTTGATTGATTGATTGATTTTAAGTATTATGTTTTTCCAGCGTCACGCATTAACGTTATGAAAAGAAGAAGAGCCGACATACCGCCGAAGAAACATGTGCTGACTGTTGTTCGTCATCATGATGTCGGAAAAGTCAGCAGATGCTTTTTCGGCTTTTTTCTTTTTCTTCCTGGCAATATTTGTTATGCATAACCAGGCCCGTATCCAGGTATTTATTTCGGGTTGGGGGTGGAGGGGTTCAACCCCCCCCCCGGAAATTAAATTTATTACAGGTTTGTTTCCTTCCCCGACGCTGACCCAGAAGATTGACAGCCTGACGAGGACCTTGCCAAGAAGGGCCGAAATATCGCTGACGTATCCGTTGTAAACATTGTTTGAATATAAGTTTCAACCCCCTACCCCCCCCCCTGGATACGGCCTTGTGCATAACGTTTCCAAAGTCGTCACAGATAACATCCCAAGCGTTATCCGTTGAAACTGCGCATCCTTAGGCCTTGGTGAAACTTCTGATGCCTAGGCTTTTTTTCGCGACTTTTTCAGAAAAACTGCTGCCGACCAGATCTAGTTAAAATGTACCACCCATCCAGCAATGCCTATCTCCGACTCCCTCAACAAATACATATCTGTTTCCGCTGCAAATTTTTTTTGGGGGGGCATTTGGCAAACAACTTCGATGTGATTTTCAATTTCTTGGCTCGAAAAAAAGGCGGGAATTTAAATTTTGCGGTAACTATGTCCAGATGAAAGAATGAGATAGTACCGATTAATACTAATGCAACCTACTTCATTAATCACTCCATATCTTTCTAAACCCGGAGACCACAATTTCGTACGGTACATTCACCCCTCTAACAAAGCCACGCTTATTTTCTCACTTGCCGTGTTTTGCTACCTGTCGACTGTTCGACACGCTGTCGATTGTTCTCACGAGAAGTTTTGTCCGTCAGAAAAACCGGTTATTTAAATTGTTTCACTGTTTTCGCTTCAAGTCCACGGGTCTCGGAAAAGGCTTAAAAGAGCAAAAACCATTTGTTGAAAGCACAGCCTAGTTTTAAAGTATTCAAACATTTTAAAATATTGTAAGCTGAAGAGTAAATAGTGCGAGGGTTCCTTTATAAATAAAAAAAGGATGATTTGATATGGAATGGTAAGGACGTAAGCCTAACGTTCGATTTATTTTCTTTTCAAACATTTGAATATGTCGACCAAAAACAGAGATAACGGCATTTGCGCGGGTTTAAGCTTATGGGTGTGTCGAGTGTGTTGCACATACACTGTAAATTTTTTGTTGCAGGATTTGCTACTAGGGTTAATCTTGTCTCTATTTAATCTTGTCACACTTCTGAACAGTTCAAATCCGGTACAAGACCCCATCACTTCCCTTAAAACTCATCTGTCATTCTTACCCGGAGGAACTTTTTATAGTTTACGTTCCTTTTTCATGGCTAACATTCACAAATATGACGCGGAAAACACCTATGGTAGCTACATATCACACAAGTAGCCTACGTCTGTAGTTTGTGACACAACTGAACCGACAAATGAAACCAGACAATAGATACGAGTAAACTTACTTTTGTCACAGCAGATGGCTAATAAACACCCTCAGTCAGATCATAACCGATTGTCCAAAGAAAAGAAAGTGTAAGTATTCAGGTTGGAATGACCATCATAAAACTGACAACTCTTAAAAACTCACTTGAGTATCATATGCACTAACTCTGTTTGTAACAAATAACGTCCTAGGATTATTGCTCTATACTCATGCATAATTCACTACGCCTTTAAATAATATACTCTGACCTGGTACTGAATATACGTATTCAACGTTTCCTACGTACCCATCATCAAATATTTCCGCACCTTAATAACAAATCAGCACTATTAAAGCACACGACTCTTGATTCCTTAACGAAGCCTATAATCGTAAAGACACACTTATATAAAAACAACTTAAAAACGAAAAGTCAGCTAAAATATCCTTCAGCAATATTTCGGGCCGATATTTTAGATTGCAGGCTCGTTTCTTCTATAGAGGACCCTGGCCAAGAAGGGCCAAAATATCGCTGAAGGAGACCCACTCGACCGTTTTTTTTCAACGATTCCCAGCCATTTTGGGCCGAAGGAGTATTTAGGATACGCTGACCTAGTACTAAAAGTACGCATTCGAATTTTCAACATGTTCGACTATTCACTTCGTATCTGGTTAAGTAACCGTTCGACCCAGTCATGTTTGCCACAAGGGTAATTTCCGCCAGCCAAGCTACCGTCCACAAAGCATGGTAAGGTGACAGTTCTAGTACCGCGTTGCATAGCCAGCAGGACATCATACTGACTAATTACCTGCTTAAGTAACCGTCCGTCCCGGTCGCAATACTCTATATGACTAATGCATGGGCCCCACTATAGTCACACCTAGTAATAACGCCGGCAATAAGGCCGTCTACGATCGAAATTGGGAAGAAAAGACGCTGAAAACGTAAGGTTGTCGAGATGGAAAAATCCATCTCCGCCATTTTTAAACGTATCTTTCGAGTGTTTGGACCAATCACAGACCAGAGTCGCTGATTTTAGCCAGTTTTGTTTACATTTGAGTGATGATGGTGGTAATATACCTTGAATTTCTTCGTTCCAGGTGTGACTGAATGTGGCCCGGGCATAAGTCCAAAACACGCCAGTGATCCCGAGGAAGAAGGAGAAGGCGTGTCCGTAACGACTCAAACTCAACGACTCGAATCCGTTGTCAACCAATCACGGCGATTTTTGCGAGCAGGTGTGACACCACTTCGCCTTTCTTCCGCTAGGTACCCGGAGATTTTGTATCGGCAAGGAGAGATAGTCATCAAAAGTATTGGCACAACGCTAATTTTCACTAGTCAAGCGGCCATCCTCAAAAGTAGGTGAAGCACGTATCGTGGCAGCACTGTCTTCCGATAGTGGAATTTTCCCGCTTGGATCGCTCAGTGCTGGTTAAATAGCAGCAATAGCTGTGAACCTAAGTCACACCAAGAATAAATAAGGGAAGAACTGAGAACTCACATAACCTTGATGTCAGCATCCTGAATAGTTTTTGGTCCGCTATTATTTACCGGGGGTGGAGCCTGGGTGGAGCTTCGCGTGTTGCCTCTTGCAGTATTAAGTGTTACCTCCAACGAAAAGTGATGAAGCAGTCAGAAAAGGCGGGAAATTCAAACAGTGCTGATTCTGAGGATAATACGAATGGAAACGACTTTTCAATCTCGGGTCAGATTTGCAATATGAACCTTATGTTATCGCGACCCTTCACAAAGACGGTGAAGCCCAAGGGAATGCGGCGTTTGATGACTCAGGGGAGCAATTAAGCAACTTGAACGCTGAAGCATAGACCTAACAGGCAAGCATTTAGTTCAGAATCAATAGGATCAGTAGTAATTTTATTTTGGTCTTCTCAGGACTGTAAAGAATCGCATCTAGAACAGGTATTAAACTTGGACAATTTAAGTTATTTAGTTGTCGAAATGTACTCAATGAGTTATGATGTTTTGTTTTTAAGTTGTACTGTCTGCGCAAAATTTAGTTCACATCACTTTCTCGTGTAGTTGCGAAACACAGTAGGCTGTAAACTATTTCCTAGTTTTAAATTAACGATTGCTGATTGTAAGATATCTTTTAAGACGTCTCAGTTTTGGAAAAGACTTATTATTCTTGGTAAAAAACGTGTATCATTATCTCGGATAGTTGCACTTTACATCTGGCTAAATTTGTCGTTGTCTTATGCTAATAACAGTCCGCTTATTCATCATCGTTTTTTTACATTATCATGTTTTTGCATGATTCAAATTCGAATTTTGGGCATAGCTGACTAACTATACCCAAAGAGTTGTTATGTTTTGTTTTAAGTTGTACACTGTACACAAAATTTACATTTCTCGGATAGTTAACAGTTGGTAAAACAGTTGGGTTGAAGTATTTTCTAATTTTAAATTAATGACTGATTATGGAAATTGACAACTATACGATATCATTCAGAACGTCTACATTTGAGATACAACTTATTATTGTTGGTCCAAATGTATATCATTATCTCGGGTAGTTGGCTAAATGTTTCATTATCTACCCCATTAAAACTCTTTTCTTTTATCACCATGAACCTGCCAGCCATGGAGATTACATGAATATTTTTGTGTGGAAAAAAAGAAGAAGTAAATTTTACTTCCCACTTTTCCAGAGACGGATATTCTACCTGACTTTCTAAGCCCAGAGTAAAAACATTTGGAAGCATGTCCCTTCCTTTTAAACTTGTAGTATTCAGTCCAAATCGGTCCTTTTCTGCCTGATTGTACATCACTTCTATCATCTCACTGTACTTTTGCCCCTTATTTCGTATTTTAAACTAGTGGTAGCTGCGATTTAATTGTAGAGCATACGGCAAAATGTCGGCCTTTTTCTGTATAATTTGAATTCGGCGCACTTTCTTGACACGGAGAACGGCGATCAGAAGAACCAGCGCCAATAATTACTCTGTGGTCGGGACAGGCGCCTAGTAGGCTCCACCCGCGATACTTGAGAATCGGGCAGAAAGACACGTCGGATGATTCAAGTCTTCTCAATTCTTCCCTTATTTATTCTTGGTCACACTTGGCTCAATACTCGAGGGTGGTGCATTAATAGGGAAGTAACAACAACGGATATCTTGGGAAGGTCGCGTCGTTCGAGAATATCGTCTATTGTGCATAGTCGATTCTGAAAGAAAAAAATAATGCTTTAAGTTAAAATGTTCATCCCACCCTGCATTTGCTACCCATTAGGATAAGATTCTTCATCGAACATTTTATTTGTAACTTCGTCAATAAGTTGGAGACACAGACCGAGTAAACAGAAACTTGAAAAGAGAAGAAAAATACTAAAAAATAAAGAAACTGAAGCATTAAGAAAACTGACCAACACCGTAGACAGCTGGATAGTTGTAGTTCAAGTTCTTTTCAATGCAAATCTAATTAAAACAAAAAGAGCCAATTTAGCAGACATGGCTCGAGGCCAAATGGCAAAACAGTATACCGATTATATTGCTTTTATTTTTACGATTTAGTTTACTTTGGTTTCTTTCTAATTCTTTCTATAATACTGCGGGTGGGTACTTCTTTCGCCATTTTTATACCAGTAATACAATGCCAGGCTTCACCTTCCAGATTCCCAGACGTCCGGGGCTTCCGCATAGTCAAGCCAACCCTTCCAGATTTTCATGATAATGATGACAGCTAAATTTGCTGTTCTTCAGAATTTCCTCTATGTCCCCTTCACATTTCAAATATCTATTTCATCCCGGTCACAACTGTCAATCACTTTCCCTTTTCTTCTCCCGTTTGCATATTTGTAGTGTCTCTCGAACGGGTTGCGTCTATGGCACCTTCCAGACATCCAGAATCTGGGGTGTCCAACACCCCGGACTTCCAGACGGTTTTGGCCTGTCTTTACCTTCTCGACGAAATCGGCTGTCTAAAAGGAAGAAAAATCTGGAAGGTGAAGCCTGGCTTTTAGTCAGGTAACTCCCCACCAAACAAATATTTCAGCGGGAGCAGTAGGCGCCGATTTGCGAGGCGGTCAGGCGAGCTCCGGTCTGGTGTAAGACCAGGACCACTATACTATGTACACAGAATAGCACCTTCCGAGTACCTTCCCCTATTATTTATTATTATTGTTGGATTGGGCATGAACTGGTCGAAACTCAGGCAACAACTGGCCCACTACGCACTCTCCCAAACGACAACTGATGGCGGACCATAACTCTATACAGAACTGACGAAATAATTATTCATTACAACATTAGAGTCTTCTCGTTCTTCTTGATCTAAAATACACCAAGAACGAATAATCTGATAGAACCTCCGTCTCCCTATCTCTGTAATACGATGTCGGGACCTTTTCTCTCGATATAAATAAATGCAAACCAAACTGTCACTTTATTAAGTGACAGTTTATTAAGGTGAACAGCCACTCCCGAGTCGTTACGTGATTAAGTTTGACTAACTAATCATGCTTTTTTCTTCCGCCCTAGATTGAACAGGGCGCTAACTCGCGTGGTCACGGGAGTTGACACACGACCATGCGGAGACGGATATCTCCACATACTCTGCCCGATACAAACGAGCGGAGGTTAGGAGCTACGCGGCACACCACGTTCCGTTATCTACAGATACCTATACCGCTGTGACGCAGCGTCGAAGAAACTTTCAATGTTAAAGCCGATTGGTTCTCAGGACGAAGGTTCTATCAGATTATATGTTCCTGTCCCCCTTAGGACAGGCGAAAGCTTCATGGGGTGGCCCCTGTTCACTGTTTGCAATAAAATTATCTATCTCTCTTGAATCCACCCAATCTTCCTGTCAATCGGAGGAACCAGAGCCCCGTTTTTGTTGCATGCTGCAGGTCCACTTCTCGGCCGATTCCGGACTCATTCTTCCTACATCCGTTTTTGCACTGCAGCGCTTCCGAGGAAGACGGCAGCGCTTCTCGAGAATCGCGGACTTGCTCACCGACCAAGTCCGTGCTTCCCTGCAAGATGCTGCAGCGTTGCCGCTTCAACCAAGAAGAAAGGGAATCCAAAAACGCATGTTGTGCAAAAGCAAAGAAGTGCTGCAGCAGCGACGCGGCAGCGCTATTGCAACAAAAACGAGGCTCAGGACAGCTCCTACAAGATAAAGGTGCTCACAGAACTCGAATTCGGCATAGCAAGCGGAAAACACCCGCGTCATAAGGCAACAAATTCGCGCCAGCTGCTCAGCTCCAAGTCAAATTTCATTCCCGTCAAGTCTCAACTCGTAACGGACCGTTCACGCTTATGTTGTAAGACGAATAAAAGTACTTCCCCTTGTAAGCCTTATTCTCTGCAGCCGTCCAACTTGAAATTCAAGTTGTACGCCGCGCGCCGACGTTTGGACCACGTACGCGTAGATCTTCGAAACGGAGCCTTAAACCTGACAATCCGTCCCAAGAGCCATAGCACATAGCCTAAGCTCTAACCTTTGATGACTTTCATGTGGGTTTTACGAAAATCCAGTACAATACTAGTATATATTCCTCGATTTAATTTTGAGCCTACTAGGATTATTCTTCTTATATCAGATAAGGTAAAAGCTTGTAATTGTCAAAACACAATTAGTTGTATAAATTAGTATGACTGACATTCATTCAAAGAACTCATTCAGTCTGCATTCAGTTACTTTTATATTACAAATATCTCTCCTTAAATGTTTCTCTCTTTCTTCTTCAGTAGTCACGTGATGGAAACGCATTGCTATGATTGGTCACGTATAACACTTAACACACAAAATAGAACCCGTTCCTATTAATTTTTACCACAGCAAGCCTCGGCGGGATGAAAATTTACAACACATATTCGCGGATAGCACGCTTAACTCAGAAATTCTGCACCTTAAACGTAAGTTTGAATGGTCCTTAAGCGGAAAAAAGATTCACGTCCCTAGCTTCAGATGGTCCTTTCTGAGAACCTGCTCCTAACGATTACTTCTGAGCATGAACTGATAAGATAGATCTCCCTCTATCGATCTTGATCTTCTCCCGCGAAACACTGCGCGCCATACGAAACCACAGTAAAATCGGCTATTTCGCAAATCGAATTCTCAGCCACGTCATCAACTTGACGGTCGCCGCCACGTCAGCCACTTGACGGTCCACACCTGCTTTAAAATGATTTATGGTTTCTGCGTCCACCACGCTTTCCAGGACAGCGACCCTCATGACAGCTCTTGGTGATGTTTAACTGAGCGTATATACAGGAGGGGTATCCAACCTCGAATTTACTCAACCTCGACCCTGGCCTAGTTGGAAGGAAATTTCAATCCAGTCCTAAAAAGGTCCTAACTGTCAAGAAGAAAGCCCTGAGTGATCCAGGACCTGTTTTCAACTGCACAAAAATTTCCTTGTAATGTTTTCAGGCCAAGTTCGAGGTCATGTAAATTCGAGGCTGAACACCCCTCCTGCATATAACACGATAACGTGAGCACGTTATATTCCCCGTAGCCTACTAAAATTTCTCGCATGAAATCGACCCAGACAAAGAGAAACAGATATCGACCCAATTTCCGGTTAGTTTCTTCCTCGGATCGGCCAGAACTTTGTTCTCAAGCAGAGCCGAGGCAAAAATTCCGGTTGAAATCGACTTACCGAATCGCCCGCGGCAGAAATTCCGGTCGATCCGAGCAAGGAACTAACTTGAAATCGTGTCGAATCTGTTGCACTTTGCATGAGTCGACTTCAGACGGGAAATTTGCGTACGGGTCCCTTTTAAATAAGCGTTAGGAAACACATTGGACTGCGCTAAACCGATACGTCAGCTGAATTTATTCAAGCGATATTTTCGACCCTTTTTGGCGAAGGTCTTCTTAAAGCTTTGATGCTCAACATGACAAATATCGTTTCCGATATTCCATATCAACATCAGCAATCGATTTCGAATATCGCCTAACATTATACTGATCCTTAGATTCCGTCCGTAAAATCAAAGCAAAATAACGCTAGGGAGTATCCCTAAGACTTCGAAAAAGTGACACACACTCGGAACAGAAGCGATACTACCACCACTAGCGATAGTGAACGTCCCTACTTAAACTCAATCAGTCGTGCACCAGCGCTGGCTACAATAACTTCATATTCTGAACACGGCAAAAAAAAATGTGTGAAGATCGCATCGCAGATAGCTTTACTAGAAATTTTTAAACCCGCAGGTTTTCTCGCTTTAAATGCCGCAAGCGTAGCTGGCAACCCTATGAGTATGTCCCATGTGTGAAGCATAGGTCTTCTGGCACTACTCCCTGGTGTTATTTTGCTCTGCGTAAAATAAACTTCTATTCGACCTTACAAGGGCACTCTAAAAACCACCAGTTATTCCGCAATCCTGACGAATAAGAGCGATGGTACCATCCATCAACTTTTCTTACCCAATTATTAGCCAGATCAATTTATTTTCAACAAACTCACATAAATCGACTAGAACGAAACGGAATGTTACATTAATTTCGAATAAAAAAACAACAACCTAGAATTTATTCTCGCGCGATGCACCGCAAAAGTATCGGATTTTGAAGCCTCAAAAGATCTGAATAAATCTGCCCAAAAAAGGAAAGATGGTTCCCGGCCCACGTTAAGAATGCCACGTGACAAAAGGTGAATATCATGGAGACGTGGGTTTGCTTTCCTATTAACTTCCAATATTAGATTATTCACATTAACAGAAAATAGCAGAATTAGACTTCTGCACGGCCAAGACGAGATGCCTGAATTGTTACAAAATATAGAGATTGCAGCTTCCCTGACGAAAACGAAAAAAGGTAAAAACACAATCATTTATCACTGTGAGGTAAAGGATTTTCGGCTTTGAGACTGAATCATTCTGCGTCTGTAAATCGCTGGAAACGTTCCCGACTCTTTAGAAAAGTTCCCCCCGTATGAGTTTACGGGGTGATTGTCTACCTTTAGGAATGCGTAGAACATATTTGGGCAAGGTAAGAGTGTTGTCTTGCCCAATGTGCGGACAATTGGATGAAAATATTGTTCACTTAATGTGCGTGTGCCCTGAGCTTTCAGTTCTTCGTGTGGAAATTTTTGATGTTAGTTATTGGGGGGAGGATTGGTTGGTAAAAGTAATTGGAACTAAATTATTTGGTGATACTGAAAAGCTGGGAAGATTCCTTTTGGTTTCGACGAACCGCAGAGAAAGGTTCCTGCAAAGGAATATGTAAAAATAGTTATCATTTATTTTGTTTTTGTTTATTTTTGTCCATAGCCTCTGTGCTTTTAGTGGAATAAATCTTTTCTTATCTATCTTATCGATTGCATACTCATAATTTTGTAAAAAAAAAAAAAATGTATTTCGAAAATGAGAGCTTGAAGGTTTCAAGCTTTTACCGCAAAATCGAAGTCTCGCTTCCTATGGGACCGTTCAAGCTTATGCTTAAGGCGCAGAATTTCTGAATAATACGTGCTATCCTCGAATATGTGTGGTAAACTTTCAACCCGCCGAGGCTTGCTGTGGTAAAATTTAATAGGAACGGGTTTATGAGTGTTAAAAATTATACATGACCAATCACGGAAATGCATTTCCATCACGTGACTACTGAAGAAGAAAGAGAGAAACGTTTATGGAGAGATATTTGTAATATAAATGAAGCGCCGATGATTCAGTCTGAACATCCTTTACCTCACAATAGTTTTTGTTCGACTTTTGCCTTCTCCTTTTAGCTTTTAGACCTTTTCAGGTCTTTTTGAACATTTTTGCATTTTTGAAAGTCGCCGTTACTACTAAAGAATTTCCGCTTTTCTTCGACATTTTCCCCTATTCTGCAATGAAAAAGTGTCAAGAGAGGAACTTCTGAAAGTATTAGTAAATTATTTTTGTTTTCTTTACTGAAACCGTTTTGCTCTTTTCAGTTTCAGTTCAATTTCATTAAATTCAAAATGAATGAACAAAATATGTTTCCACCCCTACAAAGCTCCGTGGCCCGTTACATAGGGGGTTACCATGTTAATTGTTAATTGTTATGTTAATTGTATGTACTGATTGAGTTTTTAATTTATTTTCTTCTCTTCAACTACGAAGCCTGCAACTTACTGTAGAAGACAACTAAACCAGAATAAAGTAAACAAGACCAAATGTTTCGATCGGATCCCCAAAAATTCAGTATCTGATCCCGACAATTGGGTCTTTTCTTCGCCAGATTCATTCTCAGTCTTCGCCACTCCTTGACCATTTTTAATATTAAAATTTTGAAACAGATTAAAGGCCAAATAGCTAATCATCTGAGAAAATCAAGTTCAGATATGGATTCAACATGTGTGTTTACCCCTATCAGCAGAGGCGCTACTAGCCAAAATGTTTTTTTTTTGGGGGGGGGGGGCGAGGCAATTACCGACTGGCTGGTAATTTTTACCGAATTTTTCTGCAGAAAAAACGACTGTTTTCAACAATAAAAATGACATTTTTGAAAAAAATCGACTGATTTTCCGAAAAATCCACTGATTTTCGGAAAAACCGACTATTTTGAAGAAAAATCGACCAATTTTCAGAAAAAACCGACTGTTTTCATGAAAAAAAAAAAAATCAACTGTTTTGACGAAAAATCCTTTGGGGGGGGGGCGTCCCTCCCCCTCCCCTCCCAATAGTGACGCCTCTGCCTATAAGTCATATCTATTTTGACGAAATCGATCGAAACTTTCTGATTTACTTCTGACAATTTTCCAGTTTTGGCGGACTTTCGGAAATACAATAAAGTGCTGAAAATAAAGCTCAAAAACGAATTCAGCGTATCTCCTTGCCCATACAGCCAACATCTAATCAACTTCAATAAAAAAAAAATAACTTATGACAAATCTTCCGGTTTCAGCCGGATTCCGGGCAAACTATGTGTCCAGGTAAAAAATTATTGTCATATGGATTCAGCATTTCTTCTTACCCTTCTAATCAACTACAAATAAATCTTTTGCTTTAATTTTCCGGTTTTGGCCGGATTCCGGGCGAACTACTTGTCCGGGTAGAAAATGATTTTCATATAAGTGTTCAGAACGTCTTCTTACCCCTAAATAGAACTTCTAACCAACGTCAAATAAAACATTTACTTTTAACAAACTTTCCAGGTTTCGGCCGGATTCTGGGCGAACTAATTGTCCGGGGAGAAAATGGTTTTCATAATCATGTTCACAGTGTTTTCTTACCCCTTAAACGACTATCTCATTAGCTGTTTAAAAATAATTTGTTTGCCCCTTAATTTCAACCCCCACCCCTAAATGTAGGGCTAAAGAGCCCATCTACGAACTCGGCCTTTCCCTTGACCCAAAGAATATTCACACCAAGTTTCATCAAAGTATCTAGCTCCCTTCGAGAGTTATCGTGTTCACAGACGGACGGACAGACGGACAGCTTTTGCGATGTCATAGGTATCCCTCCACTTACGTTTTGGGATCCCAAAAATGCCAATTAATTTGATCGGTGCTCGTGTAAGTTAGCGAATTCATATAGAGTTATATATATAACTATAATATAATACTATATATATATATTATATATATATATATACATATAGTATAAAACAATCAAAAACAAGAACGCAAAGATAATGAAAAAGAAAAGTAAACTGGCTATTTATACATTTGATGCATCCGGTCTAATTTGAGGACGAGAGATGGGGGGGGGGGGGGGTCAGTCAGTTTGAAGAGAGACGGCTGAGCTCATGGGTCGAACTTTTAACACTAGCTGCTAACCATCCTGGACTCGGTATAATGATGCATAAGATAACACAAAGCTCAAGCGCTGATCCCTTCATTGATAAAGTTCCCCTGTTAGAGGCAATCCAAGGAACGAAACAAAAAATCCGCACAAAGAAAAAAAAATTCAACTTCAAATTCAGACCGGGTAAAAAACAATAAAGGTAACCGAAAGCAAAAAGAAAAGCAATAGAAAGAACGACAGAAAACGATCCTGGCTAGAAGGATTTGGCCGCGAATGTCGAATCACTTCAGTCACGTGCTTCTCAAGGGACACAGCCTCTTCATCACAATTATCATTATTGCACAAAGCTTCGGACGAATCGCATGCAAGCTCTTCAAAATGGGCGGGGTTAGTGTCATCCAGCACAGCCAATACGGTCGTGAGCACGCTTATAGCTGACCAATCCGCGCTGAGCAGGTCATCTGATGACATTAGGTTGGCCTGCAAAAGTAGACGCAGGTGAAGTGTGCAATCCCTCACGAAACGAAAAATTTCAAGTGCTGCTTTGTTTTGGCAAACTAAAATAGCGTTTTTTGGTCGAGAAAAAGCGTGCTCACCACCGTACCACTTTAGTAATATCAGTTACATACTGCACAACGAAGTTAGTAAAATATTCGTTTGTAGTTCGTCTGATCACTTTCGTTTGAAGACTTTGCGGAATAGAAATTGCCCAGAAGTGATACTGGTAGGATAGTTTTGGTATTTTGTCTTTTTCAGTAAACATATAATAAAATAAAGTCTATCTCAGGTATCTAAGTATCCGTAAAACACTCTTTCAAATAACAGCAGGTGCTACCACCGTTCACATCCTGTCATGTTTGCAGAAATTCAGAAATTCAAGTGTGACTTATTAATCCGAGACTCCTCTATTCCTATTACGTGAAGCCTTCAGCCAAACCATCATCAAAACTGAGGAACTTCTTTTGTTTCTTATTTTTTTTCTTTCTATCGCTGACAAACATTGTAACTTACTTTTCGTTTTTAGCCATTTTTTAACATATGTTCCCTAGTCAGCTTGGGCTGTTTTTGAGATCCCAAAACGTAAGTGGAGGGATACTATGACATCGCAAAAGTTGTCCATCTGTCCTTCCGTCTGTAAGCACGATAACTCTCAAAGGGAACGAGATATTTTGATGAAACTTGGTGTGAGGATTCGTTGGGTCAAGGGACATGTCGAGTCTGTAGACGGGCTCCAAAGCTGTATCTTTAGGGGTGGGGGAGGGGTTTCAAATTAAGGGTCGAAAATAAATGTTTTTTAAAAGTTAATGATTTCGATACCAATTTGAAAATTATTTTCTCGCCGGACAAGTAGTTCACCCGGAATCTGGCAAAAACCGGAAAATTTGTAAAATGTATAAGTTGAATCTGAAGTTGATTACATGTTCGATTCTGGGGTAAGAAGACATGCTGAATCCCAATATAAACATTATTTTTCGCAGGACAAGTAGTTCACCGGGAATCCTGAAGTTTAGCACGAAATTTTAAAACCCAATGATATAGTCGATACAGGGTGAGGAGACATGCTGTTGCAACTTTCGAACATACTAAAGGTAAAGAAAAAAGTGTTTGCGATCAGTTTAGTTACCTTCGAAGTTCCAACCAGCATTTACTCGGTCAAAAAGGCAGAATGTATCCGAGAACTGTCTGGTGAATATTAAATAAAATTTGTCGACTAAGTTTCGAAGAAACCTAGAAAAACCCTAGCCCTTTATTCATACAGGCAAAAGCTCTACGACGCCGGCGGGAGTCATGTTTCTTGTAGGTATTTTTTGGGTTTAGTCGTTCTTTCTTTGTTTAGTCATGGAAGTCTGTCTCTGTCGTGTCGGGGGTCGAAGGTGTAGAGATATACCATTCAAACTTCTTATGAGGATTCACTGGCAAAGTAGGCCAAGTTGTAGATGAGTCCTTTGGATATTTAGAGGCAGAGGAGAGGGTTTCAAATTAAGGGTAAGAAAGGGTATGTTTTATAAGCTAATGAGATAGTCGTGTAAAGGGTAAGGAGGCCCGCTGAATCCATTTCTGAACTTAGTCTTCTTGCCGGACAAGGATTCAATTCGGCCGAAACTGGAAGTTTGGTTGAAGGTGAAAGTTGTTTCTGAAGTCAATTACAGATTCGGTATCGGGGTAAGGAGACACGCTGAACTGAATTTTGAACTTTATTTTCTTGACAGATAAGCTGGGAATATTTGCGAAAACCCGGAGATTTGGATTGAACGGTTCTGCTCTGAATGTCGCTAGCTCTTTGGCTCTGCATACAGTTCGCCAGGAATGCTTCTAAAATACGAAGAATTTTGTCAATGTAAAGGACCTTTCTAAAGTCAATTAGGATGAGATATTGGCATCCTTGGTGAATACATATCTGAACTCATCTGATTAGTTGTTTGGCCGGAAGTTGCCAAAAACTAAAAAACGGTAACATTACTTTTAGTACATATTCAGGCGGTGGGTTACCGACAAATAGCAAAATGTTAAAGGGATCTGGCGAAGACTCGGAAATCTACAACATTCGATTGTCTGGATCGCATAGTCCAATAAATATTATTTTTGGGATCCCATCGAAACCTTTGGCCTTGTTTAAATACGATTTCCCTCTCTACCGTCTAACATTTCTGAGCTGGCTCATCCCGCAGTGCAAGGCCAAGATTGCGTAGCTGCCCTGCTGGTCCCTAAACTGTTCTTATGAAAAGAAAAAAAAAAACTTCATGCGATATATACTAGGAAAAAGCTACCAAGCTTAAGCAATACCAGAGCAACATAACACAAGAGAGTAGCACCAAGACCTATGCTCTCCATCTTTGCAAGCGGACCATACTCGTAGTGCCGCCCACTACGCTTGCGGCATTTAAAGCGAGACACACTTGCGGGTTTAGAAATTTCTGGCAAAGCAAAGGTGCGGTTTGCCCACACCAAGGAAACAATGGAGGCTGTATCATTTTTTTGCAAAGTTCAGAATATGAAGTTATCGGAGCCAGCGCTGGTGAACGACTGAATGAGTTTCGGTAGGGATGTTCTCTATCGCTAGTGGTCATGGTATCGCTGCTACTCGAGTGTGTGTCAATTTTGTCTAGCCTTGGTGCTACTCCCTAGTGCTTTTTTGCTAGGAGACATACTATAAGCTCCTGCGGCATATTTGATGGCGTTCAATGGAAAAGTCGGCTGAGATTTGTTCCAGCCAGTGCTTCCACCCCTTCCCGATTTCTCGGGAGATCTCCCGACTTTTTTTGGAAATCTCCCGACAATCTCCCGATTTTCGTAATCTTGCCAAAATTACAATAAGGTCACAATTCTCGAATTTCACAATCGGGTTTTGTACCAAAATCTCTTTATTTCAGCGGGTAAATATGGCCGAGTTGCAAAATTTTCGCCTGCGGCGCATGGTTGCAACATTATATGGTTATGCAAAAAAATCTATACTTTTTTCGGAAAAGTCAATTGATTTAAAAAAAATCTGACATACCAAGCATACAAGTTCTTTGTAAGCATTGAGAGAAGATGGTCGAGTGAAAACCGTTGTTACTGCCATTTTACTATAGATCCCAAAAGATGAGGGATCATAAAAGTTTCCCAAAACTTCGCCTGCGGCGCCTTTCGTAGTTTTCTTCACTTGTTCGAAGGGCACATCATTAAGTGGGGTTTTCGACAGTTTTGGGCTTAGGATCTGAGAAACATTTTAACTAGAATCTGTGTGGGAAAAACCTGAATTTGGAAATAAAAAACCGAATTTAAAAATTTTGTTGGAGGCGATGCCATTAACAATCATTGGAAGCTTCTGCCAGAACTTCGCTCTCTTAGGTTTGAAGTATTTCTGAAAATCCTCGGGATCTTAGGGTTTGATGAACGTTAAAACCCAGGATCTGCATGGGAAACATTTGGTCGAAATACGAACTTCAAGAATTTTGCATTTTTTCTCTTCCTGGGTACAGAAGTTAGAAACTGCTGCTGGAACGGTGTCCAGTAATACACAGTAGTCGCTTCATTTTTGCATTAAAAAATTTGAAATAATTCAAATTGTAAGTTTATTCAAGGATTCGGTAGGCCGATCCGTGAAACTTTTTTGGCCCCCCCCCCCTGCCGAAAATTTACGACGCACCTGATGACACAGATGTCTGCCAACTAAGGGCTCAAAGGTCTTTATCAGAAGCCCTGGGAAGCTTGAAGAGTTACGTCGGTTCGGCACAAACTAAATTGCTGGATAACTGGTTAAGTTCCAATATAAATCCTCTAGTTTCAGTCTGCTGACTGTCCCCTGGGTGATAAAAGATCAGGTTCCCAAAGTATTTTCAGTTTCCTCACGTACCCATTTCATAAACCTCCGGCGAAAATTCGACTAATTTTCAGTCGACAAATCCGCGCTGTTCCTGAAATTGGGTCAAATTGGACTGGATATGAAGGGAAACCTTGCCAAGAAGGCCCGAAATATCGCTTGTGTAAATTTCAGCTGGTTTATGTATCTAGCGCCGTCAAACATGATTCGTAATGACCTTCGGCTGAAGGAATACTACAAAGGCAGCAGAAGAATTACTAAAACATACAAGACATGACGATAAACTGAGCCATGGGCGAGTATTCACTACCAGGACGTCGAACAGCACTATCAGTAAAAGCAAGAACAAATAATCCAATAGAACCCCCGTCTTTGGTCCCATGCAGCGACTATGGATACCCCAATAAAACTGAGCGAATCTAGAGATACTTCCTGTGAGGTCTGAGTTGATACCTATTTACTCCACTTAACCTCTGTTCTGTAAAGTGGGTGATAAATAAATTATTATTATTATTATTATTATTATACCCGTCTACTTCCCTCTTCGTCACTGCGCATACCAGATGAAAAACTGTAGGATGCCTGCAGGGGTGGAGAACCCTGTCTGCAGAGAGTCAGACCTGACGTCACAGTGGTAGACGACCAATCAGCTGTAAAGGACTACTAAGACGGCGTTCGTATTCTTCTGCGGGGTTATGTCCTACTGCGATATAGCTGTTTGTTGAGGTAACAAATTATGATGTTCTGAGTAGCTTCTCCTCCGCTCGTTTTCATGGCGCAGGGTATCAGAATATATTCGACTCTGCATGGCCGTATTACAGAGATAGGGAGGCGGAGGTTCTTGCGATTATTTGTTCTTGGTGAAAGGGAATCTGAAACCCAGGCCTTAATTCCCAACAAAGATAAAATCGATCAAAAGGCAGAGCAAGAGCTGAAAGCTTATTTGGCACTTGCAAGGGTAGTTTGCATGTCTTTCCACTAAGGGTTGCAAACGGTCCCGGACATAAAAACTTCCAGAACATGTGCTCTCGACAACTATCAAGTTCCATCCAGGTCTCATATGGCACATCTAGGACGAACGACTGTTTGTACCTTTCAAGCTTCATGAATATCCCTTTCAGGTTCGTTTCTACTAACCACAGCTTGACAAAGACCCTTCCAATGAGGGCCGAAATAGGAGTCATTTTATGCATGATTCGCAGTCAACTTGGACTGAAGCAGCACAAATGCTTCATTAGAAAAACTTCAACTTACCTCGTCGACGCCAATCTTCCGACAGGCTTCTACGAAGTTTTCTATATTCCTCTTGCACTTCGGGAGGGGTAATTTGGGCTAAAAATGGATGCAAGTCAAACATTGAACCATCACTAGCTATTAGCTTTGCGTCATAACAAGAACAAATAAGCCAATAGAACCTCCTTCTTTGGTCACATGAAGTCTATTACCCTCTTCGCCTTTGCGCATATCCGAGGAATTAGGGCAGGAGACGCGCTGACACGTTCAATTTTCAATTTCAATTCAATTTTGTTTTCAAAATCGATACAACGGTCAAGCCGATTTGGTGGTTCTCCTCCATATTAACACTAATTATATACAAAAGATAACTCTACACTAGTTTGGGTATAACAAAGACTTGTCAGACATAACACAAAATATTCAAATCTATATACAATTAATGAGTTAAAAAGGTTGACGAAAGCGGGAACAAAACTTCTTAGGTAACGAGTCGTTGTATGTTTAATTGGCTGTAATTTGGGTATTGGCTGGGCTACCACTCTCTCAGGCCTTACTCTTGCCACTGAAAAATCTGGGGGGAGGATATCACGTAGTGCTGGTGTATTCAAGATTTTAGTTCCGAACACTAACGAAAGTTTTTCACGGCGCTTCAACAGGGTTTATAAATTATAAGTATTAAGGAGGTCTATATACGGTACTTTAGGGGACTTAAACTTAGGGCTCTAAACTGTATACTGTCAAGCGAATCAGACTGTTAACGAGTAATTCCAAAGTGCCACACGGGGCAACAGTATTCCAGAATTGGGCGTATGAAAGAAAGATAAACTCTTAGGAGATGCTTTGGTGGGACTCCATAATGGGATAATACTTTGAGGGAACGGTGGGACAAGTTACCTCGTTCTAATAGCGTGTCAGACAACCAATCGGATTTATGTTGGAAATTTCTTCTACGCACTTTATAGCTGTTCGTAGAGGTAACGAATGTGATGTTCCGCGTACCTCCTACCCTCCACTCGTTTGCATCGGGCAGGTTACAGGGATTTAGGAATTAGGGAAACGGAGATCCTGGTCCTCATTTGTTCTTCGTCAGGGATTTAGGATTTAGGGAAACGAAAGTTCTGTTATTGTTACTGGTCCTTTACTGGTCCCTTCAATTTCTTATTGGCCCTAATGAGAACGTCTCTTCATCAGCTTCATTCTCTTCATCCTAACCAATCAGAAGTCACTACCACAGAAGAGTTTTGGTCTATTCTAGGAAAGACCAAAATGCTCCTCGGGCAGGATTTGAAACCGCGACCTTCGGCTCAAACCGTCATTGCGCTAACCAACTGAACCGCGGAGGGACGTGTGAAGATACTTCGCAAACCACTACAATCGCCAGATAAAGTCGGCTAAAGGATAGGTCAATCCACTCGTAGTGAGAAGAACCTAAACGCTCTCTAAGATCACCAGTGATAGGACCAGTGAACCAGTGTATGCACTCCATGTATTGAGCAAGTTGAAACTGTTATTAAACCTATACTCGCACTCTAGTTTGTTTGACTCTATCGGAGATAGACCCCACGAGCCTCCCCCACTCTACCGAGTACAGAACAGGACCGAGTCCAAAGGTATAACTTCTTCCTTCAACCCCCCGTATTACACTCTCCAGGCAAGTTCGTCTAAGCAGTTCCAACAGTTTTTATCACGGTTGAAGCCCCCTGCATAAATTGCATAAATATCGTAAAAAGTAGCCTACACACTGTCAGAAGTTTTATAACAGATAGCACGAGGATGCGCGGTTTCAGTGCTTGAAACTAGTGTTTGAAAACACTATGTATGACATGTTACGCATAACAAACATTGTTAGGAAGAGCCAAAAAAGCATCTACTGACTTTATTCCCTATCGTCATGATGTCGGAAAACTCAGCAGATACTTTTTGGCGGTTTTTCTGTTCTTCCTGATGGCAATGCTTATTATGCATAACATTTTGAAACACAACAGATAACATCCAAAGTGTTATCTATTACGCATTATATGTTGAAACCGCGCATCCTCGTGTTATCTGTTATGAAACTTCGGACAGTGCATTTCGCTAGCAAGCTCACGCCGATTTCACTCACTTTGTGTGACACATCGATACGTGGTTGGAGAGCCACAAAGCCCCGCCCACATTTACCAAAATTCACTGAGGACCGAGAGTCCGCCCATTCTTTCCGGCTGCAAGAAATCGAAATTGCAATTTCTCGGTAACGTGAATGGCGTGAACGCGTCAGAAGACGTTTCTCAAGTAGGAAAAGTAATGTTCATGTCATTTGTGCTTCAACAGAGAAGCAGTAGGATACTTATAACCCTAATACTTTGTTAGGCTACCCTTTAGCCTAAGTTCGGAATCCGAGCGCGCTCGCACACCAGGTTGAAAAACCTTTTTCAGTAATACTGCCCCCAGAAGCCCTGATAGACTCACTCCTAACAAAATCTGGAAAATTCGCAACTCGCAGGCCTATATACTCGCCAAAATAGAAAGGTAGATGGCCTCAATATATGCTGCTTCTTCCTGAAACTAAAACTCCTCTCTGTTTACCAGACTACCAAAATTTGTCAACCACACAAACTTTTACTTCTTTTATGTTGCTTAGTGCAGAGTCTCTAACCCCTTTTCTCGCCTCCCGTCACTCTGTCTCGCTGTTCCGCGACACATGGATTCCCTAATTCCTTCCAGTGGCACAATCAGTCAGAAGCAAATAATTTGTAAGCTGGCAGTGCTGGCAAGTTTTAAATATTATCTTGTAAACACACCATCCCTATGAATATTCTGAGGATCTTCTTCCATTTTTTTTTTCTCGCTTGCTCAAAGTTGGTTGCTATCGAGGATGGGAATGTTTGACGACTGAAACCTTGCCTGGCCTAAATCATGTACCGGTGTAAGAAAACAGAAGGTCGGCCGGTATGAAGCAAAAACCATCGTCATCATATCATGGTTTTCCGACATCGTCGGCATCCAATAGTGTATTGTCTCACCAGAGAAGGGGGCGTTTCAAGAGGGGGGCCCTTCAAGAGGGGCGTTTCCTATGAGACATGCAAGAGTAGCTTTATGGAATGAAATCCCTCTGTGTATTAGAAATGCAACAACCGTTCATTCTTTTAAAAAACAGCCCAAAGAGTCATTTTCAAGTCATGGTAGTTGAGAGTTGGTATTTGTAAATGTATTTAAACAATAATGTTTCTTTTTACGTTTGTTCCAAAAAGAAGTATTACTGAATGAACTCCTTACTTCTATGTTCGCTCCCACAGGCCGCGTGGCTTTTTGGGATCCCAAAATGTAAGTGGAGGGATACCTATGACATCGCAAAAGTTGTCCGTCTGTTAGCACGATAACTCTCTAAGGGAATGAGATATTTTGATGAAACTTTGTGCGGGTTCTTCGGATCAAGGGTAAGGTCAAGTTCGTAGATGGGCTCTGTAGCCCTACATTAAGGAGTGGGGGAGGGGGTTCAGATTAAGGGACAAACAAAATATTTGTAAACAGGTAATGTGATAGTCGATTATGTGGTAAGAAGGCATGCTGAGCAGTACGGTGGAAACCATCTTCTCGCCGGACAACTAGTTCGTCCGAAATCCGGCAAAACCCGGAAAGTTGGTTAAAAGTAAAAGTTTCATTTGAAGTTAATTAAATGTTCGATTTAGGGGTAAGAAGGCATGCTGAACATGACGGTGAAAACCATTTTCTCGCCGGACAAATAGTTCGTCCGGAATCCGGCAAAACCCGAAAAGTTGGTTAAAAGTAAAAGTTCCATCTGAAGCTGATTAAATGTTCGATTTCAGGGTAAGAAGACATGCTGAACACGATTGTGAAAACCAGTTAGTTCGCCCGAAATCCGTCCAAAACTGGAAAGTTTGTTAAAAGGAAACGTTTTACCTGAAGTTGATTAGATGACAGATTTAGGGGGAAGAAGAGAGGCTGAGTCTGTATATGTCAATCATTTTTTACCGGACATACAATTAGTCCGGGATCCGGTTGTAACCGGAATGTTTGTGTATGTCAAAGTTTTATTTGAAGTTTTTTTTACGGTAGATGTTCTTTGTAATGAGATAAGCTGGATTCGTTTCTGAATTTTCTTTTTTTTTGCTGGAGTAGTAGTTCGCTCGGAATTCGGGCGAAACCGGAAACTTGGCAGAAGTAAAGCAGGAAGTTTCGGTCAGTATCGTCAAAATAGATATGGCTATATATCTGAACTTGGCTCTGATGATTAACCTGGCGAAGACAAGACCCAATTGTCTGGATCAAATATTAGATTTTTGGGATCCCATCGACACCCTTGGTCTTGTTTTTTAGACAGACATGTAGTTTGTTCCAGGAATTATATAATCTTTGGTGTTAATAAATACTCTGAATCTCACTTTAAAGCAAGAACAAAACAAAAACACATAATACTCACAACAGCGGGTGATGGTACATGGATACTACTGACACTTCTGGGGCGCACTGAATTCGCTAGATGGCAGAGGACGACGCCGTCGCTTAGCGCAGAGCCCAAGTCTTCCGGAAGGGAGACTTTGAGTCGAGACTCAATACACTTTAAGAAAAGATAGATTAGACCCTCGTTGCATAGGCTATAGACGATGCTGATGATAACATTTGTAAGCACTAAACCACGAAAGGAAATAGTGGAGTAAGAAGGATAAAAAACAAAATGTTACGTTATTATGAAAGTGGCTTGGGGGTGTTGGGGGGATGAGTGTGGATAAAAGTGGTTTTCCAGCATACTTAAACTTCCTTCACAGTTGTGATCCAGTGTAGACCAATAATGATAAGTGCCATTTGATATGCCAGTGTTTGAATTAATGATTATACAAAGTGATACTAGAATCAATTTAGTTAGTTGTGCGTGACCTATCCAGTCCTATACCACACATTGTAGATGTAGCCTCATTTTCGTGACCCGACGACCATGTTAGGTCCCTGACCTCGGTGGATCCATGTACAAAGCTGGGAACAAAAGACAGACAAAATAACAGAAAATAGTTTCGATAACTAGGCAAATACACGAAATCTAAACAACAAAAATCAAACAAGGAAGTAATATAATAAAATAAGGATTAGTCTACCCTAAATGACAAGTGGAAAAACGGTCAAAAGCAGAGCCGTGACGTTTCTGGCGAACAAAACCAAAGGTTCCGGTGGGATCCCAAAAATTTAATATTTATAGACAATCGGTTCTTGTAGAGGTCCAGTGGTAATCATCCGAGAAGACGAAGTTTAAATGTGAATTCAGCATATGAGTTTGCCTGCGTCATGTTTACTTTGCGAAAGTTCCTGCCTTACTTCTGCCAAATTTCCGGTTTCAGCCGGATTCCGTGCGAACTACTTGTCTTACAAAAAATGGAAGTTCAAAAACAGATCAGCGTATCTCTATACCCCTTGTCCAACCTCTAATCAACGTCAGATAAAAATTCAACTTATAACAAAATTTCCGATTTCAGCAGGATTCGTGGCGAACTATGTGTCCAGGTATAAAATGATTGTCATAGACGAATTCAGGATGTCTTCTTACACGTAAATCGAACACCTAATGAAATTCATATAAAACTACACGAGATAATCATTTTTACATTCGGATTCAACATGTCTCCTTACCCCTAAGTCGGATATCTAATCTACTTAAGATACAACTTTTACTTTTAACGAACTTTCCGGTTTTAGCCGAATTCCGGCTGAACTACTTGTCCGGCGAGATATGGTTTTCACATTCGTGTTCAGCATGCCGCCTTACCCCTTAATCGACTATCTATTAGCTTTTCAAAAAGATTTGTTTCGCCCCTTAATTTGAAACCCCTCCCCTCAATATGCAGCTATTGTGCCCATCTACGAACTCGACCTTTCCGTTGACTCGAAGAGTCCTCACACAAAGCTTCATCAAAATATCTCATTCCCTTCGAGAGTTATCGTGCTGACAGACGGACGGACAACTATTGCGATGTCATAGGTATCCCTCCACTAACGTTTTGGGATCACACAACTTTAAGGTCGCGCAAAGGGCCTCATTGCCTCGGAGAATATGAAAAATACTCAACGATTGCAAATAGAGTACGTAGTAGCGCGGCTATGAAGGTCGACCTAATCACTCAAAGGCAGATTTATTACTGAATGTGAAATATATGGAGACAACTGCATTGCAACAATAATAATAATAATAATTTATCTCTAACCGATCTCTGAACCCATCATACAATCAAAGAGATAAAGAAGAAGCATGCCTAAGAAAAAAGAATCTTATGGAAAAGACTTACCAATATATTAAACGAATCAACTATCTTTAATCAATGGTTTTAAGGATTTCCTGCCCATTAGTCACTGTAAGGTTAGTATTAGTAGCGCCATGTTTCCCGTTATGTTACTTCCCATGCAAAATGTGTAGTGTGTATAGTTGTATGATAGTTGTACGAAAAAAGTTGCATGTCTTGATACATAATAGACAGAATACTATCATTTAATGTGCCTCAGACTGGGCCAATTTTAAGCAGTAGTATCCAGTAGCATCCTGTCTTGCTATAATAGCATCCAGTCTTGGTAATAGTAGCATGCAGTGGTAACAGTTACGACTGTATGCTACTAATATTTACAACTTACAACTCCATACAAGTAATTCTTGAAAATTCTTCATCGGGTTGTGAGTGTTAAAATGAATGCTGTTTTGTAAAGACAAACCAAATTAGCTCCCTATCGCAAGTTTTCATCTAATAAACCTTACTTACTTACTTATCAATGGTAGTGAACATCAGGGGCGTCACGAATAGGGAGGGGGGGGGGGGGGACGCCAGTCGGTAAAAATTACCAGCCAGTCGGTAAATACCTCCCCCCCCCTAACATTTTGGCTCTGGTAAACATACCTCAGAGGTAGAGCAATTTCAATGAAAACCGGACCAAAGGATAAAATACTGCGATTTTATCCTAAATAATGAATAAATTAAACTTATACTAACCTGCCTCAGGGCCGTGATTTGTTCCTGTACATTCCCATCCAGATTCTTATACGACACCAGTGCCACCGGATTAGGTGGCGGAATCCGACTTCCGGCTTTCACTGGAAAACGGTGGGGATTTGGCAAGAGCCGATGCACAGGTGGGTTTACGGATGGAAGAGGCGGGCCGCCGGAAACATGGCGCATTCTCACTGGTGGTTCATTGTGTCTGGGCATATGCAGCGGCTCTCTAATTGGTGGTTCATTTTGTCTAGGTGGTACGTGATGCTCCCTAATAGGTGGAGCTTCCGGAGGACGTGGCCTCGTGGGTGGTTCAGGTACCTCCCGAGGCTCGGGTGGAGGTGGAGCGGTGGTTTTCTTTCCGGTGTCCGAAATGGGAAATTGGTGGTGGCTGCCGTTCACCAAATGGGTGGGATGGCTTCGAGGAACGATGTGATGTAGGAAGCTTGGAGAGGGATTCTGTTCTTTGATGATGCCGGGTTTGAGACTGGGCGGTGTAGTGCTTGTCGGGGATTGGTCAATCTGAAAGCAGACCAAGATTTAATGTAGAAAAAGAGTGCTTAAAAACATTAACCTTTTAGTCGTGGCTTAAAAAGTAAGAAACTTGAGAACAAAATCAGAAAATTTGCTACGCGAAAAACAAAATTAGCTCTACTCTATAATTCCTGTTACTTTTTCTGCAAGAAATGTCACGATTAGCCAGAAGAAAGAGTAGGTTAGTATGCACCGAACCACTACGAATTTGATCAGGATTCAAGTCCAGGTTTGAAAACAGCCTTTATGCCGAAAGTTTAAGACTTGTACACCAATAAACTCTCACCGACAAGGAAACCTCGAAAGAAACAACCTTAAATTCTTTTACTGTCTGGTACTGTCGAATTGAGAGCCACCTATCTAAAGAGAACCAATAAATTTCAGAGAGCCCGCCATCTGTTATCATTATTTTCGTTTTTGCAGATACCATGGTATCTGATACCACGGTCCAAAGTCGTTTTTGCAGTTATCGTGGTATCTAGCCAGTTATCGTGATATCCGATAATCAGATACCACAGTCCGGCCGTGGTAACTGATCGTGGTATCTGAAAAAGTCATCTCACATTCATACATTTTTGTCAAATTGGTGGGAAAGAAGTTTGGCACTTAGTGATGTGACTGAATATCAGTTTTTCTTTTGGGATGACTTCGAAAAGCGCAATTTCGGCAATTGCCGTTTTTGCAGAGCAACCGTATATCAGATACCACGGCAAAAACGACTAATTGCAGATCCAGTTACCGTGGAAACAGATACCATGGTATCTGCAAAAACACAACTACTGAGACGACGCAAGGCCTGATAGAGAGCAGACAAGTGGGATGTGTGTCTGTCTAGCATTATCCACCGCTCACCAAAGAAATGTAGATGAAGTATTGGCGTTATAAAGTGTATTTTTTCTTCGAATTCAAAGACCCCTTGATTAGGCTTTTAGATATTTTTTTAATAATACACAGATGGCACTTTACACAAGGGGCTTGTACTGTGACCAATAAACCATAAACAGTTTTTATGGCACTTGCCTTCCGGCCAAGTGCAATATACCGATCACTTTTCCGTCGGTCTGTCGGTCGGTCGGTTAGTCCGGTGTTTGCGAGTTAGGGTACTTCCAGATACGCTATGACGATGAAACTTGGCAGGCATATTAGGGACCCGACCAAACTAAGTTGGAAATAGTCACTTGCCCGATCCGACCATCGTGGGGGGAGGGAGGGGAGCCGGAATCCGGAATTTAGTGGCATGCATAACTTTCGAACGGGTTGTCGGATCTTAATGAAATTTGATATTTGGAGAGACGTTATGTCTCAGATGTTCCATTTCAAGTCTGGACCGAACCCGATGAATGTGTGTGGGGGGGGGGACCGGAAATCACATGACAAGCTTCGAGTGGAGGGATCGGGATGAAACTTGGTGAGAGGAACAAGCACAAGCCGTAGGTACATCATTGGCAGAACCGGACGGGATTCGTGCACTGTGGTGGGAGTTGGAGGGGGGGGGGGGGCCGGAATTCCGGTGATACGGAGTTAAGTTTCTTCTAGGTGGGCTGGGACAGTAAAACTTGGCAAGCGTACCAGGGACCCGACCAAACTAACTTGAAAATAGTCACTTCCCCGACCCGACCATCGTGGAGGGAAGGGGAATCCGGAATCAAGAGGTACGTATAACTTTGAAACGGGTGATCAGATCTTAATGAAACTTGATATTTGGAAAGACCTTGTGTCTCGGATGTCCCACGTGAAGCACGAACCGGATCCGATTATTGTAGGGGGGGGGGGGGAGTCAGAGGGGGAGCCGTAAATATTGTGACACGCTAAGAGTGGAGCAATTGGGATGAAACTTGGTGGGAAGAACAAGCACAAGCCCTAGATTCATCAGTGACAGAACTGGATCGGGTTCGAGCACTGTGGGGGGAGTTAGAAGGGGGGTCTGGAATTCCGCTGATCACCAGTTAAAGTACTTCCAGATGTGCTAGGACCATGAAACTTGAACATTAGAGACTTAACATGATTAAAATATTTTTGCCTCGTGGGTTTTGCTTATAACTGAATTTCTTAAAGTACAAATGATACTTTTGATTAAAATATACATTTCATTCTCCCGATGAGCTCATTATCATTTTTGCATCAAGAGTTTTGATTACAGATGAATTTTTAGCGCCCCTAAAGTGCATCATCACAGCCAAATGCATTACCAAAGGATACATTCTCGTGATTTCCAAGGACCCATTATCTCAAGGGTTTTGCTTACAAATAATCACAACAAACCCACGAACTGAAGAATTCCTACTTTCATCCTCTGACCCAGCCTTGCAAGTGCCATATGAGCTTGCAGCTCTTGTGTCGAATATAATTTAGAAGTCCAGGACTTCATTATCGGAGCCACGGAGACAAACCAGGACCCACAAGGCGGGGTCTCATGGTGATAATCAAATATATAATTTTAATGGGGGAGACGCCCTTGAGATGGAAACATTTTATAAGTAGTGAACTAAAAGGCAATGCTCCTCAGCCGGAACGAGGAGCACTTTTGTCGTTCAGTTCACTTATACTTACAAAAAAAGCTAATTTTTTTTTTTGTTTGGGGGGGGGGGGGGCTGGCGAGCGACCGGTTAGACCAAAACTCCCATAGTTTCAAAACAGTGAACTTTTTTTTTTAAGTAGCCGAACTTTTGATCGCAGTTCTTTGTAAATATAAATACACTATTAGGAAGTTTAGCAACGCTATAGGAAAATGTTACTCTCGTCACTTACCCCATTGGACGTTGGAGAGGAGTCTGTGCTTTTCTGCCGAACATACACATTATCTCGCTGTTGTTTCAATGATTCCTTGTATTGCCTGAAAGAGTTTCAAAAAATAAAATAAAATTAAAAGCTGCAGTGTCGACGATTTCTACCAAGAAACCTCAAAGCTTAACTTTTTTGTAGGTGAGTGAAGGAATAAGTTTTAAGGTTTTTTGTTGTTTTTTCATTGAAGTAACTTTTTGCCACTGTAAGAGAGATTCTCTAAGGACGGTAGAGCATCTTGAAACAGGTAGTGCGTGATTTTAAAATTTTTGTTTTTTGGTGGTTGTTTATTCCTGATCGAACCTATAAAATTTGACTGCTTGATTCGAAGTGGAAAAAATTGTACATATTTTTTTTTTTTTCCAGGTTTTAAAAATATGAGTAGATTAATAGTAAAGAAGAAAATATATTGAATGGTTGTAAAATATGGTAGATAAAATTTAATATTGTTAGAAAAAATGAAAAAAGGGTAGATTTAGGTTGTAGGTTTAGATTTTATGGAGAAAGGGTTTTTGAATGAGAGAGTGAGTTTTGATGAGAATATTTAATATAAAAATTAAAATTTTGAAAGGAGAAGTTAAATTTAGAGTTGATAAATTACAAAGATAATAGGTTAAAGATGAAAGTGTAGGTGACGTTAAAGTAGGGTGGACTTTTACGTAAATTTTGTAGTAACGTCACTGAGTTGGAGGTGGAGACGTAGCCACTTGTTTTGGTTCAATCCAAAGCAAGAACAAATGAAAAAGAAGCTACGCGGGAAAAAAAAAAAAAAAGCTTAACTGAAAAGCTGGCTTAGTTTAATATCTTGGATTTGAACAGACTGAATTATTTTTACTCGGCTAAAACAAAATTTGTTCGTCTCGAACACTGCTGGTCAGACAAGACCACTTTTGAAGAAAGCCAGCTATTGTGTGTGACCCCAAATAATATTTTTTTCTGCAATTGCTTATCCTGCAGTTGCTAAATATTTCAAGCGTAGGGGTACAAGCACATAGCGGTAGCAGAAATCCGGAAGAAAAAGTTCATTCGACTATATTATGGAATATGGATAGCAGAGCAACGACGTGACGCATCGGCGTCGGGTCTTCAAGCATATCTAAGTGAATAGGAGATGGGTAACTAGACTGTCACATCTCAGCCCTGTTCGGTTGAACTTAAAGGACCTGTCTTACCTATAATACTAATGCAACTTACTTCCATAATCACTCCATACATTTCTAAACTCGGAGACCTCAACTTTGTACGGTACATTCTAACCCCTCAACAAAACCACGCTGGTTTTCTCACTTGCCGTGTTTTGCTACCTTCGATGTGTATCACGCTGTCGATGGATGTCTGCGAGAAGTTTTTCCGTCAGAAAAAACGGTTATGTAAATTTTTTCCATGTTTTCGCTAAAAGTCAACGGGTCTCTGAAAAGGCTTAAAACAGCCAAAACCTTAGGTTATTTGTTGGAAGCACAGCATTGTTTAAAAGTATTCAAATATTTTAAAATACTGTAGGTTGAAGAGTAAATAGTGCGAGGGGTCTTATGGCAATGTGAAAGCACCTTTACTTGTATTCTACTAGCTCGTTTCTGTATTTGGTCATGTCGAAAGATCGGGGGTCACGCCAGAGAGAATTTTCGTGCGAAGCGTGGATCATTTCTAACAAGAGCTACGAGCTCAAATGGCACTTGTTACGAGTAGGCACGGATCGGTTATGTCAATGATATATCTAGTGTTTGCTAGGTGCCTTCCCACCAAGTTTCATCTCGATCCCTCCACTCATAGCGTTTTCCAATATTTCCGGTTGTCCCCTCCAGCTCCCCCCAAAAGTCACCGGATCCGGTCCGGATTTTAAGTGGGTCGTCTGAGTCATGATGTCTTTCCAAATACCCAGTTCCATCGAGATCCGATCACCCGTTCAAAAGTTATAAATACCTCAAGATTCCAGATTCCCCCTCCCTCCACTCCCCCCATAGTACCCAAATCGGCTCGGTTATGTCAATGACGTATCTAGTGTTTGCTAGGTGTCTTCCCACCAAGTTTCATCTCGATCCCTCCACTCATAACGTTTCCCAAGATTTCCGGTTGCCCCCTCTAGCTCCCCCCAAAAGTCACCGGATCCGGTCCGGATTTTAAGTGGGTCGTCTGGGGCATGAGGTCTTTCCAAATATCAAGTTCCATCGAGATCCGATCACCCGTTCAAAAGTTATAAATACCTCAAGATTCCGGATTCCCCCTCCCTCCACTCCCCCCACAGTGCCCGAACCGGCTCGGTTATGTCAATGATGTATCTAGTGTTTGCTAGGTGTCTTCCCACCAAGTTTCATCTCGATCCCTCCACTCATAGCGTTTCCCAAGATTTCCGGTTGCCCCCTCCAGCTCCCCCAAAAAGTCACCGGATCCGGTCCGGATTTTAAGTGGGTCGTCTGAGGCATGAGGTCGTTCCAAATATCAAGTTTCATCGAGATCCGATCACCCGTTCAAAAGTTATAAATACCTCAAGATTCCGGATTCCCCCTCCCTCCACTCCCCCCACGGTGCTCGGACCGGGGAAGTGACTGTTTCCAACTTAATCATTTGGGGTCCCTGATACGCCTGACAAGTTTTATCGTCCTAGCTTATGTGGAAGTGCCCGAACTAGCAAAACCTGGACAGACCGACGGACGGATAGAAATTGCGATCGCTATATGGCACTTGGCCGAAGGGCAAGTGCCATAAAAATTAGCGCTTGACAAAAACAAAGATGCTTGTAAATACATGAACTCTCGGCTTCAAAGCCTGAACCCTCTCCAACACACACGATTAAAAAATAATGTCTGCCTACCTATACGTGAGTTCTTTGCCATTCGAGGGGGGCGTCTTTGGATTTCCATTGCCATTCCTCAACCCAGGGATGCGAGACTCAAAACCCTGAAAACAGAAGCAATTGTTACTTGAAACGCAAAAATGACAAAAAAAACAAGCACTTGTGATTAGGAATACACAATACAGAGACACAGAGGAAATTTTAATAATAAAAATTGGAAGAGCATCGAAATGTGTATTGTTTTAATTAAAATATGAGATAAGTTTTGATGGATTTAAAGAACTCAAATGCTTTTGAATTTTAAAAATTTGAAAGGCTTACTGTTCAAGGAAAATTTGAGCTAGTAGAAGAGAACAGTAGTGGTTTAATTAAAAAAAAAGAGATAGAGAGTCGTAACACAAACAGGAAGAAATGTGAGAATAGATAAAGAATAGATGCTGCGTGGTTCAAGAAAGTACATAAATAAAAAACAGCCTAATTACGGTAATGCTCATCAACGCTAATTCGTTTGGCTCTCGTATGTTACAGAATACAGAAGCGGCCTCCCTTTCGAACATTTTAACCCCAAAACACTGCAGAAGCACAAAAAGTAGCCAAGCAAGACTCCGGTTTAGCCATGGTATCTCCCATTCCCGCTCTCAAATTTTTCCACCCCCCTACCAAAACGTCAGAAATCGACCAGAACGAACGGCAAATTCCAGGGCACCAAACTCTGTCCAATATCTGCAGATATAACAACAGCTGTATTCCAGAATTCGTTAAACTTTTAACGAAACACGATTGATTTTTATGTATATCGAAAGATGTCATAAATATTTTTGGTTATGTAAATTTGATTGTGTAATCACGAACTTGTCACCGTTAATAAGATTTGCTGGCGGAAAAAACTGATACACAGTATAAAGAAGGACAACATCTTACTAGTAGAGAAACAGTATCTTGAGCTGAATATTCAGCTAAAGACTTGTCTTGTAGTCTTGTAGTAGTTTGCTTAAAAGTATTTTTTTGACTTATCTGTTAAGATTAATAGCCTACTTTAAGGAATAGTCGGATTTTGGAAGTGACGAGTCCTAGGCCGATCTTGTCGGATATCTAAATTTCCAGCCAAGATTCACTGTCCTAGCACATCTAGAAGTAACTTAACTTGAGATCACCAGAATTCCGGACCCGAAATTCCGGAAACCACAAGACTAAGACTTACATTCACTGGTTCACCGGTTACTGGACTAGTAGGATTCGAAGCGTTGTTAAGTGGGGGAGGAGGGGGTGCCTTTTCCTTTGTTGGTAATCCAGGTATTCGACTGCAACTTCCGTTCAGCTTCAGCTGTCTATCGGACGCAAGCGTTGAGACGACGCTGACGTTGTCATCCTCGATGACTTCTTTCGCGACGATTTTTTCGCTGACTATGCTCGGGTTGGACAGCGCAGGCCGAAGATTCCGACAGCTTTCGAACATCCTAAGAATTAATTTAATATAATATTCATCAACGGTAATTAACTTAATGCACGTTTCTATCCGTCCTGGCCGAGTCGTTACAACGACCAGAACAAGGAACAAGACCAAAGGTTTCAATGCGATCCCAAATATTTCATATTTGATCCAGACAATTGGATCTTGTAGATTTCGCTAGACTCGTTGAAAATTTTACTATCCCCCTTGCTACCTCTTTCAGGTGGCTGGGCATCACTATTACTAATTCTCTACCGTCTCTGCGACAACAAACTGTCCTTGATGTAAAGAAAAAAAAAAATACAATTCGGTTACTCGAAAATTGTCGCTAACCGTGGGCGGTATAATAGACGAGCTCTTGGTCGGCTGTATTCAACTATTTGCGACCACTCTATCTTCTATGTTTCTGGACTATACCCTCTTCTTAAAAAGAAAGACGTTCTTTCTCTCCGAAAAGGTTATTTTGGTATATAAGGTTTGAAGCCAAGCTGACCATTCATTACGAAAGAAATAGAAAAGCGTGATTTCCGGGGTTTTTTCTTGATCAGCTAATTATTCCTCTTGTATGATGTGCGAGGGATAAATATAAATTCGGATATTTCGGTTGCACTTCCGGCAAACCGTCCTTAGCGAAAAAAACTAAACAACTAAATCATAAAATCCAACACAATACCAACAGAAAAGTGATGCGGAGCCAACAAAACATACAACGATTTGTAACTAAAAACCAGAAGAACGATGCGGATTGAAACGACAAACAAATTCAAATAAAATAACAACTATTAAAATGTGCGTGTTAAAAGTGTATATGTACAAATCTGTGATTATTTTACAATTCTGAACTCTTTGTCTAATTTTATAGAGGTATATCCGAACTTGGTTTCTCTGATGATTAGACTGGCGAAGACTGGATCTGGAGAAGACAAGACCCAATTGTCTGAATCAAATATTAGATTTTTGGGATCCCATCAACACCTTTGGTCTTGTTCTTCTGGAGTTTGTGGGTAAGAAATAAATTATTGTTATTATTATTATTATTGGCACGCTGAGAACGAAGGGTCGCTGGTTCGAGTTTCAGTTTTGGCGTTTCCCTTTATAGGCGTTAAGTGGCATTCCTGTTAAAGGGCCCCTCTTGCTTGTTCTGCCTTTTACCTTATCCTTAGCTCCCTTAAAGTTTAACTGAAAAGCCAACTTATTTGTATACGTTTGATTTGAATGCACTGAATTATTTTGACTCGTATAAGGGATTTTTGTTTTTTACGTCGCGTAGTCTAGTAGTGACGTTTGGAATCTTCGCTGGTTGCACGACAAATAACTTTACGGCGAGTCGTGGAAAATTTGAATGTCGGCATACGCGTGTGTTTCAATGGCTAACAAAGCGAAGATTTTGAAATGTTCGATTCCAGATTGCAGAATCACATTCGAAGATAGCCCCCTGTTCCGTGCTAGCCCGAATAGGTTTCCTTTGTGGAAGGACATAGTCAACAGAAAATTTGGCCAGCATTCTACCAAGTTGTTTAGCAAGTTCGAGCTTTCAACTGGTCATGTTCTTCCTTCATGGCGAATCCCAAGTTGTTCCTCGTCACTTTCACTTCCCATGTTACTTTCATCTTCCTGGCTTGTTTGCCAGTTAGCTGCCGCTGTAGTTGCTAAACATTTCAAACATAGAGCTACGTCCGTATAGAGGTACAACAGTTACGCAAGAGAAGTTACGTCAGCTAAAATTCAAGAATCGTGGATAACAAAGTAACGAAGTAACGCTTTTTTCTCGGTTCTTCTAGCCTGATTAAGTAAAAATATGATGGGTAATCAGACTGTCGTATCTTAACCCTATTCTGTTAACCTTTAAGGAACAAGACCAAAGGTTTCGACGGGATCCCAAAAATTTCATACTTGATCCAGACAATTGGATCTTGTAGATATCCGGTCTTCGTCAGACTCCTTGAAATTTGTTACTTTTAACATTTAGAGACAGATTAAGGCCAATTGCTATCATCTGAGAAAGCCAAGTTCAGATACGAATTTAGCGTTTGTGTTTCCCCCTATACGTCATCTCTACTTCGACGACACTGATCAAAACTTCCAGCTGCCTTACTTCTGCCAAATTTCTTCTTTCTGTCGGACTCCTGGCGAACTACTTGTCAGTTAAAAAAGCTCAAAAACGAATTCAGCATATCTCCTTACCCCTATTTTGAGCCTCTAATCAACTTCAGATAAAACTTTTTAACTTTTAACGAATTTTCATGTTTCCATCGGATTCCGGACGAACTATTGGTTGGGCGAGAAAATAATTTACATATATGGATTCAGCATATCTCCTTACCCCTATTTTGAGCCTCTAACCAACTTCAGATAAAACTTTTAACTTTTAACGAATTTTCATGTTTTCACCGGATTCTGGACGAACTATTGGTTGGGCGAGAAAATAATTTACATATATGGATTCAGCATATCTCTTACCCCTATTTTGAGCCTCTAATCAACTTCAGATAAATTTTTTTAACTTTTAACGAATTTTCATGTTTTCACCGGATTCCGGACGAACTATTGGTTGGGCGAGAAAATAATTTACATATATGGATTCAGCATGCCTCCTTACCACTACATCGAACCTCTGATCAACTTCAGACAAACTTTTCCGGTTTCGGCTGGATTCCGGGCGAACTATGTGTCCGGGTAGAAAATGATCGTCATATAGTGATTCAGCATGTCTTCTAACCCCTGAACCGAACATGTAATCAAGCTCAAATAAAAATTTTACTTTAAACAAATTTTCCGGTACCGGGAGCGTAAATTCTCGTCAGAATGGAGACGTTAGTCCGCGCCGTTATTATTTTCAGTCCAGAGAGGGTAGTAACTACCACGGTAAAAAACTAGCTCCTCCTTTTTAAGGGGCGGAGCCGGTCCTGCTCCTCTAGTGACCACCAGCACTTTTTCTAGTTCAGTCACCGTCACCGAGGTCGGCTGTCTTCCGACAAAACCTAGTATCTGCACCTGAGTAGCTTCCGAGAAAAACGCGAAAACATTTTTTTTTTAAAGCTGCTTCTCTTTTCGTATACATTCAGCAAACAAATGTAAACAATAAAGTGATGATGCTGGTGTTTTTTGTTGCTGGTGGAGCGTAGGTTTGTCAGATACTAGGTTTTGGAGAAAAAGCAAAATTATAGTATATACATACTAGGTAAAGCCCACAAATAAAGTTGAGACCTTGCGCAGATACTACGTGAGATCTTAGAAACTAAGCCTCGTAGAAAAATTCTGATTTCACCATTGAATTCCTCGTGGTCTGATTAGGTGGGATCCACTCCCAACTAAAATTCGATTTTGTTTGTAGATACTAGGTTTTGTCGGAGGACAGCCGAGCTGTTCCTGTGTGGAACAGCCTGTCTGAATCAACTGTTACCATCCCTACTAGCTTCCCATCTCGATGCCATTCACAGAAGACCGAGATCCATGGCATGCCTTGGTTCGTCAGCTGCTGTCGCCAAGGAGGGCTGCACAGCTTCCGTCCTGACACAAGTACAACTGTTCAGGGGCGTCACGACTAGGGGGAAGGGGGGGGGGGACGCCCTCCCCCCGAGTTTTGTCGGTAAAAAATAGCAGAGTGCGCGGCGATTTTTCGAAAAAACAGTCGATTTTTTCTTGCAAACAGTCGATTTTTTTTTTTAGATCAGTCGCTTTCTCGTAAAAATAGTCAATTTTTTCTTAAAATCAGCCCATTTTTCAACAACACTTTCTCAATAATAGTAGTTTCTATCTGCAAAAACAGTCGGTAAAACTTACCAGCCAGTTGGTAAATACCCCCCCCCCCCCCCAAACATTTTGGCTCTGCAACTGTTACCAGCAAAACACATGAATGGGTTCCTAAAACGACTCGACGACGACTGGCACGCGCAGCCGTGGAGAGGGGACTGCAGCGCCCCAGAAGCAGTAGCGAGGAAACAAACACCATCATCAACTGCAAGCTACTCATCAAGATACGGCATCCTTACTACTTGCAGGTGCAATTTTAAGGTAAATAACATGTATTAGTTTCGTTGGAACGCAACGTTGACTTCTTTTCACCTTTTAAAGTGGAATACTAATACTTTCGTCTACGTAGGCCTATAAGTGAATCTGTTTTCGGTGGCATACCATTAAAGAAGAATAAATATTCGTTTCAACTATCGGTACAACAAAAACTCGAACTGATTCTCTACATTTTCGGTTTGTGTGGGATTAAATATTCCTTGAGCTCAAGCTGACTTTGAATCATATATTCAAATAATCCAAAATATCGCTGCCAAAGCATCGTAGCTGACATCTATTTTATGCATCATTTGAATACGTGTAGGATTGCTTACCTCAGGTCACACATTTGAGTAAATTTTCTATGTGAGTCGGACGAGGTGGCGTTCGACGTTTTTTCCCGCTCTTCTTTCGCCGCCAGCGTTTCCAGATGCTTGAAAACGTGAATGAGACCCCGCGCGCAAAGCTGAAAAAGAATGACGTGGTGAATTTATTTAGAGGACCCTCTTGTTTGATAGTGCAAAACGGATAGGCCAGCTGACTTTTATTAGAGCTATATTTCGGCCCTTCTTGGCAAGGGTCCTCTTCCGGCTCTAAGCCGCTCAAGTTGGAAAAACAAACTTGTGAGAAAGACAACATAAAGATTCTATCTTAGCGTTAAATATTTGACTTCATGAATTCCTTTGTGAGAGTTGCTTGGAGTTATAAAGGTTGCTGTGATTTCATGTTGGACATGGCTGCTGTTTTTGCTGCTCGACTGGGTCGTTGATCGAGTAGAGATTTTTCTGCATTTGAGTTGACTTCGTTTTGTTGTAGAGAAGAGCTTGGGGACCCTCTTGCTTTTTACTGTTACCACACCCCCAGTATATAATCCTTTCGTGAACCAGTTTATTTGAATTTTTCATTCTGAGAGCCAGACAGGAATTACCTGGGTTGCCAGAGAAGTGCGAATCCGATCATGAAAGGATTCAAATGCAGGGCTAGGTACAAATCCGATCCCGAATCCGAATTCACCATTTCATGCTGAGGATTCGAATACTGAATCGAATCCAACTTTAAAGGACCCCTCGCCCTATTTACTCTTCAAATTACAATATTTAAAATATTCAAATACTTTAAAACTAGGATAAAACAAAATAAGGTCATTGGCTAATCATCTGCGAAAACTAACTTCAGATACGGATTCAGCGTGCGTATTTAACCCTATACGTCGCATCATGTATATGAAATTGATCAAAACTTCCCTGCCTTAACTTCTGCATCATTTTCGGTTTCAGCCGAATTTCGGCCGAACTACTTGGTCAGCAAAAAAACAAAGCTCAAAAACCAATTCAACACACCCCATTAACCCTGTATCGAACCTCTAATTAACTTCAGATAAAACATTAACTTTTAAGAAATTGTTCGGTTTCCGTCGGATTCCGGGCGAACTACCTGTCCGGCGAGATTTTCATATTCGTGTTCAGCATGTCTCACTACCCCTAAATCGACTATCTCATTAGTTATTAAAACACATTTTGTTTGCCCCCTTAATTTGAAACACCTCCCCAACCCCTAAATGTAGGGCTACCATCTACGAAGTCGATCGGTCCCTTGACCCAAAAAACCCTCACACCAAGTTTCATCAAAATATCTTATTCCCTTCGAGAGCTATCGTGCTCACAGACAGACAGACAACTTTTGCGATGTCATAGGTATCCCTCCACTTACCGTTTTGGGATCCCAAAAACAAATCATAATACAAAGCAAGAGGGCTTTCGCTTCTAGATAACTCTAAGAAATTTTGAGTAGTCGAAAAGATCAGAGTTAAAAATCCCATCAACAATGCACTTGAAACTATTGATCGATTCAGCATTAACCGCATCTTCGGTAAGGCTGTTCCAAGGATCAACAATTCGGTTGCCAAAACCCCACTTAAAAACGTCCTTGTGGAATCTTGACTTTGTAAGCTTGTACGCGTGCCCCCGATGATGACGGTTAATGCTGAATCTTACTAAATCAGTCACTTCAAAATTGTCACAAGTTCCATTGATTAATTTGAACGTTTCAATCAGGTCTCCTCTAAAAAATCGGTATGCAACGGAGGAAATGCACAACTTGGCTAATCTCACTTGGTAGGGAAGATCGCGCAGATCTGGTACGAAGTTCGTAGCTGTCCTTTGAATTTTTTCATAAGCCTCAATTTCACAATTGTAATATGGCCTCACTGTAGCGTGGCCATATTCAATGATTGGGCGGACCATCGACTTGAAAGGAAGTGAGAACAAACCGTCCTGCTTAAAGGACGCCTAACACTATTTACTCTTCAACTTAAAGTATTTTAAAATATTGAATACTTAAAAATAGGCTGCGCGTTCAACAAATAACCCACGTTTTTGGCTGTTTTAAGTCTTTTCCGAGACCCGTTGACTTGTAGCGAAAACAGGGAAACAGTTTACATAACTGGTTTTCCTGATGAAAAAACTTCTCGCAGACAACCGTCTACAGCGTGATACACATCGAAGTTAGCAAAACACGGCAAGTGAGAAAATCAGCGTGGTTTTGTTAGAGGGGTTAGAATTTACCGTACGAAATTGGGGTCTCCGTGTTTGAAATATGTGGAGTGCTTATGGAAGTAGGTTGAATTAGTGCTACAGGTAAGACAGGTCCTTTAAATGTAAAGTTTTTTCAAATTACACCAAGGATTCTATTACACTTTTTCATGGTAAGGTTGTAATGTCGAGAGAAACGCAGAGCCCCGTCGATCAGGACCCCTAGATCCCGCTGGGTCATGCGTTCGGGTATCGTATGGCTGTTGAAAGTATATAAAGTATGTATGTATCATGTACATAGGTTACAGTTTAAAAATCAGAGGTGACAAAAAAGCACTGATCCCTAAAGCAAATGAGACAGTTCGTAAACCACATTTCTAGGTTTTCATGTGTGCTTGTTATAGCGCAGTGTGTACAAATTGGAAAAAGATTAGAAACTGGAGCGGATAAGTAAGATTCAAAGTTTGGTCCGAATCCAGCCCGAAAAGCCGAAGATTCGAATCCGGCCAAAAGGACGAATCCTGGATTGGGATTCGCCACCCGAGCCTCGTTTTTGTTGCAGCAGCACTTCTTTGCTTCTGCGCAAAATGCGTTTTTGGATTCACTGCCAGCATGATTTATTCTTGGTTGATGCAGTACCTTGTAGGGAAGCACGGACTTGGTCGGTAAGCAAGTCCGCGATTCTCGAGAGGAGCTGCCGTCTTCCTCGGAAGCACTGCAGTGCAAAAAAGGATGTAGAAAGAGTCAGCCCCGAAGCAGCCGAGAAGTGGACCTGCAGCGTGCAACAAAAACGAGGTTCTGGTTGCAAGACAATAATTTTCTTTTTGTCTCGAACGTCGGTCAGCAGGCACTGCCAAACCTCACTTGTCACTCCTTGCCTCTTTGTCCGCTGCGATTTCACAGCATTTAACCACGGAGCGCATTTGTTTCAAATTTGTCGCGAGAATTTGCGAGAAGCCCTGCCAGAACCGGCAAGCGCGAACAAGAGAATACTAATTTGACGAGGTAAGTATTACTATTTCTGAATTAGTACTTCCGGACCGTTTTATCGTGAAAAAACTATTTTTAGTAAGACCTGTGCTTTGAGGCGATAACAATCAAGTGTGTATAACAATTTGGTTTCGTTGTTGGATCGTTGGTTCTATTTGGGAAAGTTAACTGCCACCGTGTTAGAGGTGCCCTAGAGGGGGAAGGGCACCTCTTGAGCGGGCAGAGTGGGGGTCTGGTCGGGATTATTGAAAGTTGTTGTTAAATTGTGCCCTGGGGCTGTGATAGGTAGTGTGAGTGGAAGCGAGTGAGAGGGAAATGAGGGTTGAGGGCGTTTGTGGTCGTGTTTTGGTAGAGTTCTTTCACGAGCTCTTTCCAAATATAAAGTTTCATTAAGTTTCATTTCGATTCCAGTAACCAATTCACTAAAGTGGCTCGGCCTCAGTTTAAAGTTTCGATGGGATCCCAAAAGTTCAAATTTGATCCAGACAATTGGCTCTTGAACACTTTTACTATTAGTTAAGGCCAAATAGCTAATCATATGAGAAAACCAAGTTCAGATATGGATTCAGAATGTGTGTTTACCCCTTTAAGTCATATATGTTTTGACGAAGCAGATCGAAACTTCCTGCCTTACTTCTGCCAATTTTCCACTTTCGACGGAATTCCGGAAGTACTTCTCCGGCGAAAAAACTAAAGCTCAAAAACGAATTCACCATGTCTCTTTACCCCTACATCCAACCTTTAATCAACTTCAGATTAAACTTTCACTTTCAACAAATTTTCCGGCTTCAGCCGGATTCCGAGCGATATATACGTCCGGTGAGAAAATGATTGTCATATACGAATTCAGAATGTCTTCTTACCCGCAAATCGAACATCTTATCAAATTTAAAGAAAACTTTTACTTTAACTTTTACTCCCGCAGAACTAATTGTCCGGCGAGAAAATAGAGTTCATATTCAGACTCAAACACGTTTCCTTGGCCCTTAATCGAACCTCCAATGAACTTCGCATTAAACTTTTACTTTTCACAAATTTTCCGGTTTTCGCAGGATTTCGGGTGAACTATCTGTCCGGCGATAAAAATAAATTTCATATTCGGATTCAGCGTGTCTCCTAATTCCACAATTTCATTAGCTTTTAAACATATTCTTTGTTCCCCTTAATTTCAAACCCCTCCCCCATCCCTAAATATAGAGCTACATAGCCCATCTTCCAACTAGACCTGTGCTTTGACCTAAAGAGTCCCCATGCCCTCAGCCCCTTCGAGAGTTATCGTGCTAACAGACGGACGGACGGAGGGACAACTTGTGTGATGTCATAGGTATCCCACCACTTACGTTTTTGGCTCCCAAAAATTCAGTTTGATTCGTTTGCATATGGTCGTGTGTTTCCAAACAAAGGTCGCTACAACGGAAGGCACTTGGGCGAATTTATAGCGCTTTCTGCTCTCCTTACATCTTGTATTGTTCCGGTGTTTATCACATTCAGCGAAAAAAAGACATTACAGCTTTGAAGACGTGTTATTATAATCATAGTAAATTTTTGATGTATCTTCCTCGTTCCTGCCGCAACCACAAATTAGTTCAGAAGTGCAGCGTCCAAGATGCCATTCGTTCACTAGAGAAAACGTCAGCGACACTACTATGTACGCGTCATCCCGGCCAGATGTTTTCATGAATTTTTCAGGCCCAGTTAGAAATTTTGACTAAACTTTATGTGTATATATTGTTATTTATCTTGTCTTGTTTTTCCGTTGTTCTCTTTACTACGCTTCCCCGATCACCCGTTCGAAAGTTATAAATACCTCAAAATTCCGGATTCCCCCTCCCTCCAGTCCCCCCACGATGGTTGGATCGGGTAAATGACTGTTTCCAAGTTAATCTTTTCGGGTCCTTGATACCAAGTTGCATCATCCTAGCTTATGTGGAAGTGCCCGAGCTATCAAAACCCCGGCCGACCGACGGACAGAAATTGCGATCGCTATACGGCATTTGGCCCGCACAAAAAAAAAACATCTTAAAGTGCTTCATTTCGTACTTAAAATTTCCTTTTTGGTTTCCCCTCTTTTAACAATTCTGAACTGATCTTCGGTTTTGGTTTTAACCCAAAACAACCTGTGTCAGTACTAATTTTTACAGAACCGTTTCGAATTTTCTGCAATTTCGTGTGTCATTTCCTCCTGCGTCAAATTATCCGGTCATTAAATTCACATGTACGGACTGAATTATAACTGTTGGAAAACAACTTGTGTGACAAGAAAGTCGAGGAGACTTTAAATACAATTACGAACATAATTTAAGTAAATAGGTTAGTAAGCTGTTTTACCCATTATGTTTCCATCAAAACTCATCAAAGAACAAACGATGGAGTACAAAAAGAAAAGAACACTAAAAAGAAACAACGTAAAGTTTAACCGGAAGGGGCTGGGATAAGACAATCTAGTTCCCCATCACTTATTCACTTAAATTGGCTTAAAGACCCGCGTGTTACTTCATTGTTCCGCTATTCACGAATAATCGATTTTCAAATAGTGGAGTTTCCGTGGGATTTGTGGTACCTCTATATGCTTGTATTTTTTAGGTATGCCTTAGAGAAAGATTGATGATTTTTTTGTTTTGTTCATGCACTAAGCAATTTTCACCAATCGCGTTTAAGTTGAGATTAAAATTTCCCGCGTCATAGTAGAAATTACACCGTCGGGACGACCGCAGATATTCGGAACGTCATAACTAGAGCAGAGAGTGGAAAATAAAAAATCCCTTTGCAGAATCTACATAATTCAACGTATTCAATTAAATGACACAAAAATAAGTTAGTCTTTTCAGTTAAACTAGATAACAAAACGTGTAGACTAACATTACAAATAACCACACCATTAACTAAAAGAATACAGACTTCCAAGGGTAACTTTCACAGTGAAAACACAGAATCTGAGCTTTCTCGCCACATAAAAAAAACACACTTAGCCCAAATGTGAAGAGGAAAAATTAAAAAAATAAAGAAACAACGTAACTGGAGAATGATTGTTCTTTTCAATCCAATTCAATTTGAATGTAGTTTTGATTTTACGTCAACAATGTAGGCTATGCACTAAATTATGATATTTCAAACTGAATAATATATATAGTGCTAAATCACATATCACACTATCGCCCATAACTGGCCATTTATCTGTCAGGTTACGTAACTTTTCCTGTAGAGTAGACTGCAGAGCTTGACCAAACACAGAACAAAGCTCGTTATGTACCTTCCACATCTTGGAGCAATTAGCAATTAACTTTTAGACTTTCGGGAATTTTCCGTTCGGGTCCAAGACGTAGGGGAAAGAATGTTTTAAGGAGGATTTATCGCACTTGGGGGACTAAAAGGATTCTTGTACCAAAATGCTTGCAAAGAGCGATTCTTCGTTCCTCAGGTTAGTTACCTGACTTGACATATTTCTTGTTGTAACAAGTTCTGTTACATTGCGATGTTAAGGGCGGATGCTCTCCCGTTGAAAAAAATCAGGTTTCAGTTCTGCTTTAAAGAGTTCTATTTCTGTTTTTTTTTTCACATTCCGTTAAGACGTCCCAAAAAGAGGTTACATATAGGCTAAGCATAGAAATATACTCACGAACGCTGGAGGAGAGCGGAGGGGGTTGCAATCCAGCCGAAGTTCTTCGAGGGTTTTCATATTCCTTAATTCCGTTGGAAGAGTTTCCAGGCGATTCTCCCCCAAATCTAAACTTCGCAACTTCAACTCTGTGAATTCTGAAAGACAAAAGAAACATGAATTCAAGTTAGAAAACAATACAAAAAATTAAAGAAATAATAATAATACAAATATTAACATTACAGTCAAAAATAAGAACCTGCTACAACTATCTATGTACAGAACGTCTTATTAGTACATAGATGGCACTTTACACAAGGGACTTGTGTCGTGACAAATAAACCAGAAACAGTTTTTTCAAATGTAATTTAGAAGTCTAGGACTCCATTGTCGGAGCCACGTAGACATACCAAGACCCACAAGGTGGGGTCTCATGGTGAAAACTAAATAAAACCAGATGATAATTTTAGTGGGGAAACGCCCTTGAGATGGAAACATTTTATAAGCAGTGAACTGAAAGACGAAAATGCTCCTCAGCCGGGATTTGAGCCCAGGACCCTCTGCTTACAAGGCAGGCGCTCTACCATTTGAGCTACCGAGGGGCTTGTGAACAGAGTTCGCAAACCACTACAATAGTCTGGTAGGAGTTCACTGCTTATAAAATGTTTCCATCTCAAGGGTGTCTTCTAGGGTTTACCATGATTACTACTACAACAACATAAGACCTGACGATGTCCTCGTCAACCGCAACTGTCTCAGAGGATACAGCTGGGAATCGTGTGGTGAGAAAAGAAAAAAAGACGCTGGAAAGTGTATTTTCAAAAACCGAATAGTGGACTATAACACTCATCTTTTGTGATCGCAGAAACCATTAATCAATTTAAAGCAGGCGTGGACCTGGACAAATCACCTAGCTGACGTTCAGTTTAGTGTTAAGAGTTCCGAGAGAAACTTATATAATTATCATTATTAAATAATCTAAAAAAAAAATCGAAGCAGACAGCTTTCTGTGTGTTTACGGGATAATCTGTCCACCACCGATCAGTCAAACGAGACGCTATGGTAGATGAAAATAAAGTACAAAGTATAAAGTTCGCTCAAACAAACGGATATAGCGATTACGGAAGAAGTAGGCTGTGTCGTCGCAATTTCGCACGTAACTACATACACTGTTTCGTGTCGTCAGCAGTCCTATTTCAGGTCCGCATCTAGGAATTTATTTCGGGGGGGGGGGGGGGGACGAAAAACTAAAAAAAAAGACATAGATCAAAGGTTAAAGCCTATCAAAAACGATTAGTTGTGTCTGTTTCGGGAAGGGGGGGGGACTGAACCCCCTAACCCCCCCCCCCCCCCCCCCCCCCCCCCCCCTAGATACGGCCCTGGCTTATTTACACGTAGTTTCATGGCGTAGTTCAAGTCTCTTTTCCTACATGGCCAGTCACTGAATTACTTTCTTGTGTATACAATTTGCTAAAATACCGGGGTGAACTAGTACTTACCATGTCGTTGAAATTGCAGCAGTGGAAAATCTGTTAACCCCAAGAATCGTGTGTGCTAATGTGAAAAGCTACGAATGGCCTAGGTCCATCAAAATCAAAAGACGGCACTGGTTAACCCCCCCGCCCTCCCCGCCGCGCTCGCACAAAAAAACATCATGACTTACCGATAGGAATATGGACTAGTAAATTTCTTCGAAGAGACAAGGTTTGCAGCTTTGGCAGACTTCCAAGTTGAGGCGGCACGTGTGAAATTTCGTTACAAGAAACATCGAGCTCTGAAAGGAAAGGTATAAAGGTCCAGCAATTCAGTTCTTTTTTGAACGGAAATGTGGATCGAATTTTTCTTCGCTCCTTCTAAACTCTCAGCGACAGTCCCGAACGTAGACATCTAGAGACCCTTTAAGTTCAACCGAAAACGTCTAATAGGCGCCCACAGAACACGAATCTTTTCCGCCTACGACTTTTGTGATTTCGCGCCGCTCGACGAATTTGTTTCGTAGGCCCCACTGGAAAGCGAATACGTTAACGAATTCGCCATGATCATATACGTATACGTAGACGCGTAGGACCAGAACGATAAAGGGTGTAAAGTCAACTTTATGGTCGACTGGTGGTTAACTAGCGGAACAAGATTGAACTGGGCTAAAATAAATTCTCTTTGCACCAAAATGGGAAAAAAAAGAGAAAATAAGGAAATACTTTCATTAAACCATATTCTGCAATATAAGCTACTGAATTATGAATTTTAATTTCAGAACTTCCACTCACTACTTACGTCATAAAATCTACGCCTCATTTATTTATTCATACTATACAAACTACATACATAAATATAATGCAAGAAACAAGACCCCCTGAAGCTATCTTATTGTGGATGCTCTAAAGAGAAGTGTTCACCCTCGTCCTCATTTTAATAAAAATACAATAATAACCACATAACAGCATTAATAGGCTTTCTTGTCTATGTATAACTTTGGAACGGATGATCGTATCTTAATGAAACTTAATATTTGGAAAGACGTCTCATTTCAAGCCCGGACCGGATCTGATAACTGTGTGTGGGGGGAGGGGGAGGATGGAGGGGGATTCAGAAATTTTGTGACACATTTAGAGTGGAGCGATCGGGATGAAACTTGGTGGGAAGAACAAACACAAGCTCAGATACATCACTGACAGAACCGGACTGGGTTCGGGCGATGTAGAAGGAGTTGTAGGGGGAAGGTGGGGGGTGATCCCAAGTTAAGGTACTTCCAGATGCGTGACGATGAAACCTGACTTGACTGGATTGACTGAGAAATTACCACTTCCCAGATCAGACCATCCTTTAACTTAACCCGAAAGTACAAACAATACTTTTAAAGTTCCATGGGCACATCAAACTACCCCAATCCCACTCTGTAACAACCTAGGAACAATGCTTACCCCCTAGCTCAGCAGCTTTTTCAACAGTTTCCTCTCTGTGATATTTCAAAGAGTAATTTTTTGGGCCAGTACATGCTCAATTTACTAGCTTGGACAAAGATAAAAGTGATGTTTCTTATAACACTTAGTAGATCTTTAATTTATCCATGAATCGGCTTGTCTAATTCAGACTTGAATTGGCTATTTGTTTTTGAATGATTTTTGTAACTATGTTATTTTTTATAAACTTATTGCATATTCTGGTACATATTATAAAGCAAGTTAATCAAGCTTCACAACACTATTCTACAAAGAAAAACTGTTAATAGGCACTTAAAACATGGAACTTCTGACGAAACACTAGAATAGTCAGGTAAACTGCATCTGCGGCTTGACTTATTGGTGACATCTCAAATATATCCTTTTCTATCAAGCATTGCTGGGAGTTTTTGAATTTCCTGCCACGATATCCCCGCTCCTAAGATTTGGATCGCCGAAATGCCAGAGAGGTAAAGACAAGGGATAACAAGAAAACGGCCGATTTTCGTAGTGCCTTCTAAACGAAGTCGGAAATTATTATTATTATTATTATTATTTATTTGAATCCTTCAAAACTGAAGAGTAATGTATAAAAAGGAACAACAACATGTCAGTCAAACTCACACACACTTACATACTAATACACAGTTGACCGTTAAAGACAAATTAGCCTACTAAATATACAATGAAGTACATGAAAAAAAAAAAAAAAAAAAAAAAGAGCTCAAAATAAACAAACTAAGCAGGGGACTTTTTTGTGAAAAACGGAAAAAGGTTGTGATGAAGAAGAATGTTGTCAGCCTTTTTATGAAAGTTCTGAATTTTACCATTTAAAGTTTCCAAAGGATTCTTCACTTTAAAATTCGAAGTTAGGAAAGAGTTACTCGCAGAAATCGGGAAGCCAAGAAGGAATTTAGAGAATTTATAATAAGTAACTTTTAGCGCAGAAAGTTCAGAAGGACGGAAAGAAGAAAAGAAAGCAGACGGAAAAAGAATGTGAGGAAGTGCAACAGCCGTATAAATAGAACCAAGAACATCTCTGCGATACAACCCTCGTAAACGAATAACAGCACCGAATGCTCTTCTTATTTTATCTTGCACATGTTGAATAAGGATAAGTTTCCAATCCCTGGTATTAGATGAGAAGGGATTCCAAGATACATAACTTTCTCAACAGGGCTGAAAACAATCCCCCCGCCACAATCCAGAGGGGAATTCTGTGTCGGCAAACTACTAATCACAAAATAATTACACTTTTCAGAACTAATTATTAGACCCTTCTGCCCCAATTTAGACACTAGAATGTTAAAGTTTTCAATTAATTTTTCCTTTGACCGACTTAAAATAATAATATCATCAGCATATGCTAAAAACGTTACATCACGTGCAAAATTTATTAAAGAAGTCTTAAGCGACCGAAGACAATCTGCCAAACATGCATTAAAAATATATGGTGATAAAATTCCACCTTGTCTAACGCCAAATAATGTTTATTTGTGAAGCATTTAATACAAATAAAGCATTAGAAGTGTCCATTGTGCTTTAAGCAAAATATACATTTTGATCCCCATCAGCCCATGATCACTTTTGTCTCAAGAGTTTTGCTTAGAAATGAATTTTTAGGTCTCTTAATTTGCGCACCTTAACAGCAAAGTGAAAAAAAAAACTTCTGACCAAACGACACATTTCATGGTCCCCGAGGGCCCGTGTTCTTTGTTCCACAGGGGTTTTGCTTGTAACTGAATTTGTAGCACTCTTAAAGCGCGCCTCTTAACCGAAAAGTCGAAAACATACTTCTGACCGATCAATATAAATTCATGATCCTAAAAGACCCACGATAATTTTTGCCTCAAGGATGTTGATTACAGATCAATTTCTAGCGCCCTTAGGCTCTATCACAACAGCCAAGTGTAAAAATAAAAATACATTTAACCAGACTATACATTCTCGTGATTTCCAAGGACATATGATCATTCTTATTTCAAGGCTCTTGCTTACAAATGATCACAACAAACCCACGAACTGGCAAATTCCTACTTTCATCCTCTGACCCAGCCTTGCAAGTGCCATATGAGCTTCTAGCTCTTGTTAGTTTTATTTCTAACACCCGTCGCGTCCTGTTCGTAGTAGGCTACAAGCTGACGAGTACAGCTCTAAAGCAGCTTATAATACTAATCTGAAAATCTTTTAGCGTGTCCAAGCACAAGCAACTTTTACCAAAAATAAACACAAAATGCGAAAGTTGGCATGCATGGGTCCTTCAAAGACTAGTTCTGCGGCAGTTTTCGACATTCCTTTTTATTTTTACACAAATGTACGCAAGGGGTTCTTGGAGAGGGAAGCTGTTCCTGAACATAGCTGGAAGGCTAAGGTCTTCAAAACACTTTTACTGTCATCAATCGTCGCTTTCTGTCTTGAGGTCGCTCACTAGCGGAAGACCTATCCCCCCACCTCAATTCCCGCAGAACTGAAGTTCTTGCGTATACCCTCAGTACAATTCATGACACCCCTTGTCATAGAATAGCCTGTGAACACGATATTCCGGTCGCCCAGTATCACTATTTATTGGGGCTGACGTAACCACAATTCTTCGCAAGTAATCAATATATTCTAACACTACAAAGGGTGATTTCAAGCAGTAAATCTTGGTCGAATACTGCACGAACCACCGCATAAACGATTAAATAAACCTCGAAAGGGAACCGGCGAGGCGCCGAAGTGGTAGCCAAATTTTAAAATTACTATGTGTAAACAAAAGCTCCACTTGGTAGTTGTCTATTTTATTTCTAAATGCGCTTCTCTATTTTCTAAAGTCGAAGTACATTAATGAAAAAATAAACATAACAAACTACTAAAAAGGGGGCCCCGCCTATGGTCTATACGTCAGGACCTGGTTCAAAATCCATTACTGACGTAAACCATCCATATCACCACGTCTAGTCCCTATGGTCGGAATTTAATCATTATTTCCGTCCCTGTTTGGAACAGCGTTTTGCAAAACCGGCACGAAAAACAAAGTTAGTTTTTCTTATCTTCCCTTCTCCTACTTTTTCTCTGCTTGACATTCCACTGACATATTCTCCCATAAAAACCTTCCTTCTAAGACAAGAGCAGATGTCCCTTTTAATCTCCAAGTCGGCTCTGATACTGCAGACAACAGATCTTTTCAAGTGCTAAGTTAACAAGCTGACGACTGATATAGGACTCGTCCGAAGAAAATGATCCACAGGAGCAAGATTCCCGGCGGAAAAAAAAATCTACCGCCAAGATAAACCTCCCGGGAAAGATAGAAGAAAGTAATGAAGAAGGATTATCACACCGAAACAGATTGGTCATTTGCCAAGCATCGTCGTCTGCAATTCCTCTCTTTAACCTTTGCGAGTTTGCATCAACGACCTTGCACCAATTCACCACATTCAAGCGCTTCCGAGCGGACTAGTTTCCGTAAATCCCCATTAGTTGCGTTTTTGATCGAAGTTTGAAGTTACCTTCAACCTCAAAGGTCTCTGCTTGAACACCGTTTTTGGTCGCCGGTCACAGTTCCTTCGTCCTTCAAACTCTGACCGTCGAACTTCGTGCGCTAGCAAGTTCGAAGTTTGCTTGAATCGTCGAAAAAACGTCGACCTGGCAAGGATCGCCGGAGTCGTAAAAACACTAATCAAGCAAACGGTGAACTTCGACGGCGTTCAAAACCGGAAATTAAGCAACCGGCTAAGCGAACGGCGAACAAAACTTCGATCAAAAACGCAACTATTATCAAGTGTGTAGACATAGTAAAATAGATCCACAGGTTGATAGTAGAAAATCTGCAATCTACGTTCCAGGTAATGGTGGTTTTGCATATGTCTCAGTAGTTCAAAGTGCAACTTACCCACTACCTTATCAGCAGGGTTGCCACCGGTAGTACAATTGTACTCTTTTTGGTACATTATTTTCAAAGTAGTGAGTTGGTAGTACATTTGAAAAAAGTAGTACTTTCGTAGTATATTTTAAGAAAGCTACTACTTAATTTTTAATTTTTTTTTACAAATTTCTGTCTAAGGTGATGTGGGGCTAGTTGCATTTGTGTGGATACGTTAGCTGAATTTTATTATAGCTATATTTCGATCCTTATCGGCAAGGGTCCTGGTGTCATAAGTTCTTGAAACTGTTAGCGCTTTCCTCCAAACCGCATCTTCGGGTCTTAGAACTGTCATGAAATACAACATTACGTATTTGTGCAAATTATTAAATACATTTTTGATCCCTTGCCCAGAGGCGTTACTAGCCAAATTGTTTTTTGTTTTTTTTTGGGGGGGGGGGGGGGCAAGGCATTTACCGAATTACCTATTTTTACCGGCTGTTTTCAAGAAGAAAAAGAAGACGGTTTTGAAAAAATTTAACCGATTTTTGGAAAAACAGACTGTTTTGACGAAAAATAGACTGATTTTCAGAATAACCGACTGTTTTCATGAAAAAAATCAACTATTTTGACGAAAAATCGCGGCGCTTCGCGCAGACTCGCTTACTTTTTACCGACTGGCCGACAACACTGGGGGGGGGGCGTCCCCCCCCCCAGTCGTGACGCCCCTGCCCTTGTCTCCTAATTGCAATATGCCAATCTGCAAGAACGGACAAGAAGAGGAGAAAAGATGATGATTTCGCTTTCTGTTGTAAGAAATGATATAATATTTCTATAGATTTTACCTAACCGGAATTTGTTCAAGTAGGAAAAACCCTAGTTTTGACGAAGGTTCGATTCAGGCCAAATTTATAGGGTCGTGCTAAAGGCATTTATAGTAGCGGCAGGGGAAGACAATACGCGTGTTGCGCGAAGCGCAACACGCTAAAACATTTTTTTTAGGTAGTACATTTTCTCCTCTGGTAGTACCTTTTTGGTTCTTGGATAGTGCATTTTATTTGGGTCAAATGGCAACCCTGCTTATCAGTCCGACTTTTTACGACGTCTACACCACTGCTGAATATGAGACAATGGGGGACTAAGAGAAACTAGGTCACATGGAGGGCAGAATTGGAATAAAGCGAATTATGAACTGAAGTGAAACAACCACTCACTTTAACTTTAAAAAATACCGCTCTTTTAGAATAAAAGTATTTCTTCTATTCAGTATATTCGCATCTGCAATATCTTGATCAACCCCGCTAGCCGCTAGTTTGTGCCCGGACGACCCGAAGTTGGCTAGTTCTTTCATACTGAATATCCCATTTCCGGCGGATTGCGGTGAATCCGGCCGACTTACCTGCTTGGTTGGAAAACGAAGCTGGAACATCGATGTTCCATGAGTTCTTCCCTTAGATCGGAACTTTAAACACCCTTACCCGATAAAAACAAGTGCGTAAGCGCTCAGACGTGGAGTGTGGAAGTAAAATCTTTATGACATACTATAAACAAACAGCGTTAGAACCAAGACAATTCATACGTTTCCGCCCTTGGCCATTTCTCCGCACTCCATCTAGGGTGAAGATTTTTTAGACCCGATTAGTCCCTTTTCTTTCTTTTTTTAAAGCGTTTATCTTTTCCTTTTATTTTTCTATACTGCACTATTTCCTCTCCTTAAGTGCGTTAATAAAAATCATCATCATCATCATATCCCCAATAACCAAAAAAAAATATTGAAAAAAATATTTTGAAATCATCCCAGTCTGAGCTTTTAATGTGAGCAAACTGCATTTAGAAACTCAAAGAAGATCTTCAAGATCTCGCACAATCGGTTTCAGTTTCGATACATATTGTCACCACGACGCTACCGAATTTCAGTTTTCGTCAGATTCCGTCCATAGATCGTGTATATAGACCTATACTATAGATCGATAAATAGACCTTTTCCTTTTCAGTCAGTGTTGCGATACTGATATTTTGAATTGTACTAGACATAGGTCTAAAATGTACTTCCCGGGAAAAAATGTACCAAACTCCAAACAAAAATTTCGCACAAAAAAACACGACGTCTTCCTTCGCGGTACTCCACTAATCTAAACACAATATCTTTCTTTTCGCTTATTTTTCTCTTTCATCCAATTTTCTTTTATATCCTCCTTTTTCCGCACCTTTGTGTCTTTGGGGATAGAGCTTGGCAGGAAGTAGTGCTCAGGACCAAATGTGCCTATGGAGGTGAATTAGTTCTGCCAAACCTGTCTAACTACGAGCTGGAAAGTCACACAAAATCTGCCAAAAAGGAAAAGGGGTTGGGTCGCGAAGAAATTTGACTGGACCCTTGAGCCAGCGGACACAGAAATGCCTCTTCCGACTACTTCCGAGTTAGGGCTCTAGGTCAACCACCAAAGTTAGTACGATAAGTCAAGTTGTTTTTCTTAGTTTTAGAGAAAAAGGAACTGAATTTGTACCAGTTCGACGTAATTGTACTGATTTTTCGACTTTTCAAAAAAGTTGTACAGATGTACAGGTCAGAGAAAAAAGTACTGAATCTGGTACAATTGTACCACCCATCGCAACACTATTTTCAGTGGCTGCAAATTATTTATCGAGTGATTTAGAGTGTCGATAGTAGGCTAAGCTGAATCTACTGAATCGACCCATATTCTTTGTTTTCCTGCACGGTGGATTCTGCAAAAGGAATCTCACGCAATGTCGGAAATTCGGTACCCTCGTGTTGTGTTTTTATCAAGTGTGCGCACTCTCGATCTAGGGGTAACAATAGATGGAAAATATAGGTTCCAGCTACGTTTTCTTTCGTCCGGATTCGCCGGAAACGGGAAATTTAAGAGTTCAATGTCTTTTCCCGATTCTTTTGCGTCAGTACATAAAGATCCATCTACCTCCTTCACTTTCCTATCGGACAGATGGTATGACCGGAACCCGATCTGAACCGAAAATGTCTGACTCCTTTGATAGAACTTACGGCGGTGTATACAGAGAAACGAACATGTTAGATCAAACGTTCCATGAGTTTTCGGCTTGAACTGACATTCCGGTTGTAATCTGGGTTGGGCCGGAAATTTAAGACATATAAGAATTACCTAATGGGTGGTTGGAGAGAAAACCGGAAATCTACAAGACCAGATTGTCTTAACAAACATTTTTGAATGAGCTCCTTCTCATGTTGGACAGGAAAGAAACAAGACCAAAGGTTTCGATGGGATCCCAAAAATTTAATATTTCATCCAAACAATCGGGTCTTATAGAGGACCAGTCTTCGCCAGACTCCTTGAGCACTTTACTAATACAATTTAGAAACAGATTAAGTCAAATGCTAACGATTTGAGAAGACCAAGTTAAAGTATGGATTCACCATGTGTGTTTACCCCTAGCCTGCCTCATATCTGCTTTGACGAAAGTTTATGCCTTACTTCTGCCAAATTTCCGGTTTCAGCCGGATTCCGGGCGAACTACTTGTCTTGCAAAAAAATTAAGTTTCAAAAACGTATTCAGCGTATCTCCTTACTCCTAAATAGAACCTCTCATTAACTTCAGATAAAACTTCAACTTTAACAAATTTTCCGATTTCAGCCGGATTCGTGGCGAACTATGTCCAGGTAGAAAATGATTGTCATAGACAAATTCAGCATGTATTCTTACCCGTAAATCAAACACCTTATGAAATTCATATAAAACTTTTATTTTTACAAATTTTCCGGTTTTGGCCAAGTTCCCGGTGATCTACTTGTCCGCCGAGAAAATACTGTTCAAATTCGGATTCAGCATGTTTTCCTATCCTTAAATCGAACCTCTAATCAAGTTCAGATTAAAAAATTTTTTTTTGACAAATTTTCCGGCTTTGGCCGGATTCCCGGCGATCTACTTGTCCGACGAGAAAATCATTTTCATATTCTGATTCAGCGTGTCTTCTTACCCCCAAATCGGATATCTAATCAACTTCAGATAAAACTTTTACTTTTAGCAAACTTTCCGGTTTTGGTCGGACTCCGGGTGAACTACTTGTCCAACACACCATGGAGAATGCATTTACAGACATGGACACGGAGAGCATTCTTCTCCTGAGCGTGACGTCTTCAAAATACGGATGATTGTTTCCGGAGGTTTGCACATGCAGACTCCAAGACAAAAAGCGCAATTCATTCAAGTCTTGTACAGCGCTGGCCGGATCGTATTGGAATTTCTTCTAGATATACGTTTGGGCTTATCTGGTTAAAAAATATTCCAGAAGAAGGGTTGATTGGAGACATTTGTTCATTTCTAAAATTGCTCGGTAGCCTACTGAAATAAGGACAGATGCAAAATGGAGCAAAAATCATAGCTTGGAAACGGTATTTCGTATTTGGATTGGGATTTAAGCAGGCAATGTTAACGGACGTCATACAGATAGGGATGATACTTGGTACTCTTCATTCAGGTGTCCTTTAATCGACTATCTCATTAGCTTTTAAAAAATATTTTTGTTGCCCCTTAACTTGGAACCCCTCCCCTAAATATGCAGCTATTGGGCCCATCTACGAACTTGACCTTTCCCTTGACTTGAAGAATCCTCACACCAAGTTTCATCAAAATATCTCATTCCCTTCGAGAGTTATCGTGCTAACAGACGGACGGACGTACGGACAGACGGACAACTTTTGCGATGTCATAGGTATCCCTCCACTTTCGTTTTGGGATCCTAAAAATAAGGATTTGAATGGAAAGCTAATGTCACGACTAAACAGGACAAACAGGATTAAAAAAAAAAAACGGAGCTAAGGCGAAACAGAACTACACTGGCAGAATTTTCGGAACAGGTAACACATGGATGCGCGATTTCAACGGATAACCCTTCGAATGTTAGCTCTTCTGATTTTCAAACGTTACGCACTGCATATAAGAGCCGAAACACCGCGGAAAAACATCTGCTGACATTTCAAAGTCTGCTTGTCTATTTTCTAAAGTCAAAGTGGGTCTACGTCAATAAATATAAAATAAAAGTTTATGTTTTGCCAAATTACCAAACAGGGGATTCGACACATGGTAAAGTCTAACTGAAAATGCAGCTCATTTTCCATCTGATACCTGAATACAATAAAACAAATATAAAACAATTTTGTATTTTTCACCCAAGGCTCTAGTAATGACGTTCAGAATGTGCGCTGCTTGCATACCAACCCAGATTCATCAAGACACGGAGATTTTGAATTTGAAAACAAGCCTGCATTTGCTGGATTGAAGACGCTAAGCGCGGATAATGGTATTAAGATATGTATTACAAGGAATCTGCAATTTTTTGTCACCATGATATCGGAAAGTCAGCAGATACTTTTTCGGCGATTTTTCGGCTCTTTCTTGCAATGTTATGCATAAAACTTGACGCATAACTTTTGCAAAATTACAACAGATAACATCCAAAGTGTCCTGCGCATCCTTGTGTTATCAGTTATGAAACTTCTGAGAGTGTGGTAATAATGAATAGACTTAAAACAATAGTCTGAACAGATTTTTTAGATAATTTAGTAGGAATTTGTGTTCAGAAATGCCGCTCCCTACAATCCGATTCCAGAAGTGGCTGTCTGTATCCCAGATATAGTACCATTTAAATCTGCGTATCTGCTCAACATTTTTATAAAAAAAAATATATACTTTATTATACAATAATTTAAGTATGCTTGTCTTCGCGTGGTATTCTTTCACCGTTCGATTATGATATTTGTAAGTGAAAAGCGCATGCATACTCCGTTTTTGTTGCAAAAAAAAACAGACCCCACCGGTAACACGAATCAAGTTGCCCAGGTTAGCACTAGGCCAGTTCTCTTTCTACCCCTACCCCACCACACACAGATGAGTCTCATTTACTTCCGGTACGAATGCCAAGCCAAGAAAACTTGGCTTGGAGGGACAATTTTTAGAACGCCAAGAATCTGAAAACGATCATTCGGCCTGACAGACGTAAACAAATTATCCAACAGGAATTAAGACCAGCAAAAAAAAAAGAAGAAAAACAACGACAAAAGCGGTCGATATTCCTCCGGCAGCGCTCACCCGAAACACGACCAAAGGTTTCGATTGGATCCCAAAAATTTAATATCTGATCCAGACAAATGGGTCTTGTAGATATCCGGTCTTCGCCAGACTCCTTGAACATTCTGACTATAAAGATTTAGAAACAGAAGAAGGCCAATGGCTAATCATCTGAGAAAACCAAGTTCAGATATGGATTCATGTTTCATTTTTGTCTTCAGTTCACAAGTTTAAAGTTTAACTGAACAGGGCTGAGATACGACAGTCTAGCTACATATCACTTATTTACTTAAATAGGCCTGAAAACCCGACAAAATTGCGTCAGGCCTACTTCGTTTGTCCGCTACCCACAGACAATCGAGAGACAGAGACAAAAAGAGAGACAAAAAGTTAAATATATAATATAATTTTACAAAAGAAAATTTTAATATCATAACAGACCTACCACGTGAAAATCTATACAAATTTGTTTGTGGCAAAATAATTTAATCACTTAGCCTAATTATATTTGGAACAAAAAAGAAAAGGGAAAAAATAAATGCAGTACTATACATAAACAACTATATAAATATATATATTTTTTTTTTAAATACTATATATAAACAGAAGACAATTAAACCTCGCGGCAATCCAAAACCGATTCATACCCAAGGTAACCCTCTCTCCTCACCCATCTTTACTCATCAAAAAACTTTTCATCTTGTTTTTAAATGAATATACACTCTCGGCCATCCTAGTGCTTTCCGGCAGATTGTTCCATGCTGAAACACCCACATTTCTAAACACAAAACTAGACCGTGAAGTATGTCGTCTCTCATGTACAAGGTCCTCTGAATTCCTTGTTTCATATGAATGGTACGCAGAATTCGTTGACAGTATATTACAAAAATAATCAGGTGCTAGCTGATTTGGACACTGATAAACGAATACACCAATTTGATAATCTCATCTGCCCAACATTTAAAATATTAAAATGGCGATAACAATCCAGCGTATGTTAACATTTTTCAAAATCACCGAGTACGCTTGTCCCTTCGTGCTTGAAATCTTCAGCAACTGTACAGGTAAGCCATTTCCGAAAAATAAAAGATTCCTTGCAATACATATCTTAAGATCATTTTCTTCAGCCGTGACTTTGCCGAGCTTAGCATGTTTAATGCTGGAAATGCAGGTTTCTTTTTGACATTTCAAATTAACCGCGCCTGGACGAATTTTGGGTTGTCGCGCAAGCAGCGAACATTCTAACTTTATTACTAGACCCTCGGTTGAAAGAATAAAAAAAATCCCTAAGATGGGTCATGATATTTCAGTGTATTCAAGTATCAGATGTAAAAATAAGCTGCCTTCAGTTAAACTTTAAAGATTTAGCAAAAACAGGAGAACAAAGTAAACTTTCGCACGCGAACCATCGGAAGTTCTCGCAGGGCAGGTGCCAGCAGTATTGCCAGATCGTGAACCAAGAAATACGCCACTGTCTTTGAAAAACACACCAAAATTTCTTTTTAACCCAAAAACGCAAGAAATCTCCAAAAATCTACAAGATTGTCAATAGAACCCAAACCATTTTAATACACCAGCAAAAAAATCCGCCAGTTGGTCGTAAATCCGCCAATTGAGCAACACTGGGTGCCAGTTCACAGCCCTCGGCCGGGACCGTGATGCGTCATTGGGGGCAGGCTTTCCTATGCTTTGGTGATTTTTTTCCTATTTCTCTAGGGCCCCATTTAAAGCTGGGGGGACGTTAGCCATTCGTACAGCGTCACACCACTGAGCCTCGCTCCAAACTAAACGGTTAGCCCCACCGAGATTCGAACCAACGACCCTTCGCTTAATGAGTCCAGCGTGCTAACAATTCGACCAGGACTAAGATCCAAATAGAATTACTTACCAAGCAAAGAGGCGATCCGACCGAACTCTTCGGGTATACTGACAAGCCTGTTGTGAGAGACTAGTAAGACTTGAAGGGGCAGTTGGGAGAGGCAAGGTGGAAGGACACTGAGGTTATTCCGGCTAAACAAAAATGTGAAATGTTAGCAGCGACAATCACTAGGCAAATTATCCATACTACAGAACCAACAACCGGTTTAGCTCCTATTCGTCCCTCATGATCATCATCATACCGCACCGTTTAACTAAAACTATGCTAGGAATAGTTGCGTTTTTGCAGATACCATGGTATCTGATACCGCGGTCTAAAGTCGTTTCTGCAGTTATCGTGGTATCTGATATTCAGATACCACGGTCCGACCGTGGTAACTACTCGTGGTATCTGAAAAAGTCATCTTACTTTCATCAATTTCTGTCACATTGGTGGGAAAGAAGTTTGGCACTTGGTGATGTGACTGAATATCAGTTTTTCTTTTGGGATGACTTCGAAAAGCGCAATTTCGGCAATTGTCGTTTCTGCAGAGCAACCGTATATCAGATACCAGGGTTACTGCAAAAACGGCTAATTACAGATCCAGTTACCGTGGTAACAAATACCATGGTAGCTGCAAAAACGCAACTAATGTGTTTAGTTATAATCCTACAGCTGAAAAGACCAAACGTTTCGACGGGATCCCAAAAATTCATATTTATTGGACTTCTTTGATCCAGACAATCGGATCTTGCAGATCTCCAGTTTTCTCTATACTCCTTAAACATTATACTATCTATCCCTAATCAACCTACTGAAAATATAAATAAAATGAAACAAAGTTCAGATGTGGATACAACATGTACATTTACCCCTATATCTCTTCTCTATTCTCTAATCGGCTTCAGGAAACCTTTTACTCTGACGAAATTCCGTGTTTAGCTGTATTCCGGGCGAATTAGCCTACTTCAATAAAACATAGACGGCACTTTACACAAGGGACTTGTACCATGACCAATAAACCAGAAACATTTTTTTTTAATTTAATTTAGAAGTCTACGACTCCGTTGTCCGAGCCACGTAGACATACCAGGACCCACAAAGTGGGGTCTCATGGTGAAAACCAAATAGAGCCAAATATATAATTTTAATGGGGAAGACGCCCTTGAGATGGAAACACTTATAAGTAGTGAACTGAAAGACAAAAATGCTCCTCAGCCGGGATTTGAACCCAGGACCCTCACCTGACCTCAGCCAGAAAGTTCAGATATGGGGTCAGCATACGTTTTAACCAATATGTCGAATCTAATCGACGCCTAGCAGCTATAAAACTTCGCAAAATGTATGCAGACCAAAAGGGCTGGTAACACCGAGAGGCGAACCAAGAACCTCTCGGTCTGCAGTTTGGCACTCTGACAGTTGATCAAGCCTTCTCTATGTTACATTGAGACTCACAGACTTCGCAATAAATAATCAAAGTATTCGACTTCAAATTTAAATGTTAGGGTATACCGAATTATCGGGTTTTGGCACATTTCGGAGGAACTACATGTCTGGCAAGAAAAATAAAGTTCAGAAATGGATTCATCGCTTGTTCTTACCCAATACGCCAATACTGCAGTTATCGTGGTATCTGATATTCAGATACCACGGTCCGACCGTGGTAACTACTCGTGGTATCTGAAAAAGTCATCTTACTTTCATCAATTTCTGTCACATTGGTGGGAAAGAAGTTTGGCACTTGGTGATGTGAATGAATATCAGTTTTTCTTTTGGGATGACTTCGAAAAGCGCAATTTCGGCAATTGTCGTTTCTGCAGAGCAACCGTATATCAGATACCAGGGTTACTGCAAAAACGGCTAATTACACATCCAATTACCGTGGTAACAAATACCATGTTAGCTGCAAAAACGCAACTAATGTGTTTAGTTATAATCCTACAGCTGACAAGAATAAAGGTTTCGACGGGATCCCAAAAATTCATATTTATTGGACTTCTTTGATCCAGACAATCGGATCTTGCAGATCTCCAGTTTTCTCTATACTCCTTAAACATTATACTATTTATTCCTAATCAACCTACTGAAAATATAAATAAAATGAAACAAAGTTCAGATGTGGATTCAACATGTACATTTAACCCTATATCTCTTCTCTATTCTCTAATCGGCTTCAGGAAACCTTTTACTTTGACGAAATTCCGTGTTTAGCTGTATTCCGGGCGAATTAGCCTACTTCAATAAAACATAGACGGCACTTTACACAAGGGACTTGTACCATGACCAATAAACCAGAAACAGTTTTTTCGAATTTAATTTAGAAGTCTACGACTCCGTTGTCGGAGCCACGTAGACATACCAGGACCCACAAAGTGGGGTCTCATGGTGAAAACCAAATAGAGCCAAATATATAATTTTAATGGGGAAGACGCCCTTGAGATGGAAACATTTATAAGTAGTGAACTGAAAGACAAAAATGCTCCCCAGCCGGGATTTGAACCCAGGACCCTCAGCTGACCTCAGCCAGAAAGTTCAGATATGGGGTCAGCATACGTTTTAACCAATATGTCGAATCTTTAATCGACGCCTAGCAGCTATAAAACTTCGCAAAATGTATGCAGACCAAAAGGGCTGGTGACAAAGAGAGGCGAACCAAGAACCTCTCGGTCTGCAGTTTGGCACTCTAACAGTTGATCTAGCCTTCTCTATGTTACATTGAGACTCACAGACTTCGCAATAAATAATCTAAGTATTTGACCGAGGGGTTGCTCACTCCCAAAAACGATGTACACCAAGTGGCGCGTGCCGCGGTGCCGAGCCGGTGCCGTGCCGGTGCCGAGCCGGTGCCGAGCCGGTGCCGTGCCGGTGCCAAGCCGGTGCCGCGGTTTTTTTTACTTCAAATTACAGTATTGTGATAAAGCACGATTTCTGATGTACATGTAAACAAATTTCATCAGATATTGGCCGAGAATGAAGTCGGCAATGTGTGTTGAATACAAGAGCTAGCAGCTCATATGGTACTTGCAAGGCTGGGTCAGAGGATGAAATTTAGGAATTTGTAAATTCTTGGGTTTCTTGTGTTTAATTATAAGCCATACCCTTGAAATAAGAATGATTGTGGGCCCTTGGAAATCAAGAGAATGATCTGGTGAAAAGTATTTTATTTTTGCACTTTAAGGGCACTAGAAATTCATGTGAAAGCAAAACCCTTTAGGCAAAAGTGACTATGGGCTCATGGGGATCACGTAGTTGTATATTTTGCTCAAACTAATGCAACCTATAATACTAATGCAACCTACTTCCGTAATCGTTACATATATTTCTAAACCCGGAGACCCACGTTTCGTGCGGTACATTCTAACCCCTCTAACAAAACCTCGCTGATTTTCTCACTTGCCGTGTTTTGCTACCTTCGATGTGTATCACGCTATCGACGGTTCGAGACGGTTGCGCGACGGTTGTCTGCGAGAATTTTTTCCATCAGGAAAATCGGTTATGCAAATTGTTTCCCTGTTTCGCTAGAAGTCAACGGGTCTCGGAAAAGGCTTAAAACAGCCAAAACAGTTAGTTATTTATTGAAAGCACAGCATAGTTAAAGTATTCAAATACTTTAAAATACTGTAAGTTGAAGAGTGATTAGTGCGAGGGGTCCTTTAAGGGAGCTGGAAATTCATTTTGAAGCAAAACCCTTGTTTCACAAATAATCATGGGCTCATGGGGATCATGAAAATATATGTTTTGCTCCAAAGTATTTTCTGTATTTTGTGGTTATGATGAGTACTTTAAGGAATGTGGTTGGCTCTATAAAAGAATTTATGAACCAATCTTTTCCTTCCTTGACTACCTACTTAGGCTAACTGGTACATATATTTAGCCACAGCAAGTGCATGAAAATGGCAAAGTTCGACGCACGAACGTTCAAATAAGCATACCTCTATTGCACTCCCAGAGTGTCTGATGGGGAAATTGACTTTTTCCAAGTTAAATATGCCTGCCAAGTATCATTCTTAGCACACTCTACAAATATGAAAAAAAAGATTGGTCGCCACTGAATTACCTTCACCAGAAGCAAAATATACTGAAGCTGACTCAAGTTTTGGGCGATATTCGATACCGATAACGATATATCCATGTATCGGACAAAATATCGATATCGAAAGTAAATATCGATATCGATAACGATATTTGTTCATTCGTAAAGATTGCAATTAATCCAACATAACCCACACTTATATATACGAAATTGGAGCAATGTGTATTCCGCAATTCCTTTCTTATTTATCCGGAGTTCGAGATGATCCAGTTTGCGATATATCGGATATCGATCGATCGATATATCGCACCAAATATCGATATCGAAACGTAAATATCGCTATCGAAAACGATATTTGTTCATCGTAATTATTGTAAATAATCCGAACTAACCTACACTTATATATCCGAAATTGGACAATATGTTTTCCCTAATTCATTTCTCATTTATTCTGAGTTTGAAATGATCCAAGATGCTATTTAATGAAAATTTGGTTCTTAGATTTTGGCGAAACGAAGCATGGTAAGCAAATATCAATATCGATATATCGATTATCGAAAGTGAAAATATCGATATATCGGAAAATCCAAGTATCGCCAAGCACCAGTACCAAACCATGGTTGACCACTTTGCGCATTTGGTCAACAGCATCTCCTCATATCTAGTTCAGCTTCTTCTTCGGTTGCATGTTTTCAATAATTCTTTCATTCAAGTACCTTCGTTATTGGGCGCCAGATACCAGATACCAGATGGCGAAGAGTAATCTGCAGAAAATTTGTCCGTGGCCGGCGTATCGTGCTAGAGGCGCGCCGGAACCGTGCGGTGCCGTGCCGGTGCCGCGGTGCCGTGTCGGTGCCGTGTCGAGGTGTACACCGGTGGCGGAGAGAGAGCAACCCCTCGTATTCGACTTCAAATTTAAATGTTAGGGTCTACCGAATTATCGGGTTTTGGCACATTTCGGAGGAACTACATGTCTGTCAAGAAAAATAAAGTTCAGAAATGGATTCATCGCTTGTTCTTACCCGATACGCGAACCTCTACTCGACTTATGTTTTGAATGAGCTTTTATTTTTTTATTTTTTTACGGTAACTCTCCCCCTCCCCCCCCCCCCCCCACCGTGGCTAGACCCGGTTCGAACCCTAAAATATGTCATCTAGTGCATATGATCTCTCTACATTCCAAGTTTCAATCAAATCACTCCACTTCTTTGACCCTTATGCGAAAAAAATTCCCGGGACTCCCCTTCCAATTCCCCCCACTGTGGCTGAATACGACTGGGAAACATAAACGTCGCATCTCTGACTTCTCATCTTCCCGTCCACCAAGTTTCCGGTTCCCGCTTCACCCCCCCCCCCCTACCTTGGCCGGGTCCGGTCCGGGCACCAAATAACAAATCAAGGTCGCACAAACTCGGTACTCTGCAAATTGCATCCCATTCTATCCATCCGTCTGATTTTTCTGCATGTCAAAGAGTCCCCCCCCAAATCCCCAGTCGTGGCCGCATGTGGTTCGGAGGCATGTTTCGCTTGTCTAGATCATCACTTCTAATCACCCATAAAGTTTCACACGAATCCGAGCACCCGTCCGCAACTTATGGAAGTCATCGATTTCCGGATTCCTCTTCCCTCAACTCCCCCAAAGATGGTCGGATCCAGGAACAAAAGCTTTACTAGGGTATTCTGTCGGGTCTTTAAACTACTAATATGCCTGCACAGTTTCATCGTCCTTAGAACATCTGGAACTGTCCACTGGCAATCACTGGAATTCCGGGAAACACCCTTCCGATTCCCCCACAGAGCCCAAAAATGACCTGGTTCTGTCTTCCCACCAAGTTCTATCTCAATACCTCGACTTGCGGGATCACCAAAATTCCCCCCCCAACCCCCCTCCCAACTCCTCCACAGTGCCCGAATCTGGTCCTGTTATGTCAACGATGTTTTTAGGACTTGTGCTTGTTCTTCCCACCAAGTTTCATCCCGATCCCTCCAATCTAAGTGTTTCCCAAGATTTCCGATCCTGTTATGTCAACGATGTTTTTAGGACTTGTGCTTGTTCTTCCCACCAAGTTTCATCCCGATCCCTCCAATCTAAGTGTTTCCCAAGATTTCCGATCCGCTCCAGCTCCCCCAAAAGTCACCGGATCCGGTCCGGATTTTTATTGGGTCGTCTGAGACTCAGGGTCTTTCCAAATATCAGGTTTCATTAAGATCCGATCACCCGTTCGAAATTTATAAATAGCTCGAGATTCCGGATTCCCCCTCCCTCCACTCCCCCCACGATGCTCGGATCGGGGAAGTGACTATTTTGAACTTAATCTTTCGTCCTAGCTTATGTGGAAGTGTCCAAACTAACCAAACCCTGACCGACCCACAGACCACCAGACGGACAGAAATTGCGATCGCTATATGGCACTTGGCCGAAGGGCAAGTGCCATAAAAACGAATTCAGCACAGTGAATTCACCTTCAGCCAGACATTTTAAGGCGCGTTGGCCTTAAGATTGGGATTTTCCGCACCGTGGTACAACTTTGCGTTGTGAGCACGGCCGTAAGTACGCAATATAATGCGGTTATCCAGTTGCGGTAATTGATAAAAAAAAAAAAAAACTGACTTTGCCTTTCATTGAAACTTTAAAGGAGACGGTTGAGCGACTGTGCTGGCCTCGGTGGTGGCACGTTAAAATATGAGATTTCAAGGAACGGACTATGTGACGAGAAATTGGAATCCAGAGCTGGTAGTCTTTATACCCCTACATCGAAGCTCAAATCAACGTCACATAAAACTTTTACTTAAAAAAAAATCTGGGTTTTGCCATATTCGGATTCAGCATGTTTCCTTACCCGTAAATCGACTATCTCATTAGCTTTTGATTTATTTATTTTTTCGCACCTTAATCTGAAAACCCCTCCCCAACTCTAAATATAGAGGTACAGAGCTCATCTACGACCTTGACCTGTACTTTGACCGAAAGGATCCTCACACGAAGTTTGAACAAAGTATCTCCACCCGTTCCGAGAGCAATCGTGCTAAAAGACCGACGGACGGACGGACAAAACTTTACGATGTCATACATATCCCGTCACTGACGTTTCGGATCCCAAAAAGGTGCAAACCTCCCAGATGATGGAAGTTTTGCACTACCCTTCAATTTAAAACTGTAAACTTATACCGTGACAAACAAGACCAAAGGTTTCGATGGGATCCCAATAATTTATTATTTGATCCAGACAATTGGATCTTGTAGATATCCGGTCTTCGCCAGACTCCTTAAACGTTTTTACTACTGAAAGCTAGAAATAGATTAAGGCCAATGGCTAATCATTTAGAAAACCAAGATCAGATCTAGATTCAGCATGTATGTTTACCCCAATTTGTCATATCTACTTTGAGGAAACTGATCAAAACTTCCTCCCTTACTTCTGCCAAATACCCGGTTTCGGCCGGATTCCGGCAAAAGTACTTGTTCGGCAAAAAACTAAAACTCAAACCAAATCAAATCCAACAAATCCACCTCTAATCAACTTCAGATAAGACTTTTACATTTAACAAATTTTCCGGTTTTGGCTGAATTCCGGCAAACTATTTGTCCGGCGAGAAAATAATTTTCATATACGGATTCAAGTGCCTCCTTATGACTACATCGAACCTCTAATCAACTTCAGATAAAACTTTTACCAATAAAAAATTTTCCGGTTCCGGGCGAACTATACCTCCGGGTAGAAAATGATTGTCATATACGGATTCAGAATGTCTTGTTATCCCTGAATCGAACATCTAATCAACTTCAAATTAAAAATTTACTTTTTACGAATTTTCCGGTTTCGGTCGGATTCCGGGCGAGTTATTTGTCCGTCGAGAAACGAGTTTCATAGATCTGTTAAACATGTCTTTTTACTGCTCAATAGATCATTTCATTAGCTGTTAAACAATATTTGCTGCGCCCCTTCATTTGAACGCCCTCCCCTAAATGTAGGGCTACAGAGCCCATCTAAGCCCACTTACGTTTTGCGATCCCCAAAAGCTAAGATTTCCCTTGCGTCGCCTATGCGTTTCGATGTGAAAATTCATGCAATTCTGTCGCACGTCGTAAAATCAAAGAAAATCCTGTCGTAACTAACACAACAATTTGGACCAGGGATACTGAGAGCATCATCGCAGCCGTAAGCAGACGGAGCAGTGTTGCCAGTTTTCTCTGACGGCAAAAACCTGTGAAATTTTGGCGCCTACGAAACCCGGTCCTTAGTACCACAATAAACGATAATCTCGCTTTTCAGCTTCATAACCATATAGGCGTATTCTCGCCGTTCCCCGAGGACTCCACTTGAGGAGTCCCCGCGTTTTTGTTTGTCCCGGGGACTCACTCCCCGTATTCTCGCGAGTACCCATGGACAGGGAATGCTCCGATTATCATCACCATCATCAAAAAGGACTCCCTTTCAGATTTGGAGGGGAATCAATTTTTGCTGGTGTTTGTGCAATGTAGACTTAAGGGCAACTAAATGAGATGGTCTACCGAGGGATAAATTTTCAAATAAAAGTTGGTGGAGCATCTTTAAGTCTTTCTTACAGACCATACCCTGGGCTTTAAGAATCTGTTCCAAGTTTCAAAACTGGAGCATCCTTTCTAATTTTTACAGATGTCCAAACCTTCAGCTGATCAGCTTCAAGGATTGCCACATTTTACAATCACTTTTGAGGCTATTAGAACCAACCTAGGCACAACCCCTAATCCTCTTAACTTACCATACTTAAAGACCCGCTAGTCCTGAACGAAATTGAGTTTATTCGAAGTGGCTGTCCTTGATGGATTAGATTTTATCAGTGCTTCACGGTAAGCCATCTAATGTTACGTTTGTAACGAAAAAGTGGCATGTCGTTTGTCTACAGCTGAGTGCAAGCAAGTTAAAAAAAAGTGTAAGAACGTGAGTAAAGAGCAATTTTAGTGGTTACTCCAGTAAACAAAAATTTAATTTCATACCTGAAGCCAATAAAACACGTTACAAACGCAACACAATTTGCGTTACTGACGTATCTGACAAGGTGTAAATCGAAGTATCGATCATCCTGACCAATGTAAAGTGCCCTTAACAAGCAAATATTACATATCAGTTGATTGGAGGATTGGGGGGACGGCTAGGGGCATACCCAGGGGCGTCACCTCTGGGGGAGCCCCCCCCCAATGTTTGTCTACCAGTCGGTAAAATTTAGATCAAGCGCCGCGATTTGTCGTGATAAAAGTCGATTTTTCTTGAAAACAATCAGTTTTTCGCAAAAATAGTTGATTTTTCGCAACAAACTTCTTAAAATTTGTAGAATTTCTTAAAATTCTTCGATTTTTCTGCAAAAACTTAGTTGGTACAAATGATCAGTCAGTCGGTAAATACCTTGCACCTCCTCACCCCCCCCCCACCCCCCTCAAACATTTCGGCTAGTTACGCCTCTGAGCACATCAGTGATTTTTTTGGCATTGCAGACAAATGAGTTGAAACAAATTTGGATTGCGAGAAGGAATATCTAGAGAGAACATATATTCAAACAAATGTATAAAACGGATACGTCAGCTACGATGGTTTGGCAGCAATATCTCGGCCCGTCCTGGCAAGGGTCCTTGTCAGGCTGTCACACTTCAGGATCAACGTCGGTGAAGGAACCAGCCTGCACTCATACCCTGCGTATCCGTTTATGCATTGTTTGAATATATGTTTCCCGGTCAGCTTGGGCTCAAGGAGAGGGAATAGGTCAGTAGGACAGAACCAACTTAATTCTACTTCCCTGGGATGATCCAAAGCTTAGAGAAAGAAGGTGTTAAACCGATGCAATGTGCTCCTTTTATCGCAGGGCAGAGTAAAGAGTGACATTATTTTTTTTTATCAGAGATGACACATAGAAAAAAGGCTACCCTCCCCCCCCCCCCCCTCACTCCTGTCGGTGGTAATAGCACCCGTTCTTCAAACAATTATCCCAATTAGTCCAATTCTTAAATCATTGTTCACTTTTCTTTTACAAATAAAACCGTTTTGCGGAAGATTCTGGTGAGAATTCGTACGAGTTACGTTGGTAACGAAAATTTGTTCCGTTTGTAACGGAGGAAAAAAAATCGTAGAAACGAAGCGTAAGGCTCAATCGTTCCGAATTTCTGCCTTAACAATCCTAAGACTGTTGTTAACTGACGAAAAAAAATCAGTCCGCCAGACCTTACAGATTCGCTAAAAATTGAGAATATGTAGACACTACCAAAAAGTCACTTCCGTTTTTTGTTACGTTGGAAACGCGTGGTTTTTGGAGCCGTTCACACAAACTGTTCAATGGAAATCGCTGGAACACTTTACAAAAGAAAGAAGAAGGCTTGACCTTTGACACAGAGTAAAAACGAGTCCTCCCAGTTGAGAATCGATGACGCTACAGCCTTTCTAAGCGTACAAAACGTTACGTAGGTAACGATGGAGTTGCCCTTAAATAAAAACAATCAGAATAAACAAAACTAAAAATAAAGTGGATCTAGACTAATTTCGTCAACTGGATATTTTTTCTTCGAAGACGATCCATTTTGGAAGCATTCCCCGTGTTCTCGCTGTTTCTGTACGCGTCTGTACCCTCTGTGCTCGCCGTTCCCTTCGATTCCCCGAGGAGTCCTCGGGGAACGGCGAGAATACGGCTTGAGCTTGTGCTTTTCTTACGGTCTACCGGTCAGAGGATTTGGCTTGCTTTGTCGAAGAAGTGAAAAACCAGTGACAAACCGCGGAATTCTGCGACCAGTAGCCTACAGTGACAACACTGGACTAGAGACTCATCTTGCGATGGCTTGGGTGCTTCGGGGGGCACACAAGGGTACAACATAAGGAAGATCTTCACATTCGGGCTCCACCTCGACGTAACGGAAATTTGGAACCCAGGAAGAAAAGTCTAGGTCATTAGTCACAGCCTGAACCCAAAAAGAAGGAAGAAAATAAGAATGTCTTACCTCAGGTCAAGGAATGTAAGAGACTGCAGGTAAATAATTTCTTGTGGCAGCGATTTGATATTGTTCTGATAAAGAGTCAAGGTTTCAAGTGAAGGACAGTCGGTGAGCTCTAAGGGTAACTCAGTGAGTCGGTTTTTAGACAGATCTGAAAGAAGAAGAATTCAGACAAGAAAAGAAGACATGGATGCTAAGCCAAGCAAACTAAAGCAGGCGTGGTCCGTGACCGTCACCTAGATGACGTTCAGTTTAGCGTTAATTGTGTCCTGAGAAACTTGATAATCGTGCTCCGATCCAGCCTGATCGTCGGCGGCCAAGTCCTTCCCCTTATTGAATTTCCATTTCCCGCAGCAACGGTTAAAACATGGTTTCAAAATACGCTATTTCTGCTTAAAACTAACTCTACTCTCCTTCTCCTGGTATCCGTAACTGTTTCTTCCATCAAGTCTCATACTGGTACGTAAATAACCTCAGCCTGTTATCCAAGGTCCGTGACGTTGTTATGACGTAATGAAAGGTATAGGGAAATTCGAGTAATTTAATGTTGTAGGTTATATTTTTGTGTCGATATATACAGAGCAGATAAACCGTTCTAGGGCCAACCAATTTCGTTAGTAAATGGAAAATATAGACTATTCATGTCGTGTGACGTCATGAGCCACGGTTAATCGGCTGAGGTTTAGTCGACACCCATAGAGCGTGTTCCACCCTACTTACCATAGTTACTACGCATGATGTCACAAATTCTGACTTCTTGGCGTCAAGGCTGGAACACGTTTTTGTATTTTCCGCAAAATATCATGCCACGGGTCAATCCAGCCACTCCACATGACCGACAGTCGTAGTTACCACGCTTACTACGCTCCCGAGCGTGGTAAGCAAATAGATACTATTTCGAGAAGGCTGGAACGGTTAGTTTTTTTGTTTTTTTTAGTTTAATACTACAAACCAACTTTTAAATGCTAAACTACATGAACACACCTTTTTAACCCTCTGAACATACTTGATACGTGTAGCTGATACTTCTGACTGCGGGAAAGCCCGAATGGGCCTGTGGGGGCAGTCAAAAAAAAACTTCAGTTTACATTAATTTTCACATATTTTTTCAAAAAAGAGAAGAAAACTGAAAGAGGAAGAACAAAACGAAATGAAGGGAGAAAGAACAGAAAAAAACAACAACAACAAACAGTAATAGGGAAACCATAGCGTAGTAACTTTTCACGAGGTTGGAACGAAAATAGTAACTAATAGTTACTATTGTTAGAAGGGTGGAACACGCTCATAACAGTGTGATACAACTGCGCATGTATTCAGTTGTAATAGTCTCTAGGCTTACTGGTTTTATTTTACTATTAGAAAGCCAATTGCCAATAAAACGAAGAAACTATTCACAAAAATAGTAACTAATAGTTACTATCGTTAGAAGGGTGGAACACGCTCATATTAGTGTGATCAATTGCACATGTATTCAGTTGTTAATGGTTTCTAGGCTTGCTGCTTTTATTTTGTTATTACAGTTTACAATTATTACAATTACGATTATCATCATCATCAGATACAGTTTAGCCTACACTCAGATAATCGAGCATACATTGTTTTTCAAGCTCACAAGCCCGTCCGGGTTTGTGGCTGCTTTCAATAGCGCCCGGCCCTTCGAGAAACACAGGCAAACTTGCATAACCGTCATAATAAGCTCATCAGGACCAATAAGCGGGAGTCTAATACGCCCCGAAAAGACCCAAACAGGGTGAACACAAAAATAGGTGTATTTAGGGTGGATTAAAATGTAGAAATTCGACATCTCGGAAATGAGAACGGATGGAACTATCCGGGACCTAAAGCGAATGAGATAGGTGGTGAATGTATATGGATGGCATTCGACTGTCGAAACGGACTAACCATGCTCTCTGGGCAAGCCTGCCCTTTTTGTTTTTTTCAAGACATCTCAGGCTTCCAATTGGGTTTTTTGGAAAGCTCATTGGTCAGAAAAACTGGTTACATCAATATTTCCACATTTAAGGGTAAACAGTCAGGAGAAAGACTGAAAACAGAAAGCCCTGTATCACTCGGTATGAAACAAAATCAAGATTTTTGGGATCCCAAAACGTAAGTGGAGGGATACCTATGACACCACAAAAGTTGTCCGTCCGTCCGTAAACACGATAACTCTCGAAGGGAATGAGATGTTTTGATGAAACTTGGTGGGAGAATCCTTGGGTCAAGAGAAAGGTCAAGTTCGTAGATGGGCTCTGTAACCTTATATTTAAGGGTGGGGGAGGGGGTTCAAATTAAGGGGCAAACAAAAATATTTTTAAAAGCTATTGAGATAGTTGATTTAGGGGTAAGGAGACATGCTGAATCCGAATATGAAAGTTAATGTCTCGCCGTACAAGTAGTTCATCCGGAATCCGGCGAAAACCGGACACAAAATTTGTCGACCAATTTTCGGCAATAGCAGTCCTTCCCCCTTTATTCTCAAACCAGTATAGCTCTGCGCTGTGGATGACGAAATCATTTGTTTATTCTATGGACGTCGGAGAGATCTAGTGTAATCGAAGGTCGAAGGGGTTGATGTATAATGTTCGAACGAGGGAATATGTTGTTCAAGCAAGGATGTTCTTCAATGAGGATTCACTGGTAAAGTAGCCTACAGGTCAAGTTCGTAGATGGGTCCTTTAGTCCTATCTTTAGAGGCAGAGGAGAGGTTTCGAATTTACAGTAAAAACATTTATGTTTATAAGCTAATAAGATATTCACTGAGGGGCAGTGGAGAATCTAGGGGGGGGTCGTGGGGAGGCAGCTGCCCCTCCCCCCCGACAAATCTTGTCGTCACAAACATGCCTTGAACTACTGAAGATGCAGAAGACACTGCGGTACCAGTGAAAGTTTCATGCAAAGCTAGAAACAACACGTCTGTATGAAAATACATACCAGCTTTGTAGATATCGCTGAAGTCGTAAATCCTACTTCCAAGTTTTGCCACATCTCGTAACTTTCTACCACTTAACTTCAACACACCACTCGATTGAGCTTCTTCTAGGCATTTTTCTGTTGTTCGATTTATTCCTTTGGGTGTTGGTTTTTCACTTGTATCACTTTGTTTTTTATCCGAGTTCGCATAAGCCACTGTCATTGTCAGGTTCAGGATTTCTTAATTTTGCTGCAAATAATACAGATTATAGTAATAACAAAGAACATTCAGTTATTTCATAACAGCTTACAATATCTGACATAGGCTCATCAACTAATGCAATGAGGTACCAGTAAAGGACCTTTGCAACCTGGGTGATGCAGAGTCTGAACTAAAATAATGTTAAAAATATCAGGGTAATTTAAAATGCAAAAAAGAACCTGATTTTGAAAGAAAGAGTATAACAACATTTTTTATTAGATAGATAAATAGATAGATATTTTAATAAATTATTGGCTAATACAAAGGTTAAAGGAATACAGTAATTCTAATAAGTGAAATAGAAATATAACCAGTAAGCCAACTAAATAAATTAATTAACATAACATAATCCAACAAACAGCCCTTTTATCTTAACTACGCTTAGCTTAAATCCAAACAAAACAAAATATCTACAAACAATTATCTCTTTTTGTCATCCCCAACTAATCAATTCTTTATCACAAAAAGTTTTCATCCCTCAAAATAATCTCCACTCATTCCCCCTTTCCAAACATTCATACATGCTCCTAGCTCCAAGTGGTAAAAAATTTCCTCTCACTGATATAGCCCACTTTAACTTCTCCCTATTAAGCTTTGCTTAAAAAAAACTTACGCCCTCCAACCACCCTTCAGGTGCACCTAAGGCTTAAGCAGGCACAAATGAGAATAACTAATAAGAACAATAGATCAGAACCACTCTACCACAAATCTCTGATTTTTTGTATAGCCTATGCCAAATGCTGGGTATATGTGGCATTTGGCATACCATATGCCTATCGCTGGCTACATAGAGAAGAAGAAAAGAAAAAGGAATTCTTTAAGTGTGACAGCTTTGACACTTGTCTGAATCTGTCTGGCCATCTGTTTGAAAAACAAATTTTCATTTCAAATTTTCAAGTTCAACAGATATTACAAGGATATTGTATCCTTGCTCAAGGCAAGCTGTAGAGTAAAGGCATGATGTCCATATTATGATGGAGCACTGCAGCTCATATGTTGGGTACTGCTTGGGCGATACCATAACCAGCATTAACATTAGTTACATTTTCGATCTAAATTCTCAGTTCTCTGTTCTCGCTTCTCATACAAATTACCATTTTTGCTCCTCTTGCTTCTCCATTCTCTCTTTCGACAAAAACACTAATTTGGCAACTCGTCTGCAACCTGGTATACCTGTTTATGCATACTGAACACCCTCACTCTGTTGACCAATCAGGGAAGAGAACGGAGAGAGGAGAATTGAGAATTCACTATCGGAGTAACTTCTTGATTCTGCAGAATCACAAGGCTTTTCCCGTCCTCGATTCTGACAAAAACACAAGAAAAGGAGAATTTGCTTCATCTGAACTTTCCAAAAATGCAAACTAGGAGAATCCCGAGGAGAACTGGATCAAAACACAACTACTGAGGATCCCATAATAATCCAGTCAGTACTCAGTAGTAACCAAGTAGTAGCCAGGCAATACCTGGGCCATACCATTCAACGACTGTGCTCTAACAGCAAGGATTTGTGTGCAAGTATATTTTTGTCTGAGCATTCCAGTTCAGACATTGCACACACAATGAGTCATCCAAACTCAAAGGTCTCTCCTTAGTAGTTGCATTTTTTGTCTCTGTTCTGTTCGCTGTTTTCTCTCTGTTTTATATTTTTCCCGTTTTTGTCAAAACACAGAACACGCTGTTTCTCATTTTCCCATTTTTTTACACTGTTCTGGGTTCTGTGTTCTCTGTTCCGCTGTCTGTTTTGCAAAACATGGAACTTGCTCTCGTAGCATGTTTTATCACTATTTTGATAGAAAATTGCAGAGAGATTCACAGATAGAAAAGAAAGAATTGCAGAAGTTTGGAGGATAAAAGCTGGATACTAAAGCATGGTCGTTTTGGAATATAATTTGCAATTTAACAGATTTTCCGCTTAAGACATGCTTAAATCCTAAATTTGTGTTTTCGCCAGAACAGCGACAAAACACGAAACACAGAACAGCGTAAGCAAAATACCATTTTACCTAAACCAGATAACTCTGAACACAGAACACGGAACAGGAACCAGAGACAAAAAATGCAACTAGTATTAGATATCGGTTTCGTTCGACGTCACATTTTTTTTAATTCAAAACCAGACTATCAAACTTTCTGAGCTAGCATGTCAAAGTTTACCTTCAAGACCAATGAAATAGCAACCAGACAAGGATCAGCAGAAGGAATTGGCTGAAGGAATTGGGCTGAAGAAATATTTATGGCCAGAACCATAAATACACTCATTCTGCACTCATTAAACAAATGGTATGCTCAAATGGTATTAGACAATAGAAATTAAGCAGACAGCTAAGCAAACAGCATACAAAAATTTGATGAAAAATGCAACTTGAACTAGTTTTGCCTTTTGTACCTAGTTTTGTCATATCCTGTCATCCATCCTCTGAATGGTCACTAATCATTTTTTTTTATAACAAACACTGGGTCTATTAGCATAGGTATATATGAATTCTGCATGGCTTTGAGGAAATGTCCTAATAATAGTAGCCTACTCGATTTGACAGATATTTTCATTCCAGGAATGAACTGATTCTGCTCATAAGCAGTCAGCTTTTATTACAGCAAGTGCAATTTGAACCAGCCAGAAGTTTTCACCCTCCGCCCACAACGCCCAAAACGCCCAGTACTCACTCACAACAACAAATAATAAATGATTAAACAATATTAAATGTCTGTAAGTACATTAATTTGCTTTCGGCATTCTTACTACTGATAATAATGGTGCAATAACAAACGAAAATTCTTTTGTTTTAATTATAACAGATGGCATACCTGTGGCAAACAAACTGACGAAACTCTTATCCACTAGATGGCACGTGCGTTTTCTTCGCTGCAGTCAAAATAAATAAAAGGCCCATAGATGGCCAAGGTGCAGCTTCTAGCAGTTTCTTCGCAAACAAGTTTTACGTCATAGAATAGTCATCCCCTGTCAAAATATTGCCTCTGTAGCAGACTCGGTAAACAGGTCTGGACAAGTCTCTGAGTTCTTCAGTAGTTGTATTACGCAGTGGTGTGATGCAGGTGTGATGTGAAAGTTAAATAATAAGGATTCACAATGTTTCAAATAAGGTAGGCATTATTTATGGAGACAAATTTCACTTCGGCCTTACTTTAGGCTCTAGCCTACATCTATATTTTTATTTTCATGATTTTTGGCGTTTCTCGGCATTTCAGTCACTTCGACCAACGCACCAGCATAGCTAGGTCATCCAGCCAGTGGAACAGGCATTGTGTTAACCAAGCTTAAGGATGATAAGCATCGGCCGCTAAGCTGTTTTAGCATGTTTTTCGGAGTAGCTAATCATAAATAATAATGTTAACACTTTAAACCTTTGGGAATCGTTCGATAATTTTTTTTGTGGGCGGCATATTTGGCGTTCTCTATTTTTCGCGTGGTCATTTCAGTCACTTCGACCAACGCCCAGCATAGCTGGATCATCCAGACATTGGAAGAGGCATTGTGTTAACCAAGCTTAAGGATGATTTGCACTGGCCGCTAAGCCGTTTTAGCATGTTTTTCGGAGTAGCTAATTATAAATAATAATGTTAACACTTTATACCTTTGAGAATCGTTCGATGATTTTTTTTGTGGGCGGCATATTTGGCGTTTCTCTAATTTTCGCGTGGTCGTTTCAATCACTTCGACCAACGCCCAGCATAGCTGGATCATCCAGCCATTGGAACAGGCATTGTGTTAACCAAGCTTAAGGATGATTTGCACTGGCCGCTAAGCCGTTTTAGCATGTTTTTCGGAGTAGCTAATTAAAAATAATAATGTTAACACTTTAAACCTTTGGGAATCGTTCGATGATTTTTTTTTGTGGGCGGCATATTTGGCGTTTCTCTAATTTTCGCGTGGTCATTTCAGTCACTTCGACCAACGCCCAGCATAGCTGGATCATCCAGACATTGGAAGAGGCATTGTGTTAACCAAGCTTAAGGATGATTTGCACTGGCCGCTAAGCCGTTTTAGCATGTTTTTCGGAGTAGCTAATTATAAATAATAATGTTAACACTTTAAACCTTTGGGAATCGTTCGATAATTTTTTTTGTGGGCGGCATATTTGGCGTTCTTTATTTTTCGCGTGGTCATTTCAGTCACTTCGACCAACGCCCAGCATAGCTGGATCATCCAGCCATTGGAACAGGCATTGTGTTAACCAAGCTTAAGGATGATTCGCACTGGCCGCTAAGCCGTTTTAGCATGTTTTTCGGAGTAGCTAATTATAAATAATAATGTTAACACTTTATACCTTTGGGAATCGTTCGATGATTTTTTTTTTGTGGGCGGCATATTTGGCTTTTCTCTAATTTTCGCGTGGTCATTTCAGTCACTTCGACCAACGCCCAGCATAGCTGGATCATCCAGACATTGGAAGAGGCATTGTGTTAACCAAGCTTAAGGATGATTTGCACTGGCCGCTAAGCCGTTTTAGCATGTTTTTCGGAGTAGCTAATTATAAGTAATAATGTTAACACTTTATATATTGGATACAAGCATTTTTAACAAATAGAACACAGAGAGTCAAAATAGCCGTTGATACTGAAACCACTGTGTTCTCAAGCCTCCAACCAGTTACAAGTGGAGTACCGCAAGGCACCAAATTGGGACCTACCCTCTTCAACCTCTATTTCAATGATGCCCCTAAGGTGGTTGAAAACAACATAAACCTGTATGCTGACGATTCTAAGCTTATTGGCCCAGTCGAAAACGCTACCAGGATCTCATCCATGCAGAATGATCTAGATCGCCTTTCCGATTGGGCGCACGCCTGGCTGCTTGAATTTAACATTGAAAAATGCAAAGTGCTACACATTGGCAGTAAGAATCCAGAAAATGAATATTCAATGGTCGATAATCATGGTCTTAGACGAAACCTGGAGTCGGTCACACATGAGAGGGACCTTGGTGTCATCATCGACAACAAAATGAAATTCGATCTGCATGCAAAGCACTCCGCGTCTCGTGCAAACCAGGCCCTGGGAACTATCCGCCGGACATTCACAAGCCGTAGCCCCTTTGTTATATCCAAGCTGTACAAATCTATGGTCAGGCCGAGGGTTGAGTTCGGCATGGTTCTGGCTAGTCCTGCTTTCAAAAAGGATAAATTCCTTCTTGAGCGTGTGCAAAAGCGAGCCTCAAAAATGGTCCATGGCTTGAAAGATCTCCCATATGACGTGCGATTGCAGAGGTTGAAGCTCCCAACTTTAACATACAGACGAAAAAGAGGAGATGTCATCCAGGCCTACAAGATCCTCCAATCTAGCCAGTCTTCCAATGTCTTCTCACCAAATCCAGCCACTAAAACCCGAGGACATAGTAGAAGGATCCAAAAACCCCACGCTTCAACTAGAATACGCCATCAGTTCTTCTCTACCAGAGCCATACCCCTTTGGAATGCCCTCTCCGAAAAAACAGTTAACTGCCAAACAGTTGAATCGTTCAAAAAATCCGTTGATGAGGAGTGGGCTGACATCGAGTGGAAGTTGAACTGGGATGCTGTTGATGCAATTGTCAATGTTTGAAGCTAACCACAAGTCAAATCGTTACACGGACCTGCCAACCGGAGTCAACTACGGAGCAAATCTACAGGAGAAATCCTTATTTTGCTCCAAGCTGCAATTTAAGGTAATTTAAGGTAAATACCTTTGGGAATCGTTCGATGATTTTTTTTTTGTGGGCGGCATATTTGGCGTTTCTCTAATTTTCGCGTGGTCGTTTCAATCACTTCGACCAACGCCCAGCATAGCTGGATCATCCAGCCATTGGAACAGGCATTGTGTTAACCAAGCTTAAGGATGATTCGCACTGGCCGCTAAGCCGTTTTAGCATGTTTTTCGGAGTAGCTAATTATAAATAATAATGTTAACACTTTAAACCTTTGGGAATCGTTCGATAATTTTTTTTGTGGGCGGCATATTTGGCGTTCTTTATTTTTCGCGTGGTCATTTCAGTCACTTCGACCAACGCCCAGCATAGCTGGATCATCCAGCCATTGGAACAGGCATTGTGTTAACCAAGCTTAAGGATGATTTGCACTGGCCGCTAAGCCGTTTTAGCATGTTTTTCGGAGTAGCTAATTAAAAATAATAATATGAACACTTTAAACCTTTGGGAATCGTTCGATGATTTTTTTTTGTGGGCGGCATTTTGGTTTTTCTCTATTTCTCATTCTCATTGCAACCGGCATTCTAGGGAGGTGGGGTGGGGTGGAAGGGGTACCGGGTTTTTTCGAGGGATCGTGGTGAAATTTGGTAATTATTGTAATTCTTAACCCTAAATTTGGATATGATGTTTAGCAGCAGGTTCGACTCCTGCAAAGGGTCCTATATTGGGTCAACCCTTCAGCGGTGATGCAACATTGTTTTCTGAATTTTGGTTTCTCAAGTTCTCACTCGAACAACCGACCGAACAGGGAAATTAAGCAACGGCTTAAACCTAGCTTTTTGGCGAGGGGCTGCCCACTCTCCGCCACTTGGTGTACATCATGTTGTGCCATCCATGCGCCACGCGCGCCACCCATCCGCCACGCGCCACTCTTTCGTCACGTGCGCCAATCTTTCGCCACGTGCGCCACTCATCCGCCACCCGGTGTACACCGATTTTGAGAGTAGGCAACCCCTCGGCCATGCCTTCTTAGGTATTTTCTTATGCTTTTTCGAAACTATGGGAAAATCTCGTCTATATACCGTCTAAAAACTTCAACAAAAAGTTCAGTCGCTTCATCCGCACACCTTGTCTGAAAAACTAAACTCCAATCATGTAAACTTAGTTTATTTTTTAAAGCAATCATTTTTTCTGCCGTTATTGATCGCGATAATTTATGTACACGACGATTACTTGAACGGCACATCGAAAAATCCGAGATCAAAAGCGAATGATGTGAAAAATCATTTAAAATCGTGTGAGTAGAAATAACAGGAAGGGTAGAAAAAAATTATCAATAAGGGTAGCGGATTCGTGTGCAACACGGCAAGAAGGTACGAGTCCTCGTGATAAATTCATGCAAAGAAATTCAAGAGCGTTTTCTTTTGAAGAACTTTGGGCTGTTTTATTAATTGCAAGAAGGTCAATACTGAAGTCACCCATTATTATTAGCTGTTTGTAATTTGTCTTCTGGATGTCATTCATCAAAAAGCTCATAACATTCAATAAACTCCTTTACAGACGACGAGGGTGATCGGCACACTACACTAACTAAAACCTTAGACCCCTCCAACGAACATTCAACATTTAGACTTTCCAGCACCATAGGTTTATCGTTACGAGAAAGAAATATATAATATAATCTCGAACAAACAAACCAATACCACCTGCTTTATGAGTTTGTCATAATATATGATTATATCCAAGTTAATCTGGTCGGTTCCCTGATATTCCTGCCAAGCGTTTCTCTAGATTTGTTTGACTTGGACTGACCATCTTTAAACCGTATCTGTTCTCGCATTCGCTTTTTATGGCACTTGCCCTTCGGCCAAGTGCCATATAGCGATTGTAATTTCTGTCCGTCAGTCGGTCTGTCGGTCCCGGTTTTGCTAGTTCGGGCACTTCCAGATAAGCTAGGACGATGAAACTTGGCAGGCATATCAGGGACCGGACCAGATCAACTTACAATTAATCATTTCCCCGGATCCGGGAGTCCGGAAACTATAAAGCAAAAGCGGCGCGAAACGTAGCAAACAGAGCGCTGCCCAAATGAGGGACCGAACCACGAACCTCTGAGTTGTAGAGCGGCCGCTATAGCAACTGCGCCAAGACTCCATGTATGAGATAGCGAATTCCTGGAACATAAAGAAAGTGGATAAACTAAACAAATTACATTAAGTTAGGATAATGGAACTTGTCAGGAATATTGGATGTATTAGGGAGCGAATGCGGGAGTATATATTGTTAAAAGATTGAATCGGGGACCCGACCTGATTAACCTGGGCATAGTCAAGAAACATAAATAATAGTTCAGGCACTTCCACGCAAGCTAGGACGATGAAACTTCGCAGGCATATCAGCGACCCGACCAGACTAAGTTGGAAATAGTCACTTGCCCGATCCGACCATCGTGGGGGAGGGGGCGGAATCCGGAAAATAGGGACATTCATAACTTTCGAACGGGTGATCGGATCTTAATGAAACTTGATATCTGGAAAGATCTCGTGTCTCAGACGTCCCACTTTCAATCCGGACAGGATCCGATGACACTGGAGGGGGGGAGCTGGTGGAGGGAACCCGAATGAAACGGGATGAAACTTGGTGGGAAGAAAAAGCACAAGTCCTAGATACGTCATTGGCATAACTGGACCGGATCCGGGCACTGTGGGGGAGTCAGGGGGGGCGGACTTCTAGTGATCCCGCGAGTCCGGCGTACTTCTCGATGTGCTAGGACGATGGAACTTTGCAAGTATGTAAGGGATCCGATCAGATTGACTTGAGAATAGTCGTTTCTCCGATCAGACCATCGTCGGGGGAGTGGATGGATGGGGAGTCCGGAATCTAGTGGCATGCATAACTTTTGAACGGGTGATCGGATTTAAATGAAACTTGTCAATTCGAAAGAGCTATCGCCTCAGATGTTCGGTGTCAAGTCTGGATCGGGTCCGATACCTGCGGGGGATGGGGGGGGGGACGGAAAAATAAAAAAACGCTTAAAGCAAAGGGATTGGGACGGAACTTAATTGGGAGAACATGCATTAGGTCTATGGTCTTAACACTAGGTCTTAACACTAACTCATTTTATCACCCTTATTTTACCTGACATTCAGAGGATTTAGCTCACGAGAGAAGAAACACAACAAGAGCAGGATTTGTTCTCAGGAACACAGGTGTGAGTGTCTGGAATGACCTTCCAGAATCGGTCAGAGAGGCTGCAAGTCTGGCATCATTCAAGAGAATGGTTAAATCTCATTATTTGAGAGGGAAAGAAGTATGATAGGAGGAAAGGGTATTTATTTAAAAAATATCCCCCCCAACCCAAGGTAATAAGGGAATGATATAGTGGATTCATGGTGGTTAGAATTACGGCCACAATCAGGATTTTTTTGTCTTAAAAGTGGCCGTTAATCGTAAATTGTTTGCTTAATTTATGTGTTTTTGATGAAATTAAAAAAATGTCTATGTCTATGTCTATATACGAAACTGACGGAGCCACATGGTTTCGAGGCTCGGGGGGGGGGGGGGTCCTAGAATTCCGGTAGTCGCGAGTTAGAATAGTTCCAGATGTACTACGAGAACGAAACTTTGCAGGCAGCATCTTGGGGGGAGCGAGGGAAGGGAAATATGGAAACTGCTGCAAATTGCGAACGAGTGGTCTGATTCGAGTGAAACTTAATGGGTGATAAGAATCTATGAACTCGACGTGTAAGACATGCGTTCGAACTGTATGCGACCATGGTTGGGGGAGTTGGGGTCGGAAAATTTTGACATGCACAAAAACCAAACGGTTCGACCGAATGAGATGCAAGTTCGACAGTGCCAAGCTTGTGCGGCCTAGATTTGTTATTTGGTGTTAGGGACGGATTCAGTGAAGGTAGGGGGGGGGGGGGCAGGGTTCCGTTTTTGCCGGCACAAATTGATTATTACCATACCTGCGGTTTTAATTGGCTTTTATTAATAAAAACCGATTTTGGCCGGCTAAATCTGGCTAAAATCAAACCGCACTGATCTTTCTACGTATCTATCTTTACTGTTGTTTGTTCATTGTTTTCCGACTATTTTTCAACCAGGATTGATTCCCGGAAGGGCAGAAATATCGCTGCCAAAGCATCGTAGCTAGCGTATACGTTTTATGCATTATTTGAATATGTTGCCATGTCAGCTTTGGCTCAAAGAATATTTTTCCCCAAGTTTAGGGCTACGCGGATCTTCGAGCTCGACCTGTTGTTTTACCCCTTCACACCAAGTTTCAACCGAATATCCTATTCCCTTGGAGGGTTATCGTGCTTACTGACGGACTGATAACTATTACGAAGTCATAGTATTCCTACATTTACATTTTAGGATCCCAAAAAGCAAATATTTTTCATGAAACAGACTCTGTGAATGACTCAGCCAGGTTTCTTTTGGTTACTAAGGGAATAACAAATTAGCTTCCGCTATGCTGGCCAATCGTAGAAGAGGCTTTTACTTTTGCCGAACCAATACAAATCGTGAAACAGATGAACAACAGCGATCCCACAGTCACCAAGATTTACAACCTGGCACTCAACTAGGACAAAGCTCAGAAGAGCGAGCCAACGAGAAACGTTAAATTTCATCAGCCAATGAAAACTGCTGAATTCTATTCGTGGGAAAGGGGTCCAAGGCACCGTCCCACGATCCTTCTGCGTCCAGCTGGCGGCGACACTTGGGTGGGATTTTGTATAAAACTTCGTAATAAGCCCTGTGATAATTGTAGCTATTATTACTTTGGCGTATTTAACAAATTACGCATGCTGCGCTTGATTTGGTTTGTCCGGGGTACAGTCATTAGTGCCTTTGCAATACTTTTTCAAGTCCCGTCGTCAACTCTGACCACCCCCTCCCGGGGTGCCCACCAAAGGTGAAAGGCTAGTGATCCCCTGGGGTGGTTCCCGAAATCACCACGATCTTTTTGACCACTCCCAGAATACCCACGATTAAAATGCCCACAAGTTCGAAGGCCCCGAAATGGAAATCGTCGGAAAGGCCGACGGCTCATAAAGCAGACACTTGGAAGTGCCCTAGAGGGAGACTAAAATCATCCTGGTCCAAAATGCCGACGGCTCTTTTCACTCGGAAATTTGCAAAATAATGAGGAACAAAATAGGACTTCCCAGACTACAAGTTTGTAATACTAATAGTTGCATATATTCAAAGAATGTATACAACGGATACGTCAGCTACGATGCTTCATCACCGATATTTCGGCCCTTTTTGGCAAGGGTCCTCGTCAGGCTGTTAAACTTCAGGGTCAACTTCGTCGAAGGAAAAAACCTGTAATAAATGACAGAGCTTCTAACGACTATAAATATCTTATTCGGGCAGATTACTTTCAAATACCACTGTAGGGAAAAAACTAGTCCAGAGATTTAACTTTTGAAACGGCCGCTGTTTTGCTGCACGATTGAGGCGATGACAGGAAAAGTTTGTTTCTGTATTTTGGTCAACTTCGGTTATGTTATTAATAAAAGACTGAAAGCTTAAACTTTATTCCATTAATAACCTCGTTCCACGTTTCTATTTGGGAGTGTTCGCCTGTATCTATTACTTTTAGTTATCCATTTTCTCGAAGGACAAGTAGTTCGCCCGGAATCCGGCAAAAAACGGAAAGTTTTTATGGCACTTGCCCTTCGGCCAAGTGCCATATAGCGATCGCAATTTCTGTCCGTCCGTCGGTCTGTCGGTCTGTCCAGGTTTTGCTAGTTCGGGCACTTCCAGATAAGCTAGGACGATAAAACTTGGCAAGCGTATCAGGGACCCCAAATGATTAAGTTGGAAATAGTCACTTCCCCGATCCGAGCACCGTGGGGGGAGTGGAGGGAGGGGGAATCCGGAATCTTGAGGTATTTTTAACTTTTGAACGGGTGATCGGATCTCGATGAAACTTGATATTTGGAACGACCTCATGCCTCAGACGACCCAGTACTTAAAATCCGGACCGGATCCGGTGACTTTTGGGGGGAGCTGGAGGGGGCAACCGGAAATCTTGGGAAACGCTATGAGTGGAGGGATCGAGATGAAACTTGATGGGAAGACACCTAGCAAACACTAGATACATCATTGACATAACCGAGCCGATTCGGGTACTGTGGGGGGGAGTGGAGGGAGGGGGAATCCGGAATCTTGAGGTATTTATAACTTTTGAACGGGTGATCGGATCTCGATGGAACTTGATATTGAGAAAGACCTCATGCCTCAGACGACCCACTTAAAATCCGGACCGGATCCGGTGACTTTTGGGGGGAGCTGGAGGAGGCAACCGGAAATCTTGGGAAACGCTGTGAGTGGAGGGATCGAGATGAAATATGGTGTGAAGATACATCATTGACATAACCGAGCCAATTCGGGCACTGTGGGGGGAGTGGAGGGAGGGGGAACCCGGAATCTTGAGGTATTTATAACTTTTGAACGTGTGATCGGATCTCGATGAAACTTGATATTTGGAAAGACCTCATGCCTCAGACGACGTACTTAAAATCCGGACCGGATCCGGTGACTTTTGGGGGGAGCTGGAGGGGGCAACCGGAAATCTTGGGAAACGCTATGAGTGGAGGGATCGAGATGAAACTTGATGGGAAGACACCTAGCAAACACTAGATACATCATTGACATAACCGAGCCGATTCGGGTACTGTGGGGGGGAGTGGAGGGAGGGGGAATCCGGAATCTTGAGGTATTTATAACTTTTGAACGGGTGATCGGATCTCGATGGAACTTGATATTGAGAAAGACCTCATGCCTCAGACGACCCACTTAAAATCCGGACCGGATCCGGTGACTTTTGGGGGGAGCTGGAGGAGGCAACCGGAAATCTTGGGAAACGCTGTGAGTGGAGGGATCGAGATGAAATATGGTGTGAAGATACATCATTGACATAACCGAGCCAATTCGGGCACTGTGGGGGGAGTGGAGGGAGGGGGAACCCGGAATCTTGAGGTATTTATAACTTTTGAACGGGTGATCGGATCTCGATGAAACTTGATATTTGGAAAGGCCTCATGCCTCAGACGACCCACTTAAAATCCGGACCGGATCTGGTGACTTTTGGGGGGAGCTGGAGGGGGCAAACGGAAATCTTGGGAAACGCTGTGAGTGGAGGGATCGAGATGAAATATGGTGTGAAGATACATCATTGACATAACCGAGCCAATTCGGGCACTGTGGGGGGAGTGGAGGGAGGGGGAACCCGGAATCTTGAGGTATTTATAACTTTTGAACGGGTGATCGGATCTCGATGAAACTTGATATTTGGAAAGGCCTCATGCCTCAGACGACCCACTTAAAATCCGGACCGGATCCGGTGACTTTTGGGGGAGCTGGAGGGGTTAACCGGAAATCTTGGGAAACGCTATAAGTGGAGGGATCGAGATGAAACTTGGTGGGAAGACACCTAGCAAACAATAGATAAATCATTGACATGACCGAGCCGATTCGGGCACTGTTGGGGGAGTGGAGGGAGGGGGAACCCGGAATCTTGAGGTATTTATAACTTTTGAACGGGTGATCGGATCTCGATGAAACTTGATATTTGGAAAGGCCTCATGCCTCAGACGACCCACTTAAAATCCGGACCGGATCCGGTGACTTTTGGGGGAGCTGGAGGGGTTAACCGGAAATCTTGGGAAACGCTATAAGTGGAGGGATCGAGATGAAACTTGGTGGGAAGACACCTAGCAAACAATAGATAAATCATTGACATGACCGAGCCGATTCGGGCACTGTTGGGGGAGTGGAGGGAGGGGGAATCCGGAATCTTGAGGTATTTATAACTTTTGAACGGGTGACCGGATCTCGATGAAACTTGATATTTGGAAAGACCTCATGCCTCAGACGACCCACTTAAAATCCGGACCGGATCCGGTAACTTTTGGGGAGAGCTGGAGGGGAGAACCGGAAATATTGGAAAACGCTATGAGTGGAGGGATCGAGATGAAACTTGGTGGGAAGACACCTAGCAAACACTAGATATATCATTGACATAACCGAGCCGTGCCTACTCGTAACAAGTGCCATATGAGCTCGTAGCTCTTGTTTTGACGTAAAAGCTTTATTTGAAGTTGATTAGATGTTCGATTCTGTGGTAAGAAGACATGTTGAACAGGTATCTGAAACACTTTTCTAACCAGACCACTTGTTTGGCCGGAATCCGGCCAAAACCGGAAAATTTGATAAAAGCGAAAGTTTTGTTTGAAATTGATTAGATGACAGATTTAGGGGTAAGAAGAGACGTTGAATCTGTTTATGACAATTATTTTTTAACCGGACATATATTTTGTCCGGAATCCGGTTGAAACAGGATTTTTTTTATAAATCAAAGTTTTATTTGAAGTTTGTTAGATGACAGATTTAGGGGTAAGAAAAGACGCTGACATGACAATACTTTTTTACACGGACATATTAGTCTTCCGGAATCCGGTTGTAATCGGAATTTTTGTTTTTAGCTAAAGTTTTATTTGAAGTTGATTAGGTGTTCTTTATAGGGAATCCGGTTGTAACCGGAATTTTTGTTTTTAGCTAAAGTTTTATTTGAAGTTGACTATGTGTTCTTTATAGGGATAAGGAGATACGCTCATTTCGTTTCTGAATTTTCTTATTTTGCTGGACAAGTAGTTCGCTCGTAATTCGGACGAAACCAGAAACTCGGCAGAAGTAAAGCAGGAAGTTTTCGGTCAGTATCGTCAGAATAGATATGACTTATATAGGTATATCTGAACTTGGTTTTCTCTGATGATTAGCCTGGCGAAGATTGGATCTGGCGAAGAGAAGACCGAGGGGTTGCGCACTGGCCGATTTCGTGTACACCATGAGGCAGAGGCAGATGAGGCATGTGAGGCAGGCATGAGGCACGTGAGGCAGACATGAGGCACGTGAGGCAGACACGATGAAAATACAACTTGCGTAAAATTGAAGTCATCGGACCAAAAAATCTTAGCAATGTCAGTGTCAAAATGTCGCAACATTTTTGTTTGATATTACATATTGATTAAGCAATTCGTTTGTGGCGAATCTCTGAAAGTACCCAGTTCCGACAGTACTGTTCAGGCCACAGAGTATCATGATAGTAGTATAAGAGGTCTAACTTGCCTATCTTGCAATGTAGCGGATGGGATGGAAAAATTCCCGCGTGCCATCTGCAGAAGATTCTCATTTGACCATTTGATTTTGGCCTACATTTGACGGTTCGTTTTGACACCATAGTCATTGAGTGTGAAACCCTGACTGGTTTTACAGTAGACCCAGGGGCATCACGAGCCCTTCCTTGTAGGGGGAGGGGGTGGGGAGGGGCAGCTCCAAGATTATACCTCTTTATTTCAACGGCTTCTGGAATAGTCTGATGGAGTCCGGTGCACGTTTTAAGAATTTCGGCTTTTTCGAAATATACTGAATGGGATGGGTTTTCGAAAACATGCTCTGCAAGTGAAGATTTGAAAGTATAGTCTCGAGTATAGTTATGACGGTGTCCGTTGGAAAGTGCGTGGTCAATTTCTTGCTCATGCTCTGCAAGCCGTTTTCCGAAACTTCTTTCTGTCCTTACGCAATCACATAGTATTGAGTAAATGCCTCAAAGCTACTAGTTTGGGGCTTTATCTTTTCCGGAGTTTACGAAGAAAACAAAATGTTTTGGGTTCTGTGAAAGACTTGGATGTTGTATTTTTTCAAGCTTTTCGACAGTTTTTCTGTCAATACACGGGCGTACTGAAGGTGAACACGGGCATTTTTTTTTCAGCTTTGGATATTTAGTAATAGTTGCGTTTTCCACGGTCTAAACTCGTTTTCACAATCATCGTGGTGTCTGTTACCACGGACAAAAGCAGTTTTTGGCAATTATCGTGGTATCTTGGCAGGGCTTACCGACGAAACGTCGTCATGGTAAACGTCCCCTGGCGAATCGTCACCGCGACTAAACGTCCCAACGGCAAAACATCCCCAGCATAGATTTTTAAGTTCGCCTCGATCTTCAGGTGCATGATCGAGGTAGAATAACTTCAGAGTGTGCATTACAGATGTACGAACATTCCTCCTAAGCAGAAAAGATCTGACAAAGGACCACAGAGCAAAATAACCGAGGGGCTGCTCGCTGAATTTTTTGGCGTACACCAAGAGGCAGAGAGGCAGTGAGGCCCGGAGGCAGGGACCGTGTACACCTTGTGACAGAACTGAGCAACCCCTTGAAAATAACAGTAGACGGTAGTGCCAAGACCTAAAACAAGCGACATTATACTCCAATAACAGCGAAACTAGCACCACTAGGAGTTACGCAGTTATCGTGGTAAATACCGGGGAAAAACATCATGGGCGGAAGAAACATTGGACTCAATTGCCCGCAAAATCACCACACCGATTTAAAGATATCAAACCATACGCTAACCAGCTAACTGGGCAACTTAAAAGTTGATTTAAAGTGATTTTGAATGAGACAAATATTTAAGCCGATGTTGAATTTTGCGGTTTCGGCTGCCGAGTGAGAAATTAGAACCAAAATTCAGAATACAATGTAGCATCACCAATGAAGGGTTGATCCAATTCAAGGACCCTTTGCAGGAATCGAACCTGCTGCAAACATCATATCCAAATTTTGGATTAAGAATTACCGTCACCAGGAAATCTAATTATAATAAAAAAATACCCCACCCTCCTTCAACTGCATCGCACATTCGGCGAGATACACTGTAGTTTTAATTATTATTCTTGTATCTATACGAAAAAGAGAAATAAATTAGTAGCTGATTCGACTGCAAATGCCGAAACAAAGGCGCCATCAAACTATGCTGGGCGTTGGTCGGACCGATCGAAACGACCACGCGTAAAATGAAGAAACGCCAAAAAATTACCGCCCACACACAAATATATTGAAGATTCCCAAGTGATTAAATTATTACCATTATTATCTTTAATTAGCCCACTTCGAAAAAAATGCAAACAAAACGGCTGAGCGGTCGATGCAAATTATCCTTAAGCTTGGCTAACACAATGCCGGTTGCAATGAGAATCCCCAAACTATGCTGGGCGTTGGTCGGATCGATCGAAACGACCACGCAAAAAATGAAGAAACGCCAAAAAATTACCGCCCACACAAAAATATATCGAACGATTCCCAAAGGCTTAAATAATTAGGCTACAGATTCCGGATTCCCCATTCTTCCACTCCCCACGATGTTCACATCGTGCAAACGACTTTTTTCAATTCGGTCTATTCGTACCCGCCATCCTTAAGCTAGGTTAACATAGTGCCGGCGAGACGCGAACAATGGAGAAACGGCAAAAAATGCCGCCCACACAAAAATATGATGCAAGCTAGAGCCTACAACAATGCAGAAATGAAATTTGGCTAATATATTTAACGATTCCCAAAGGTTTAAATAATTACAGATTCCCGATTCCCCATTCTTCCACTCCCCCACGATGTTCACATCGTGCAAACGACTTTTTTTCAATTCGGTAACATAGTGCCAGCTACACGCGAAAAATGGAGAAACGACAAAAAAAATGCCGCCCACACAAAAATATGATGGAGGCTAGAGCCTACAGTAATGCAGAAATGAAATTTGGCTCCATAAATAATGCCTACCTTATTTCACATTTTGTAAATCCCTATTATTTAACTTTCACATCACACCAGTAATTTCAAGTTCAACCACTGAAGAATTCATAGTGAACTATTCACTGGGTCTTCCGACTATGAATGCAGAATGCACTATGACGTCAAATTTGTTGGCAAAGAAACGGAAAGAAACCGTGAGCCACGCACATGCCATCTATGGGCTTTTGTTTGTGCTAGCAGGAGAAAGCTCAGAAGCCATCTAGTGGCTCATAATTTAGTTAGTTTGTTTGCCCTCTGTTAGAATTAAAACAAAAGAATTCCGTTTATTATTGCATCATGATTATCAGTAGTAAGAAAGCCAAAATCAAAATAATATACTTACAACCATTTATTATTGTCTAATCATCTATTATTTGTTATTGCGAGTGAGTAGCCTACTGGGCGTTTTGGGCGTTGTGGTCGGAGGGTGAAAATTTCTGGCTGGTCAATTTGACTACCTTAAAACAATAACATCCAAATTGCCATACTTTACAAACAACTTACTCTACATGAAAGCAGGATGAAAAGGCTTTATATTTTGTTATAAACACATCCCATGAAACATAAACAAAAACAAATGATGATACTGAGGAAGTCAGTTTTAGAATAGTAACTTGTCTGAAACGCCATCTAGCGAACATGTTAGTAATGAAGCTTAAGACCGCCGCAATCTCCTGTAAAGATGGCTCTGCCAAGCGACGAGCTTCATTACTTCATTATTCTTGTGATTCGTTCCAGCCCATTACTAAAAGTTGCCAAATAAGTAAGTTGTTCGAATTGTGTGCGAAGAAGTATTTTAGTTCTTTGGATTATGGATCTAATCAAGTTGGTTTTACAAGAGGTATGGGATGCGACCATGCGCACGCTACTTTTTCTTCGATTATTAATTCCGCTTGGGAGACGGGTCAGCCACTTTATGCTCTGTTGGTAGACATTAAGGGTGCTTTCGATAATCTTTCGCATGCTTCAGCTCTGTTAAGTTTATATTATGCTAATATCCCTTTTGCATTGGTAAAAGTTTTTAAAGCTTGGTATTCTGGTTTAAGTGTCCGAGTAGTTTTTAGATCAGTATCATCTGTGTCAAAAATTTTTGTAAATAAGGGCGTGAGGCAGGGTGGGGTTCTTTCACCTTTTATTTTCAATCTTTGTCTTGGTGAATGTTTCCGGCTTTTAAAAACATCTCTAATACACCTGGCTGTTGATTGTACATATATAGCTTACGCTGATGATATTATTCTTATGGCTCGTTGTAAAGATCAGCTAATTGTAAATTTTAACATTTTGGTGGCGGAACTGAGAAAAAAGGCCTTTGCGTTAGTCCTTCTAAGTGCCAATATTTTGTTATTGATGATCCGCATGGTATTTCGTCCTTAAACTGTGGTGGTGGGAACCTTTTCCAACCCCTTGATGTTGTGACTTACCTTGGAATCCCCTATTGTTCAGTGAAACGTAATTTTCAATCAACTGTAGTAAGAAATATTGAACTAAAAATCCGTAAGACGTTTGGAGCTTTAATCCATCTGAGGGGTAAGCTTAGACGTGATATTCTTGCCCGTATATACCAGTCAACTGTTTTACCAATAGTAATTTTTCCAGCGGTGGTGGTGATTGGTTTTAATCGTGGTATGATTGCTAGTGTCCGTGTGTGCTATTTTAAATACTGTAAATTTTTGCTTGGATACCCTTTATTTGCTATAAATACACCTCTAATTAATTCACTTTCAGTTAAAGATCCTGCCCTGGCAATTCAGCAGAAATTTGATAATTTTGTAGCTAAAGCTAATAATATTCTGATTCTGAAGAATCTGTTTCCGTTTTTCGCTAAAAAGCTAATACTTAAGTAAGTACAGTGCTTTGTTTAATGTACGTCAATTGTTATTTATTGTTATGAAAGTTATTTGTAACAGTGTTTTTTTAAATTTATTTTAGTACTCCTCATTATATATTCTTTGAGGGAAATAAATAAATGAATGAATGAATTATGGCGTTTTTTTGCGATCCTAAAGTGTGGCCCTAAAAGAGTGTTTCCGCGGACATTTGTGTCGATCATAGATGTGTTTCCGCGAACAGGAAGGCTTTGTGGCTAGATTTTGGCAAACAATTGTCGGGATGATTTTTTCTATAAAAATAATTGTTTTTTGGGGCATTCCGCAGTACGTTTACGTTTCGGGCATTCCGTCGGTCAAAACGGGTATCAGGGCGAAGCCGTGATGCCCGTTTTATAAAATGCTTTGTCCCCATGTTTCTAAATTGGGTGATCTAACTTGTTTATTGGTTCCCATTCTCTATCGAATTTGGTCATTACCAACTTCTGCTTAGCCCGCAACGATTTCACCGCATTCGGTGCGTCCCTTCATAAAGTCGGTGCAACGTGTTTCTTTTGTCTCATTCGTTACCAAATTCGGTAATTCACCGGACTTTTATCAGTTCGTTTCATAATTCGGTCACTAATAAATCAGATTCATTTGGTTCTGATTCGTGACCGCATTCGGTAATTCACCGGATTCTTTTTTAGTCCGTATCTATTACCAGACTTGCGAAATTGTTTTAGGTGGTCCTAATAAGAGTTTTATTCCACTACGGAATTCGGCTGTTTTACCGCTCCCGATCTGTTCCTTATTTTATTTAGTTTTTAGTTTTTAGTAATTCATCATTTGTTTCAACCCAGTTACTGATCTCGGTAATGAAATTGGTATTTATTTAGGTCTTGTTCTCTAACATTACACAATTGCTTCAGCTGGTTGCAATTCTACATAACTTTTACCAAGCTTTTACTTCTAATGATTGCAGTACTTCAGAAATAAGCAATTGTCATAACGTGAAAACTAGCCTACTTTTTTTTGCTGTAAATTCAGAATAAATGGACTTTGCATCTACTTTAACCTGGATGGCCCCTTTTTTGCCAGACAGCATTGTGGTTAATAGGTAGTCTTGGGATCGTTAAATGTTGCAAGAAAAAAGGCGGATTGAAATTTTTCAGCATTCGGCGCCTTGCTTTGTCCTATGTACAGCCGTTAGTGACGTTATCGCTAAGCGACAGCGGCGTCTTTGGTCGGTAGATTTTCGAGTCCATTGGCACTAGACTTGATTTTGTACATATTATCAAGAACAAATAACGAGTAAGAACAATGGTCTCTCGTCCATCCACCGACTATAAATGTTCCGACAACAATGAGCGGAGGTGGACCCATTTCTTGGTCGCCCGTGTATACTCGTTGGTCTCCGACTCTCCGCCGTTAAGTCACTTACGAAGAAAACAACGTAGCCACTAGCGAGGTGGATGTTCTGGCCTGTTCACACGGGAAGGAAACGGCGTTGATTTTGTTTGAGTAGACGCTGGCGTATGATTAGTGAATATTAGTGATGCGAAAAACAAAAAGCGAACTTGACGATGGTCATTCATAGTCGCTTTTGTTACACCATGACCATACGTATGAAGATTTCATCCCTTGTGACATTCCCTTTTTATGTCTCTCGGGAGAACCATACAATGCAAACCGGGATTTGAAGCACAGTCACTGAAGTTGAGTTTCAACATCTGTATTAACTTTGCCAGACGAGTGTAAACTAAGAGTAACGTAATTAAGGCTTTCGAGGATTACTGAAATTACCGAAATGGTAGAATAGCATGGAATAGTCAAAATAATACCAGTAGGTGAGTGTATATTTTGTGTTTTTTCTTCTTTTTTTCCGAAATGTATAATTGTATACATTTCAATTTAGTGAGTTAGATTTCGATTCAGTAGTTAATCGAAAGACGAAAGTTCACCTCAACTTGGTCTATCTCGTTTGTCTTTTAGTTCACTAATTACAAATAATTCGATGTCAACGGTGTATTTTCCCATCAAAGAAAGTCTTTGGTTTTCGTACTGAGGCCTTGCCACATGGGTTCTAGTTTGTCTAGGACCCACATAGAAGTCCTAGGTTTTTTTTTTAAATGCAATTCAAAACGTTTCTGGTTAGTTTGTCAGAGTAGAAGCCTATTCCATCTGCGTAATATTTGTTCATTTCTACTTAGCCTATTAAACCTGAAACACAGCCTTTTTTTTTTTAAAGAATCTGCCTGTTTTCATCTGATATTCTCATATGAGAGCAAATACCTGGAATGAAATTTATCTCTCTTGTTCTGGATATTGACACTACTTAATTGAATTGACCCCGAAAAGATACAATTTACGTTACCATATATCTTACGTTACCTGTATACGGCCTTTGGGTTTTTCAATAAGATATATATACAGTTTGTCTTACTTTTAACTAAATTTGACGCATTTGTAAAATCTGCTTTGCATCAAATGGCAGTTTCTGTATATTTTGATATTCTTAGGAATTTTCTTGTCAACCCCCGAAAGCTTGTCTGAATCAATGAGCCGGCAACCGCTGTTTCAGCGCCTGCCCAGCCCAGTGTGAACAGGCTTATCACTGCTGCCTCCATTCGATTTTTCTTCCTCAGTGGTTTACTGCGTTACACCTTCTCTGTAGAGGTAACGATTTTTGATGTCCCGGGTAAGATCCACCTCCGCTCGTTTGCGTCGGGAGTCGACTCGTCTCAGCTTGGTTGTGTGACAGATATAGGGAGACAGCAGTTCTTGCTCTTATTTGTTCTTGATATTATGCACCTGTACAGTGTAGCTTCCTGAAGACAGCTCGTTGTGTTTTTTGAAGAAGAAAAATTCGGTCAAAATCAGGTACCGATTCGGTCAATTTACCAGGTTCGCTCCCCAATGAAGTAAGGCTCGGGACGCCCCTACCCTTCCTAGGGTGGTCCGAAGGATTTTCTGACATCTTAGAAAAAAGTTTATCCGCAACAAGAGGATCCGGCAAGCTGTATCTCTGCCGCAGTCTACTGTTCCTTGTCCAAGGCGGTATCTAAATGAGGAACTTCGCATATTTGAAATAAACCCTTCTAATTTTTAATTTAATCTGATGGAGTTAATATGTCCCAGAAAGGAACCAAGTATAGAACATGAGGGAGAGAAACAGCATTATACACTTTTGCAAGGTGGCGTTTACCAAGATTAAGCTGTACTCGAACTGTACCAGCATATCACCTTCCAGAGGTTGATATGAAGCCATATCGGAAGAAATTCTCGATGGCGATTTAAAAACATAAACCTCGCTGCGCCCGATGGACATTTTCACGACGTACCTATGCTCGGATAGATTGTTTTCAATAGCCATATCAATGTTATTTTACGATATCGGAAGGAGGCTGATATGAAGTCTTATCACCCTCCAGCGGCTGAACTATTAAAGGTTAACTTCAGACATCGAGGTTGATATCGGAATCTAACAGCGAGACGGCCATTGAAAGTAACCTGTGCGAGCCGAAGGCGAGGCAGGTTATGAAAAATATCAGCCGAGCGCAGCGGTTATGAAAAATATCAGCGGGGATGGAGGTATGTTAAATATTATAAATTTTTCGAACAGAATATTTTCATCGGTAGGTCTTGTTCTTCTTTTGTTGTACTATTTCGCGAATGGGGTAGGGAATTCTATTTTAGTGAAGTAGCAACCCAAGCCTACTGTAGACCTACTAAAATGACTACTGTTGGGACCCAAGCACTTCAATTTCTACCAATATAGTCTTTTATTTTTTTTTTTTTTGCGATTCAGATGTTATGTAGCGGTCACGAAAACCTACTATAGAGATACTAAAATGACTACCCTAGGGGTCGTGGAAGTAAAAAGTAAACAATAACAAACCCCACGTGTTGGCGATAATTCCAGAACAAAGATAGTGATCAATGCTGAATAACTAGCCTTTGGTAAGCAAGGAATAGTAGGATGTTGTTTCAGCTGACAAGCTGTATTTTCAGTGGAAATCTGATTGTGTCAAGTTATAACCTAGGGCATGGGCTGGTTGTCCATGAGAGTAAGATGTTCCGTCATTTATGCTGAATAACTAGCTTTTGGAAAGCAAGGATAGTAGGATGTTGTTTCAGTTGAGAAGCTGTATTTTCAGCGGTAATCTGACTGTGAAAGGTTATGACCTAGGGCACAGACTGGTTGTCTAAGAGAGTAAAATGTTCTGTAATTTTTCAACATTTATTTTATTTCTTATTTAATTTTTTTATAATTTTTAAGTATTTTTTTTTTAAAGAAGGTCTTCTTTTGTATTTATTTTTTGGAGGTCAGCTTCTGCTTATCAGGATTTGAGGAAAAGTGCTCGATGACATCTGCAGAGGCTGTTACGGCTTCGTATCAGGCTGTTACGGCTTCGTACAGGCTGTTACGGCTTCGTATCAGGCTGTTACGGCTTCGTATCAGCCTCGAGGTCGTCACAACCTCCACAAAAGTAACTGTCATAAAATAACTTCCTGTGGGACATAGGAAGATATGCATTGCATAGCCTACCAGTTCGGGAAAAGTTATTAAAGGAAATACCACCGAGACGGTCATTGAAAATAACCTATCCGAGCTGAAGCCGTGGTAGGTTGAAAAATATCCACCGATCTGAAGACGAGATTGATATTTTTGAATGGACATCGAGGCTGTCCTTCCGATATCAAACGAGGTCGAGGTGTGTTAGCTGCTACAACTTATCCGAACAGAAATCATCTCTGGAGGGCGATATGACTTATATCATCCTCTCTGGAGGCTGATATTACTTATATCATCCTCTCATATCTACCGCTAACTTTCCGTGTGAAGATTATCGTAATACAACTGACCGTGGGTCATGGGAGGATATGCATTACATTCCTGTTCCAGAAAAGTTATTAAAGGTTAACTTCCGACATCGAGGTTGACATAGGAAAATAACACCGATACAGCCACTGAAAATAACCCATCCGATCCGAAGGCAAGGTTTTGGACTCCCAAAACGAAAGTGGAGGGATACCTATGACTTCGTAAAAGCTATCCGTCTGTCCGTCCGTCTGTAAGCACGACAACTCTCGAACGGAATCAGATAACGGACAGGACAGGTCAAGTTCTTAGATGGGCTCCATAGCTCCGTATCTGGGGCGGGGGAGGGGATTCAAATTAAGAGGCCAACACAACTATTTTTTAAAAGCTAACGAGACAGTCGATTTAGGGGTAAGCAGACATGCTGAATGTTTTCACCGGACAAGTAGTTCACCCAGGATCCGGGCATAGCCGCAAAATTTGTTAAAAGTAAAAGTTTCACTTGGGATAAGGAGACATGCCAAATCACTATATGCAAATTCGGGAATCCGGCAAAAAGCGCAAATTTGTTAAAGGTCAAGGTTTTACTTGAAGTTGATTAGAGGTCGGAAAGAAGGGTAAAGAGACATGCTGAATCCGTATATACAAAGTATTTTCTCGGCGGACAAACTGTTCACCCGGAATCCGGCCGCAAGCGGAAATTTTTTGAAAGTAAAAGTTCTATCTAAAGTTGATGAGAAATCCAATGTAGGAGTAAAGAGACATCCTGAATTCGTGTATGAAAATTAAACGTAAGTGGAGGGATACCTATGACATCGCAAAAGTTGTCCGTCTATCCGTCCGTCCGTCCGTCTGCAAGCACGATAACTCTCGAAGGGAATGAGATATTTTGATGAACACTTGGTGTGAGGATTCGTTGGGTCATCGGACAAGTCAAGTTCGTAGATGGGCTTTGTAGCTACATTTAGGGGTGGGGGAGGGGGTCCAACTTAAGGGACAAACAAAATATTTTGAAACAGCTAATGTGATAGTCGATTATGGTGTAAGAAGACATTCTGAGACATTTTGTCATCGGATAAGTTGTTCACCCGGAATCCGGCCGAAACCGGAAAGTTTGTTAAAAGTAAAAGTTTTATTTGAAGTTGATTAGATGTTCGATGTAGGGGTAAGAAGACATGCTGAACACGACGGTGAAAACCATTTTCTAGACGGACAAATAGTTCGCCCGGAATCCGGCCCAAACCCGAAAGTTTGTTAAAGTTAAAAGTTTTGTCTAAAGTTGATTAGATGTTCGATTTAGGGCAAGAAGACATGCTGAACACTTATGTGAAAACAATTTTCTACCCGGACATGTAGTTCGCCCGGAATCCGGCCAAACCCGGAAAACTGTTAAAAGTTAAAGTTTTATTTGTGGTTGGTTAGATATCCGAATTAGGGATAAGAAGAGATGCTGAACCCGTGTGTGACGATCATTTTTTACCCGGACATATAGTTCGACCAGAATCCGGCTGGAGTCGGAAAATTTGCTAGAAGATAAATTTTTATTTGACTTGATTAGATGTTCATTATTGGGGAAAGAAGATACCCTGAGTTCGTTTTTGAGCTTTCTTTTTTCACCGGACAAGTAGTTGCGGAGTCCGGCCGAAACCGGGAAATTGGCAGAAGTGGCAGGAAGTTTTCGTCAAAACAGATATGACTTATAGGGGTAAACACACATGCTGAATCCATATCTGAACTTGGTTTTCTCAGATGATTAGCTATTTTTCCTTAATCTGTTTCTGAATTTAATAGTAAAAACGTTCAAGGAGTCTGGCGAAGACCCGGTTGTCTGGGTCAGATATTGAATTTTTGGGATCCCATCGAAACCTTTGGTCTTGTTGAACTTGATTGGGTCACTAAAAGGGTAGAAATTCCTCTACATTTTCGTTCTGGAGTCACCTGCCTCTTCTTCTTCTTTCCAGCTAAGATGGATACTTGTCGGCGGCATGTCTGGGCGATTTGAAGTTCCGTACTTCGGTGATATATATTCCTTCGGCCCAAGCTGACCTCGAATCATATTTGACAATGCGAAACGGATACGTCAGCTACATTTTCATCGGCCCTTCTTGGCAACAGTTCTCTTCAAGCTCAAGCTGGAAAATTTTCCCGAAAATTGCTTGGAGTTAAAGCTGGTGGTGTGATTTAATTTTGGGCACGGTTGCTGGAGGAGTAGGCGCTTGGTGTACAAACGGAAAATTAACCAAGGCCTTGGCAGACGGGTGACACAAAACGCAACTTGCATCAACTACGACGTGTACGTTAAATGACACCTGAACAATGAAACCATGCTTGAACACACCATGGAGAATGCATTTACAGACATGGCCACGGAGAGCATTCTTCTCCTAAGCGTGACGTTCTCAAAATAGGGATGTTCGTTTCTGGAGGTTTGCACATGCAGACTCCAAGACAAAAAGCGCAATCCATTCAGATCTTGTACAGCGCTGGCCGGATCGTATTGGAATTTCTTCTAAATATACGTTTGGGCTTAACTGGTTAAAAATTATTCCAGAAGAAGGGTTGATTGGAGACATTTGTTAATTTCTAAAATTGTTCGGTACTGAAATAAGGACAGATGCAAAATGGAGCAAAAATCATACCTTGGAAACACTTTCGTTGGATTGGGTTTTCTGCAGGCAATGTTAACGGAAGTTATAAAGACAGGGATGATACTTGGTACTCTTCATTCAGGTGTCCTTTAAGCCAGAGGCGTTACTAGCCAAAATGTTTGGGCGGGGGACGAGGCATTTACCGACTGGCTGGAAGTTTCTACCGACTTTTTCTGCAGAAAAACGACTGTTTTCAAGAGCAAAAACGACATTTTTGAAAAAAAATCGACTGATTTTTAGAAAAATCCTCAGATTTTCAGAAAAAAACGACTATTTTGACAAAAAATCGAGCAATTTTCAGAAAAACCGACTATTTTTATGAAAAAAATCAACTGTATTGACGAAAAATCGCGGCGCTTCGCGCCAACTCGGTTATTTTTTTACCGACTGGCCGACAGCACTGGGGGGGGGGGGGGCGCGTCCCCCCACGCGCGGTCGTGACGCCCCTGCTTTAAGCATTGTTCAATAGATGTTATAAAGTGTATTACGGCGTATAAGGTTTATTACAGATTCCTCTTTTCCTCGGAGCGCTGTAATAAGGAGAATAGACTCGCGTTCTATTTTCGCTCATGCAGGGCCAATCACACCGCCTGGTTGGTTCCGCCAGCGGGCCGACAAAAGGAACAGCGTCGTCAGGGTTGCCACGGGCAGCACTGACTGCTTAATGTTAGTTCCAGGACCAACGCTGTCCATTCGTAGAGTTAATAGCTTTTTACAATATATTGGGCGTCAAATTGTACTCGTGTACTTCAAGTAGTACTAAGAACACTTTTCTGATGTTTAGAAACTCGAAAAACTGTATCAGCGTGGCATGGTAACACCGGACACTGCACAGATAAGAACCTTTTCGGTTCCTATTTGAACAGGCGTGTGCATTAAGACGTAAACGTCGCGCATGGCGCTATTCGGCTTATTAAACCTATTTGAACAATGCTCAACTAAAGATAGCCGATTCGTGAAGGTGCGGTTTACTGGGTCAATTTTCAAAACAGCGTGAGCCTCCTCTTTTGCTTTTAACGTTACGTATATTACAACAACAAAAAATATAACACTAATTCCGAGGAAAGAAAAACAAGCTACTTAAACAACAAATCTATACAAGGGGAGGGGATTCTATTCCTACTTCAAGCCTTAGTTCTTCAAGGTTTTGTTCCCACCTGTTCTCATAGTAAATATTCATCAGGAACTTTGACTGTTCGCCTACCCGTATGGCGTATGGCAAGTATGAGGAAAGGTAACGCTGCCTTTGCCTAGAATAATGAATCAAGAGTCAATACTCAATGGGGAACTTCTGCCTGGAGAAACTGGGAGGCCGCCTGCACTGTCAGAAGTTCAGTTTAGATAATACTTTATTTATATATTAGATTTTAAATATTCTTTCGGCCCAAGCTGACTGCGAATCATAGTTGACAGTACTAAACACGTACGTCAGCTGAATTTTATTATAACGATATTTCGGCCCCTTGGCAAGGGCTATCCTTTTTCTTCTTTCCGAGTAGCTTTTCTTCTATTCGTTCTTGCTTTAGATCGAACTAAAATAGGTGGCTAGGTCTCCACTTCATACTCAGTGACGTTAATACAAAACTTTAATTTAAACCAGTGACGTTAATAAACAAAACAGTTTATCCTACTTTAAAGTCAGTTACACTTTCGTCTTATACCTACTTTCTTTTAATACTTTACAACTCTAAAACGGGTCTCGAAAAGGCTTAAAACAGCCAAAACTGTGGGCTATTTGCTGAAGACACAGCCTAGTTTTAAAGTATTCAAATATTTTAAAATACTACAAGTTGAAGAGTAAATAGTGTGAGGGGTCCTTAAAAACCTGGTAAAACCACAAAAATATATTCGTTTACTTCAGTTCGAAACCAAGCAGTCAAATTTTATAGGTCCGTAGGCTCAAGCCGCTCAAGCTGGAAAGTCAACTTCTGTTCAATTTCAATTTAATTCACTTTATAAAAACATGCGACGGACAGGGCCGATTCTTAGTTTTTGTTGTCATAAAATAAACACATATGTCAATGGACGAGCCAAAATTAACATACACAAAAGTACAATATATATAATAAATAACTTAAATGCAGTACTAAAAAAATCAACCCGGCATTACAAATCTTAAAAACGACGGCACAAAATTAAGCTCATATCGAGCATGTGAAGCAGTCACAGGTGTAAATGGATGTGTCAGTTAAATTGTATTAGAGCGATATTGTCCCTTCTTGGCAAGAGTCCTCTTCAAGCTCAATCTGGAGAAGTAAGCTACTTTCCAGCCTTAAAGGACCCCACGTACTATTACTCTTCAACTTATAGTATTTTAAAATATTTGAATACTTTAAAACTAGGCTTTGCTTTCAACGAATAACCCACGGTGTTGGTTGTTTTAAGCCTTTTCCGAGACCCAATGACTTATAGCGGAAACAGGGAAAGAATTTACATAACCGGTTTTTTTTATGGAAAAACTTCTCGCCGACAACCGTCGACAGCGTGATACACAGCGAAGGTAGCAAAACACGACAAGTGAGAAAATCAGCATGGTTTTGCTAGAGGGGTTAGATGTACCGTACGAAATTGGGGTGTCCGGGTTCAGAAATCTTTGGAGGGATTATGGAAGTAGGTTGCACTAGTATTACAGGTAAGACATGTCCTTTAAGCTTTTGATTTGCTTTTACCCCACCTTGACCCACTTGAGTATGCGAAGACGCCAATGGCGTTAAATAGACAGATAGAAAGTTTACTGTACAAATCGACTTTCGTGGTTATAAACCAAACTTGCGATTATTGTAAAAAAAAAAAAAAAAACAGAACAAATTACAACACATGTTTCAAGTCTAGGTACACCTAAAAATCTATCACGCTTCGTTAAAAAATTGCACGAACTCAGGAATAAAACTTATATTTCGCACGCTTTGTCCGTACAGGACAGAGCTTGGGACTCCTAGAAAGTTAAGCATTGTCCTAATAGGTGTAATAAGGTGAATAGCGCTATACGTGATGTTTACGTCTTAATACACACGCCTGTTCAAATACAACCCAAGAGGTTCTTATCAATGCGGCTTCCGGTGTTGCCAAGGTAATACAATTTTTCGAGCTCTAAAAATATCCGAAAAGGTTCTTGGTACTACTTGATATAACGCAAACTATACTGTAAAAAAGCTATTAAAATAACGGATGGACAGCATTGATCCTTGAACTGACGAAAAGCCGTCGTAATAGAACAAAAACGTGTTTTTGTTAAGAAAAGTTGTTTCTTTAGCTTCCAACAAGGTAGAACTGTTGTGCTTTCTTTGGCAACCCTGACGACGCTGCGCCTCTCCTCGGCCCGCTGGCGGAACCAACCAAGCGATCTGATTGGCCCTGCATAAGCTAGAATAGAACGCTAGTCTATTCTCCTTATTCACCTTATTACAGCGCGCTCCGAGGAAAAGAGGAATCTGTAATAAGTCTTATACGCGGTAATACACCTTATTACACCTATTAGGACAATGCTTTAGAAGAAAGAGCGTTACGTCGTAGCTCTAAACTGGCTGCGAAAAGCTATCCCGGATGGGGGGGGGGGGAGAGTGAAGCGTCGGATAGCGAACCCCTCTTGTGTTTGAATGAATGATTTTATTTACCCATTCTAATCACAAAATGTGACAAATGGAGTACAAGAAGGGAAGAAAAAAAGAAGAAGAAAAAAAGGAAAAACGAATCACACTAAACTAACAAATAAACAAAGAACTAGCATAACTAGCCTACTTACAAACTTTTCTCTATGGATGTTGATGACATCCGTGGCATCAAGAACACCATGTTTAACAACTAGTGAAGTATTTCTCGTCCAAAGAGGTACTCCAAGCAAAACCTTCGCAAACTTGAAATAAATAACTCTGATTGCTTTCTTTTCCTTCAGTGTGAAAAGTACCCGAAAAGGCGACAGAGCGAGAATGTGCGGGATAACCAGAGCGGTATAAAGGCGTCCTCGAATCAACCGGTTAAAATTTCACCTTAGTCCTACAGAGCGTACCATCCGCTTTTCGAACTTTCGTAGATAGATCGGAAATCAGACCCGCACGTGTCGATTTTAAATCTGAACCAATCGGCAAACCTAGACAAACAAGTTTGCGGGATACACGAAAGAAAATTACCCCGAAGTTACGCGAGAGATAACACCTCACCACCTCGAAATCCATATCGCAGCTGGGAATGAAAGGGCAGAACCCTACTGGAGAGTGAACGAACTACGAGCTTCAAAATGAAGCGCTGATCTTTTATGTGAACTACTAAACACCCCTCCTACTCTTGAAATTCCTAGCCCCAGGCTACTGACACAGGGATCCCCGGAAAGAGCGATAAGGGAGAGGAGGAAGGACTATCCTCTGGTCAGAATCAGGATATAAAGGACTTACTTCGGCTTTAGTCTGACAGCGCCCATGATTCCTCCTGCAATGCACATCGGAAGACCCGTTTGAATACCTTCTACCCACTTGACTGCAACTTCCCCTGAAAAGGGAAAACAAGTATGCGACGGTTACCTGATACCTTTCCTCCCGTACATAACAAAGTTTAAAGAAGGCTACTTACCCATAATGCCAGGTTGCATATGCAATCTCGCCAATTCTGATGGTTTAGTTTTTTTGTTTGTCCAACTGAATTGTTTACAAGTCTAGGTAGAATCACAGCACAGTTACCTGGTTGATCCTGCCAGTAGCATACGCTTGTCTCAAAGATTAAGCCATGCATGTCTAAGTACAAGCTGTTATGCAGCGAAACCGCGAATGGCTCAATAACAACAACTTATTGGGTGATGGTCCGCCACCAAACGTAGGTTGCGTTCCAGAACTTAACAACAATTGTTAACAAATTGTTAACGATTGTAAACTTTTTGCGTTCCAAGTTTCTGATTTCAAAAGTTAAGCTCCACCCACCTACGATTTCCGTTCCAGCGCTTAACGATTGCTAACTATTCTGTAACGATGGTTGGTGAGCATCGTTGAGAAAAATTATCAATTGCAGAATTTTGGAAAAGTTAACGATCGTTAAAGCTGCAGTTAGATAGCTCTGCCTCGAAACAAAATTGACGATTGTTAACAACTGTAAAGTTTCTGGAACGCGACCGTTAATTTGAGTAAATGAGAAAATGGACCCGATGCGGCCCCAGTTTTAACCTCGTCTCGTCTAGCCAAACATAATAGGACTAAGTCCTCCGCCCCCCGTTTTGGACCCTCGTGTTATCTTGATACAGCAAGAACGAACCCACTTACCTAACATATTTGTGGGCATGCCCAGAACGGTGTGGATGAGGTCATGCGTTTCCCGATACCGCTGCATCACATAGGCTAGTTCAGAGTCATCTACAAACTGAACTGGTAATCTTGTGTCAGGAGATACTCCCTAAAAGAAAGTCATGTATTGATTAGGGGGGGTGGGGGAGGGGCAACAGACACAGTGAAATAAATTATATAGGTAAGGAAAAGAGATTATTTAAATTCAATTTTTGCACCAAAAATGGAAGAGTGGGGGGACACACCTTCAGACACGCTGCCGAAGCATACGTAGCGTAGCTGACGTTTACGTGTTTATCCGTTGTATAAATATATGTTTCCAAGTCATTTTGTGCTCAAGGGGTATTTTTGCCTTGGGCTTTCATATGTTAAATTACTTACTCACGTTAGTATCTAACCACTCGACGTATGTTCTTCCTAATGTTCCTTCTTTAAGTTTCCGCAATGCATCCAGGTCAATAGTTGAAGAGTTGATCTTTGGCTTATCCCTAAAAGAAAGGTTCAGAGTTGTGTTGATTGAACATATATAGTCAGTGCATCGGTAACTGTAGCCATAATAGTGATAACTAATTTATTTCGACGCGTGGCGGTGTACCCTTCTGGGTTTAGGAAAGTGATTCAAAAACACAAGTTCCTTCTAATATCAATCTACATAATAACAGACAACTAGCCAACTCGCCAATTTTTTGAAAAACACTGTCAATTTCTATCTATCTTAAAGGACCTCTCGCACTATTTACTTTTCAACTTACAGTATTTTAAAATATCTGAATACTTTAAAACTAGGCTGTGCTTTCAGCAAATAACCCATGGTTTCGGCTGTGTTAAGCCTTTTCCGAGACCCGCTGACTTGTAGCGAAAACAGGGAAACAGTTTACATAAACTCATGGGAATAATAAAATCTCATGGGAATAATAAACTCATAAGACCCGATGATTGAATATTATTGTAACAGAAACAAATTGTATATAATATTAGCCAAAATTGTACCAAAATTGCATGAAGTTTATTGCATGAAGTTTTTAGTATAGTATGTACTTGTACGTTAGTGAAATTTTGTTGACGTTTTCCTATGCTATTTTTCGCAATGAAGAATTTTTGGATAAATAAAGTGAATTTGAATTAACCGGTTTTTGGGATCTCAAAACGCAAGTGGAGGGATGCCTATGACATCGCAAAAGTTGTCCGTCTGTCTGTCCGTCTGTCCGTACGATAACTCTCGAAGGAATTGAGATATTTTGATGAAACTTGGTGGAAGGATCCTTTCGGTCAAAGTACAAGTCAAGTTCGAAGATGGGCTTTGTACCCTATATTTGAGGGTGGGGATGGGTTTGAAATTGAGGGACAAAACAAATATTTTTGGAAAGCTATTGAGATAGTTGATTTAGGGGTAAGGAGACATGCTGAATTCGAATATAAAATTTTTTTTTTGCCGGAGAAATATTCCACCCGGAATCCGGCGAAAACCGGAAATTTGTGAAAATTAAACGTTTAGTATGAAGTTGATTCGAGGTTCGATTCAAGGGCAAGAATACGAACTTGGTCTTCTCCGATTGTTACCATTGACCTTAACCTGTTTGTAAATGTTACAAGTAAAAATGCTTAAGAAGTCTGTGGAACACCGAATATCTACAACACCGAATTGTAGGGAGCACATATTAAAATTTTGGGATTCCATCGAAACCTTTGGTCTTGTTCAGATGGAAAACTTCTCGCAGACAACCGTCGACAGCGTGATACACATCGAAGGTAGCAAAACACGGCAAGTCAGAAAATCAGCGTGCTTTTGTTAGAGGATGTTCCGTACGAAATTGGGGTCTCCGGGTTTAGAAATGTACGGAGTGATTATGCAAGTAGGTTGCATTAGTTTTATAGATAAGATAGGTCCTTTAAAATTAGCCAATTCGGCAGGGAGACGACTTGATGACCAAATGGCAACGATTCACAGGCCTACATACGAAGAGCCAGAATGTCCAAGACAACAGGCAATGGCAAAAAACAAAGCCAAAGGGCAAGTAAAAAGAATGTTCAAAGCTAAAGGGTTCCAGTCCAAAAGCATTTCGAAATTCAACATGTCAGACTAATAACCTTGCTTTGCGTTCGTCCATTCTTCTCCAACCTCGTCGCTCCAATATAAACTTTATCACAGGAACCAATAGCTACACTGCCAAAAGTTCCGTAAACGAACAGGAAAAGGATGCGCGGTTAACGTTACGCATTAAAACCTTATACACAACTAGCATGTCAAGAAGTGTGGAAAAAGCACCAAGAAAGTATCTGTTGAACTTTCTGATATTATGATGACAAACAAAAAGTCAGCAGATACTTTTCGGCGATGTTCCGGCTCTCTTCGAATGCATAACGTTTTAATGCGTAACGTCTGACAGACATACCAGCTAACACCCTAAGTGTTTTCTGTTGAAAACTGCGCGTCCTTGTGTTATCTGCTATGAAACTTCTGACGGTATAGCAAACTGTCTGAATCCTTTACAAAGCGGTCGAAGGAATGGCTTTATCTTAGAAACTCCTTTTTTATGTTGCTATGCATACAAACTAACACTATGCAAAATAACTATGCAAAATAACAAAATATATAATATAAATAACAAAAAAGAACATAAGAAGAGAGAACAAAAACTAACATTAAATTACGATTTTAAGTGGATTAAAACCACCCTAGTTCAAAGTTCAACACTTTAAACACTTAGCTATCGATAATAAGTCACAGGAAAACGCCTCCTAAACTGCTTACCTTAATATTTCAGCGCCCTCTGGATCACTCCGCATTTTTTCATGCATAGTTTTCAGGGCCTGAGCTCCCGTGGTTTCCCCCAGAATCGCAACCATATCTGAAGAAAGGACATTTTTTTAGAATATTGTGTTACAGCCAGAACGTCGAATGTTCAAGGTTTCCTCTCTGATTCGAAAAGCTTTCCGACAAAGTTCCGTCCCTAATCCAGAGACAAAGTTTCTGAGGCATCTACGAACTTAGATATCTTTCCTAAGAGAGATCTAAAGGTTCCTTTTCAGGCTCTTCTTACTAAAGGCTCTTCTTACACAAACTTTCTACCAAGTTTGGTGACGAACTACTGCAAGACCCCAACAATCGTAACCTCCTCCCTCCTCCCCACATTCCCGACCGTATAAGGCGACAGAGAACGGCAGCACAGCCAGTTCCTAAGATCCAACCAATTCGGGCAATTCATGCACGGTGTGAAAGAAGTTAACGCGAAATTTTAAAGGACCCCTCTTGCTTATTCTGCCTTTTATAATATACTTAGCTCCCATATGGAATTATAAGCTTCTAAAATCCCCACCTTTCTCCATTGTTTCGTTTCGTAATTACACATTTTTAGCGCTTTTTCGGCTTTCCGAGTTTTCCCGTCACCCAACGAAAAGTTTGTCGTAATCTTCAATGTACGCTGACAACTCTTTCACATATAAGTATGGGATACTCCCCTCTTTATTACTTCTTTTATTTGCTTAGCTTTCCCACTTCTTAACCAAGGCACGGTTCAGTTTTCAAATGTTTTGCGCCCAGCCGCCGCGTCGGAGAGCAGGAAGGCTGGATATACTCGACCGGCGCTAACAAGATAATCGCTAGTTTTATGTGGGAAGTAATGGTATTTCCAAAAGAGTTTTTTCTGATTCATTTCACAGGGAAAAGATCATTTCTAGTAAGAGTTGTGCTTTAAGTAAAATCTTTTTCCTCTTTTTTTGTGTTAATTATTCAAATTTAGCGCTTTAATTTGTTGCAACTATTTTGTTGTGTAATTACTGAATATCTGACTATGTAAAAGCGCAATTGTATATAGCCTAGTTATCTTGGGCGAGAGAACACATAAGGCGTATTCTCGCCGTTCCCTGAGGAGTCATCGGGGAATCTAAGGGAGTGGTAAGAATACGCGCGAATACCACGCGGACTCCGCCTATGGAAAACAACGAGAACACGGGGAATGGATTGCTTTCGAAACAAAAAATATGCAGTTGACGAATATTGGTTTATTTATTTGGATTCTTTTCAATTAATTTTAAACTGCACCAACACCAGCAGAAACTGATTCCCCTCCGAATCCGAAAGGGGTCCTTTTTTATGATGGTGATGATAATCGGAGCATTCCCCGTGATAAGCCTATAAGCTTATATTAGTTTTGTTGTTAATATAGTAAGGAATGTTCTTCGAATAATAAAGATTGATTGATTGATAAAGGGGGTAGCCTGAGGGAATGAGCCAACTGAGAATTCCTTTCAGAGTGATCAAACTGCATATACATAGCTTGGACAAATTGATTTTTAAGGCGTATTCTCGCCGTTCCCCGAGGACTCCTTTTTAGGAGTCCCTGCGTTTTTGTTTGTCCCAGGGACTCACTCCCAGTATTCTCACGAGCCCCCATGGACGGGGAATACTCAGATTAGCATCACCATCATGTTGGTGCAATGTAAAGTTAACTATAAACAATCGGAATAAACAAAACCAAAAATAAAATGGATCCAGATTCCAGACAATTTTGACAATGCATATTTTTTTTCGAACAAAATCCATTTTAGAAGCATTTCTGTGTCGTTGTTTTCCGTGCGCGGAGTCCGCGAGGAGTGACTCCTTCTATTCTCGCCGTTTCCTTCGATTCCCCGAGGAGTCCTCGGGGAACGGCGAGAATGCGCCTTAAAACGGAGTACTTCATACGGCGACGTATAGGGCGTCCTTTTGGTTCTCCTAGAACTCCTCGGTGAACGGCGAGAATACGCCTTTAGACTGGATAAGGAGACATTAACCTTCAGTGGTTCATGGTCAACTGCCACCTATCTGCAAAATTCTTACCAGCCCTTGATGGATCCAGCAGTGCTGTCAATGCAGACCCGACAGTTAATATCCCTTTCTGCAAGAGTGAGGCTTCTATGTGACCTTCATACAGGGCTTTGTCTCCAAAAGCAATGTCCTCTCCATTTTCAGTTTCACATGAGACTATTTGACCAGCTTCCAAGTTAAGCCCTCTTATCACAGGCTGAAACTGCAAGAACGTGTTCAAAAACGTGACAGAAATATTCCACTTAGAGGCAGAATTACATGAAGACCAGAGCCTCGTTTTTGTTGCAATAGCGTTGCCGCATCGCTGCCGCAGCACTTCTTTGCTTTTGCACAATATGCGTTTTTGGATTCACTTTCTTCTTGGTTGAAGCCGGAGCGCTGCAGCATCTTGCAGGGAAGCACGGACTTGGTCGCGGAGCAAGTCCATGATTCTCGAGAAGCGCTGCCGTCTTCCTCGAAAGCGCTGCAGTGCAAAAACGGATGTAGAAAGAATCAGTCCGGAATCGGCCGAGAAGAGGACCTGCAGCAGGCAACAAAAACGAGGCTCAGAAATGTTTCTTGTTGACAGATTGTTCTTGTGGGCTAAAGCGATTTCAGCAATGATATGTCCCCTCAGAACGAGTGGAAAACTTTCTACTGGTTTTCTTTCTAATTTCCAGAAGAAAATAAGGTCCAAGACATCACTCAAATTACTATACCAACAACCACAATAACTTCTTCTCTACACAAATATTCCTTCAGCTCAATCTGAGTGCAAGTCATATATGACTGTCCTGACTGCTGAATGGATAATTCATCTGAGACTTATTCTACAAATATTTTTCCTTTTCTTGGCAAGGGTTTTGTCAGTTTAGCCAGTCAAATACTTCTTGTCTACTTTGGCATATTTCCTTCAGAAGATCTTATAATTTTTGTCTAACTGTTTTACAATGGGCTACTTGCCTCAAGAAATGATAAACCTTTGACCAAGGCTTTCAGATACGGGGATCAAAAGTGATGACAAATTACATTCAGAAGAAAAAAGGACTGCACATAATTCACAGGAAATGCATAGGCCTTGCATGCAAGGGCGTCACATATAGGAGGGGGGGGGGGCGGTTGAAGGTCCTTTCTTCTAAGAATGCAACTAGGGGTTCTATTTTGACAGTGATTGGGTTTAGCACAGTATTGGCAGTGGCTAAACTATCCCATTTTCGTGGTGGGGGGGGGGGGGGGGGAGCCCAGATTTTACCGAAAGGGTTTAACAATTTACCGACAAAACACCCCCCCCCCCCCTAATGTTGTTGGCCAGTCGGTAAAAATAACCGAGTCGATGCGAAGCACGCCGCGGTTTTTCGTGAAACAGTTTTCTTGGGATCCTAAAACGTAAGTGGCGGGATACATCTGACTTCGTAAAAGTTGTCCGTCTGTCTGTCTGTCCGTCTGTCAGAACGACAACTCTCGAAGGAATGAGATATTTTGATAAAACTTGGTGTGAGGACTCTTTAGGTCAAGGGAGAGGTCGAGTTCGTAGATGGGCTCTGTAGCTCAACATTTAGTGGTGGGGGTTCAAATTAAGGGGCGACTAATTTCTACTTTTTTTTTTTTTTTACAGATAATGAGATAGTCGATTTCGGCGTAAGAAAACATGCTGAACACGAAGTGAAAACATTTTCTCAAATAGTTCGCCCGGAAACCGGCCAACACCGGAAAGTTTGTTAAAAGTCAAATGAAGCTGATTAGATGTTCAATTTAGGGGTAAGAACACATGCTGAACATTTTGTGAAAATAAAGTTCTTGTCGGACAAGTAGTTCGCGCGGAATCCGGCAAAAACAGGATAATTTGTTAAAAGTAAAGGTTTTATCTGAAGTTGATTAGATGTCCGATTTAGGGTTAAGAAGAAACGCTGAGTCTGCTTTTGACAGTTATTTTCTAGCCGGACATTTAGTTCGCCCAGAATTGGCTGAAAACGGATTTTTTGGGATCCCAAAACGTAAGTGGAGGGATACCTATGACATCGCAAAAGTTGTCCGTCTGTCCGCACGATAACTCTCGAAAGGATTGAGATATTTTGATGAAACTTGGTGGGAGGATCCTCTAGGTCAAAGTACAGGTCAAGTTCGAAGATGGGCTCTGTAGCCCTATATTTGAGGGTGGGGGAGGGGTTTCAAATTACGGGGCAAACAAAATATTTTTTGAAAGCTATTGAGATACATGATTTAGGGGTAAGGATACATGCTGAATTCGAATATGAAACTATTTTCTCGCCGGACAAATAGTTCACCCGGAATCCGGTAAAAACCGGAAAATCTGTGAAAAGTAAAAGTTTATTATGAAGTTGATGAGAGGTTCGATGACGATAGACGGGCTGAATCCGAATATGAAATTTTTTCTCGCCGGACAAATAGTTCGGCCGGAATCCGGCCAAAACCGGAGAATTTGTTAAAAGTAAAAGTTTTATTTAAATTGATAAGATGTTAGATTTGCGAGTAAGAAGACATGCTGAATTCGCATATGACAATCATTTTCTCACCGGATGTATAGATCGCTCGGAATCCGGCTGAAACCGGAAAATTTGTCAAAAGTAAAAGTTTAATCTGACGTTGATTAGAGATTGGATGTAGGGGTAAGGAGACATGCTGGATTCGTTTCTGAGCTTTAGTTTTTTGCCAGACAAGTAGTTTGTCCGGAATCCGGCCGAACCAGGAAGTTGGGCAGAAGTAAGGACGGAAGGAGATACGACGTAGGCTATAGGGTCGACCATATTCATTATGCTAAATCCATTTTTGAATATTTGACAGAGCAAAACGGATATCTGAATATATCTGAACTTGCTGAAATTCAGCTGGCGTATCCGGTTTGCACTGTCAAATACGAACTTGGGTCTTCTCCGATTAGTACCATTGGCCTTAACCTATTTTTAAATGTTAAAAGTAAAAATGCTTGAGAAGTTTGCTGAAGACCGAATATCTGCAAAACCGAATTGTCGGAAGCAAATATTAAAATTTTTTTGGATCCATTCGAAACCTTTGGTCTTGTTTTTTAAGTTAAAGTTTTATCTGAAGTTGATTAAATGTTCGATATAGGGGTAAGGAGATACGCTGAATTCGTTTTTGAGCTTTAGTTTTTGCAAGATAAGTAGTTTGCCCCGAATCCAGTCGAAACCGGAGATTTGGCAGAAGTAAGGCAGGAAGATTTGATCAATTTCGTCAAAGTAGATATGACGTATAGCCTAGGGGGAAATACACACATGCTGAATCCATATCTGAACTTGGTTTTCTCAGATAATTAACCGTTGGCCTTCTTCTGTTTCTAAATTTTAATAGTAAAAATATTCAAGGAGTCTGGCGAAGATCTACACGACCTATTTGTCTGGATCAAATATTGTATTATTGCAAAGTATAAAAGTAAAAGTTGACCGGGCGAGTGCATTTTAGTTTATGTAGTGTGATATTAGAAGTTTATGAAGTTTTTTGTTTTGTTGTATGTTTATGGCCATAAGGCTTTAAATACAATATTATTATTATTATTAAATTTCTGGGATCCCATCGAAACGGATCCCAAAAATATAATATTTGATCCAGACAATTGGGTCTCGTCTTCGCCACATCCAGTCGTCGACACGCTAATCATCTGAGAAAACCAAGTTCAGATATACCTCTACTTGTCCAGCAGAAAAAGAACAATTCAGAAACGAATTCAGCGTATCTTCTTATCCGTATAAACAACATCTAATCAACTTCAAAGAAAACTTTAACTTATAACGATTTCCACCGGATTCCGTACGAATTACATGTCCGGGTAAAAATGATTGTCATATACAAACTCAGCGTCTTTTCTTAGCCCTTAATCAGTCATCTAATCAACTTCAAATAAAACTTTCGCTTTTAACAAATTTTTCGGTTTGGCCGGATTCCGGGCGAACTAGTTGTCCGACGATAAAATGGTTTTCATCATCGTGTTCAGCATGATTTCTTACCCATAATCGAACATCTAATCAACTTCAAACAAAACTTTTAATTCTAACCAACTTTCCAGATTTTGACGGATTTCGGACGAAATACTTATCTGGCAAGATAATGGTTTTCAGCATCGTCTTCAGCATGTCTTCTTATCCCATAACCGACTATCACATTAGCTGTTTAAAAATATTTTGTTTGCCCATTAATTTGAACCCCCTCCCCCACCCCTAAATGTAGGGCTACAGAGCTCATCTACGAACTTGATCTTACTCTTGACCCAAAGAATCCTTACACCAAGTTTCATCAAAACATCTCATTCCCTTCGAGAGTTATCGTGCTGACAGACGGAAGGACAACTTCTGCGGTGTCATAGGTATCCCTCGACTTACGTTTTGGGATCCCTGCTTCAGAGCTAAAATCTCATCTATCTTGCCGTCGGTCGGTCGATCGGTTCGGTGATCGCAAGTTAGGGTGCTACGACGATGAAACTTGGCAGGCATATCAATAACCCGACCAAACTAACTTGAAAATAGTCCGATTCGACCATCGTGAGGGGAGTGGAGGGAGGGGGAATCCCGAATATTGAGGCATACGTAACTTTCAAACGACTTGATAAGTGGAAAGAACACATGCATCATATGTCCCGTTTTACGTCCGGACCGAATCCAACAACTGTTGGGGGGAGTTGGAGGGGGGGGGGATACCGGAAATACCGTGACACGCTTAGATTGGAGGGATCGGGATGAAACTTGATGGGAAGAACAAGCACAGATCCTAGATACACCGTTGACATAACCGGATGGGGGGGAGTTGGAGGGTGGGTCCCGGAATTCCGGTTATCACGGGTTCAGGTACTTCCAGATGTGCTAGGACGATGAAAATTAGCCAGGCGTATCAGGGACCCGACCAGATTGACTTGAGAATACCCGACCGTGGGGGGGGGGGGGGCAGAGAAGGGAGGGGAAATCTGGGATCTTGAGGCAAGCTTTACTTCAGAAATGGGCATCGGACACAAATGAAACTTGACGTTGGAAAGAACTCGCGTCGCGGATGTCGTGCTGTTAATTGGAATCCGGATTACAAATTGTGTGTGATGCACAACCTTTGAACGGTTGGTCGACCAGAAAAAAAAATTATAACTGACAGGAGTACATGTTTCTGATCCAACAATGTACTTTCATATTCCCCAAGGGCCCATGATCATTTGTACCTCAAGGGCTTTACAAATGACTTTGCATATTGATGTTGATTGGAGGTTCGATTGATGGGTAGGAAGACATGCTGAATACGATGGTGAAAACCATTTTCTCGACGAACAAGTAGTTCGCCCGGAATCCGGCCCTAACCAGAAAGTTTGTTAAAGTTAAAAGTTTTATTTGAAGTTGATTAGATATTCGATTTAGAGGTAAAAAGCCATGCTGAACACGATGGTGAAAACCATTTTCTCGATGGACAAGTAGTTCGCCCAGAATCTGGCCCAAACCGAAAAGTATGTTAAAATTAAAAGTTTTATTTGGAGTTGATTAGATGTTCGATTTAGGGCAAGAAGACATGCTGAACACGATGGTGAAAACCATTTTCTCGATGGACAAGTAGTTCGCCCGGAATCCGGCCCAAACCGGAAAGTTTGTTAAAACTAAAAGTTTTATTCGGAGTTGATGAGACGTTCTATTTAGGGCAAGAAGACATGCTGAACACTTATGTGAAAACAATTTTTTACCCGGACATGTAGTTCGCCCGGAATCTGGCCAAAACTGGAAAATCGTTAAAAGTTAAAGTTTTATTTGTAGTTGATTAGATATCCGATTTAGGGGTAAGAAGAGATGCTGAGCCCATATGTGACGATCATTTTTTACCCAGACGTATAGTTCGACCGGAGAGCTGGACTCGGAAAATTTGTTTATAAGTTAAATTTCTATTTGAAGTTGATTAGATGTTCATTATTGGGGAAAGAAGATACCTTGAGTTCATTTTTGAGCTTTCTTTTTTCACCGGACAAGTAGTTGCGGAGTTCGGCCGAAACCGGGAAATTGACAGAAGTGGCAGGAAGTTTTCGTCAAGATATTGAATTTTTGGAATCCCATCGAAACCTTTGGTCTTGTTTGTAATGTAATGTTTTTTTCTACTTTGCGGGAAGATGCGGGAAGATAGCGGGAAGATAATGTGATAGTCTATTATGGGGTAAGAAGACATGCTGAGCACGATGGTGAAATTCATTTTCTCGCCGGACAAGTTGTTCGTCCGAAATCTGGCAAAAACTGGAAAGTTCGTTAAAAGTAAAATTTTCATTTGAAGTTGACTAAATGTTTGATTTAGGGATAAGAAGCCATGCTGAACACGATGGTGAAAAACATTTTCTAGCTGGACAAGTAGTTCGCCTTGAATCCGGCCAAAACCGGAAAATATGTCAAAAGCAAAAGTTTTATCTGAAGTTGATTAGATGTTAGATTTAGGGGTAAGAAGAGACAATGATATGACAATCATTATTTACCCGGACATATAATTAGTCCGGAATCCGGTTGTACCCGCATTTTTTTTAAGTCAAAGTTTTATTTAATGTTTATTAGATGTATTATAGGGATAAGGAGATACGCTGGATCGTTTCTAATTTTCTTTTTTTGCTGGACTAGTAGTTAGCTCGGAGTTCGGGCGAAGCCGCAAATTTGGCAGAAGTAAAGCAGGAAGTTTCGGTCAGTATCGTCAAAGTAGATATGGCGTATAGAGGTATAGATTGATAGATAGACGGAATATCTGAACTCAGTTTTCTTTGATGATTAGCCTGGCGAAGACTGGATCTGGCGAAGACAAGACCCAATTGTCTGGATCAAATCTTAGATTTTTGGGATCCCATCCACACCTTTGGTCTTGTTTACTCTTGTAACCAGGTAAAAGGTGCCGACAGAACGGAGCGACACCACTTCTCCAAACATGGCTGGTCGCCGTGGTACGAAGTGCCATGCACGAGAGCTATTACGGCGTTGATATGCACAATACAGCAAGAAATAGATAGCCTACACTATTTTGCCACAATAGACCTATGGTGAATTTAAAAAAAAAAAAATGTGTCTCCCAACAAGTTGTAAATTTCGACTGAATCAGACCACGTCTCAGAAAATGGCGTGAACGATACGGAGCATAAGATGATAGCGGCGTCTCGCGAGCGCAAGAGGAAGAAAAGACGAGAGAGCTACCTGGGGATGATATTTATGGAGTCACTCGAGAAGAGGAACTTTTGGCAGTTCCGGATAGGGACGGAAAACAAGATCGCAATAGCGAAGCCAAATTAGGGGAGCTTAGCGGGTGCTTAAAGTGTTTCAAGTATTCAAGTATTTATTTATGTACTAAAATTGTATAACACTGGACAACTTGGTCTATTGACCTAGAAGGAAGAGAATCTTGTGTAGGCCTGGGAAACTTTTAAACATGAGCTTACTGTAACCTCAATCTGTTGAGCTCAATGTCAAGCATACTGTTTCAAGTAGCCTACAGTAGCGGTATGATTATTTGAACATTTATTGACTTTGAGCTACGCCAATTTCATGCACTTGCTGTGACTACAGTTAAAAGTTTAACTGAAAAGGCAGCTTCTTTTGGGATTTCAAAACGTAAGTGGAGGGATACTCTCGCTCACACAATAACTCTCCAAGGGAACGGGATATTCTGATGGATTCTTTAGGCCAAGGGAAAGGTAAGGTCTGTAGCCCTATATTTAGGGGTGGGGGAGGGGTTTAAATAAATGGGCAAATAAAATATTTAACAGGTAAGGAGATATGTTTTCAAACAATGTTTACAACGGATATAGGTCAGCTATGATTCTTCATCAGCGATATTTCGGTCCTTCTTGGCAAGGGTCCTCGCTGATGAAGAATTGTAGCTGACGTAAATCCCGTGTAAACATTGTTTGGAAATATGTTTCAAAGTCAACTTGGGCTCAAAGAATATTTAGCTAATGAGATAGTCGATAAAAGAGTAAGAAGACATGCTGAACACGATTATGAAAACCATTTTCTCACCAGACAAGTGGTTTGCCCGGAATCCGGCCTAAACCCGAAAGTTTGTTAAAAATAAAAGTTTTAGTTGAAGTAGATTAGATGTTCAATTTAGGGGTAAGAAGACATGCTGAACAAGAATGTGAAAATAATTTTCGACCCGGACAAGTAGTTCGCCCGGACACCGGCCAAAACCGGAAAATTTGTTCAAAGCAAAAGCTTTATTCTAAGTTGATTAGATGTCTGATTTAGAGGTAAGAAAAGAAGCTGAATCCGTATATGACATTTTTTTTTACTCGAACATACAGTTCACCCGGAATCCCAGAAATAGGAAAATTTGTTATAAGTTAAAGTTTTATTTGAAGTTGATTAGATGTTCGTTATAGGGGTAAGGAGATATACTGAATTCGTCGTTGAGATTATTTTTTTTGCCGGACAAGCAGTTCGCCGAAACCGGAAAATTGGCAGAATTAAGGCAGGAAGTTTCGATCAGTTTCATCAAAATAGATATGTCTTATAGGGTAAAACACACAAGATGAACATAGATCCGAACTCTCAGATTATTAGCTATTAGGCCTTACTCTGTTTCAAAATTTTGATAGTAAAAATATTCAAGGAGTCTGGGGATGACTGGATCTGGGCTAGACAAAAGGGGGGAACGGGAAGACAAAACCCAACGGTCTGTATTGAATATTAAATTTTTGCGATCCCATCGAAACCTATGGTCTTGTTACGTTTGATATCTGAATAGGCTGAAATATTTTTGCTCATCTAAGGAACTTTGCATTTTTTTCAGCTGGGGTACTAGTAATAATATTCAGGGTCTGCGCTGCTTGTACAACAGCCTAAAATTCGTCCTGACTTGAATTTCAATGAAGGCCTGCATTACCAGTGCGACAAGTGTGAGGCTACGCCTGTACAAAGTGAGAAGATGATGTTAAGAGATTCATGCAATGAACAGGACTTTTATTTTACTTTTTGTATCACAAATCTGAAAGAATATGTTCATCTGATGAAATCAATTACCTGTGGATAACAGACAAATGACGTAACACATTTTTATAACATTCAAAAAGTGATGTGTAACTAGATTGTCGGATCTTGGCCAAGTCAACAGTTTAATTAGCTGTTAAAATAAGCATACTTGTACTGTACTGAATCCATCAATTTGTTACTTAGGTCTTTTCTGAATGACGCCTTAGTTCCGAAAATAAAGGCCTCTTAGATTAGTCATAAAATTTCAGACATATCAATGCCAGGTAATAGCTCTCATGCACAGCAATAAGAGGGTAAACAATAAGGGGTGCACATACATATAGTACTTTTCTCACACCTGAGGCTGGGGGTATGCCAACCAGTTTATGAATAGGTATGAAAAATGGGCTTAGTGTAATAGACTGATTGTAACTGAGAAAAAGCAAACGATTTAATTTTTCTCTTGAACCTTTTCAGAAAATATACTGGGACTGCAGAACCTGGCAGAGCCCAGACAAGCATGAACAAAAATTTACAGAAGTTGGAGAACCATTTATTTTGACATGCTTTCAAGTACAGGAGGGGTACATGACCTAATTTTTACACTACCTCCAATGTTGCCACGCAAAATGTTAAAACGGAATGTAGCCTAATGCTGTTCTGAGAGTCAAGAGACAGTCACTGTGTGGAATTCGAGCTAAGTTAGGATGAGGTGACTGAGGCAATATTTATTTATCCAATACATTAACCATTCAATTAGCTTCAATCTGGTATATTTTTCATATTTGCTGCTTCCTTTTTAAGCCAGATAGATTATTATGAAGAAAAGACTTCTCTGGAAATTTGAACAGTTGAAATCTTGTCTGAGGCTGGACTATCTAATTATGTATTAGGATGACTTGCATAGCATGACCCTGTTGGTCCACAGACCTACCAACCAAAATCTTCTTAAACTGGCAGCACGCATTTCGAACCTTTCGAAAATACCGCTTAGATTTAATTAATATAGAGCTACTTCCACAAAGAGAAAATGAGATTTTCTATTGAAAGCAAGAAGAAGATGATCAGCACCCATAGTAGTAAACAAGTTTTGTTTGTTGACATCTGATAAGCTTCCTAGGGGTAGGATTATAATATAAGAAGACACAAGGATAATAGCAGATTAGATCTAACATGAATCTCTACCTGCCGGTTTCTTATTTGTCATTATTTTAGCGAAAATTCAGTTGGGCAGTTAATCAGATTCACATAAAAAAGGACGTTTCTCTAGCCCCTTCTTTCTCTATCTGTTTTTCCCTCTCATTATCTTATGTCCTTATAATTTTGGCAATTTGCAACTAAAACAGAGCCAAAATGCCAAAACACTGTAAGTGATTTATTGTTCCAGCTTGCTATAGAGAAATTTGTCATGATGGAAGCGATGAAAGCTGTCTGTGGCGTCCTATCAGATTGTGTTACTTTGGCAATAGTTACTTGGTCAATATTTCAAATCCATTTTAGTTGATCTATCTGTCATTCTACCATCTTTCTTCAACAGCAATTTATTTACAAGAACCAGAAGATAAACAAATAGAAATCTTCATGTCCCAAAGGAATTACAATTTTTTTTTTTCACAATATTTTGTTGTAGCCTAAGGAATGTTTTACCCAGAATACTAAGTATTTACATAACACTTTGACAGTGTCTGGAATAAAAAAGGATTGATAGCTGACTAGTCCTTTACAATAAAAATAAATTTTGCAATTTGGTCCAGAACTTTTGCCATTTCTGATTAAACAGAAAATCATGTATACCAGTACAAGTTTACTGTTTCTTACCTGTATAAAAGTCCTATTCACCAGCATGAAAATGTCAGTGGATTATATAACTTGGATATAGAAGACTTCTGAAATGCATCTTATTGGTAAATTTGTCCTGAACCAAAACTTACTTTGGCAAATGGAACATTTATGGAATGTAAACATGAAGATTCTACACATAAAAAAATGGGAAAATATATTGTTCCAGAGGGAATGCTTATTTTTGCAAGGGCAGGAGGGCTTACGAAGGGCTTTCTTAAGCTTTACTTCAATAATTCTTATTCTTGTGTCTTCTTGATAGGTACCTAGTAGAACCACTAAAACGATAATGGCTTGTGAATTTGCTGCAGCTGCCGATAGAAATAAAGAACACATACTTGCTGTATTGCAAAAATATCTGTGGAAACCAGACCAGAGCACCATTGCTACTGGGACACAGAAAACTTGTCTTGAAATCTCTTCCGGTACTGGTCAGCATGTATCTCATTTTGCCAAATCTTTTCCATGGATCCTTTGGCAGCCATCTGATTACACTGACAGCTCTTTCCCAAGCATTAGAGCCCATTCTGAAGGAGTGAATAATGTACAGAAGCCAGTGGAAATAGATGCATCAGCACCTTTCGAGTCTTGGGGTATCAGTAAGGAATCTGTAGATTATGTGCTAAACATTAACATGATCCACATAAGCCCAATTGAGTGTACTCTAGGGTTGTTCAAGAATACCTTTGATGTTCTTAAGGAAGGGGGATTACTTATAACGTATGGACCATATGCTGTTGATGGGAAGATATACCCAGAAAGCAATGTTAATTTCAACCTGGGCCTGAAGGCAAGAAACCCTGAATGGGGATTGAGAGATGTTTGCATGCTTAAAGAGCTGGCAAAAAACAACGGGCTTGAGCTTATTTCAACTGAAGAAATGCCTTCAAATAACAAGACACTAATTTGGCGAAAACTCTGACCATTTTTAGGGAGAAGGAACAGTCATGAGTAAACAACAAGGAAATTTGATTGATGCAAAAGCAGAACTAGCAGACCTGGTAAGAAGGAGGATGGAGATTGCAGAGACATTAGCGAATCTCGAGAGGCAAATCTATGCTTTTGAAGGGAGCTACCTTGAAGACACTCAACTCTATGGTAACATTATACGAGGTTGGGACCGCTACTTGTCCACATCTAATAAAGCCAATGTGGACAAAAGAAACAGGAAATTCAAAGAAGCTGAAAGACTGTTCTCCAAATCCTCCATCACTTCAATGGCTGCTGTGAGTGGTAATGCTGATGTGAATACAGACAAAATGTTTTCAGACAGAAATAGTGAATCAGAACCTGGAAACAGTGCAAGTGAAGACAACATTGATGACAGTAAGAGTAAAATGAGCAAAAGCAAGCTGAAAAAAACAGCAAAAAAGATGAAGAGTATCAAGTAACTTCTTTTCCTTACCGTTTTTGTTGGAATGTGGCGTAAAATATCTCGTGAGCAAATATGGGTCGCACTGTGTCTTGCTGAATTGTATTCCTTTTATACATAAAATAAAATCTACTTTACATTGTCGTATACCTTATTGACGTCTTCACACTTCTCTAGTTTCTTCACTAAAACTGATAACACTTGCATTTGTTCATCGTCTAGTTCAACTAAGGAGTTCGGAACATATTCCACTTTGGCTTCAGACACAACATAACCCTTTTTCAATAGTTCCTCTTTAACAGCTCCAATGTCATTTGGGTGCGTCAGAAACTAGAAAGACAAAGTAGGAATGAGATCCTAGATGGTGAAGTCAAAAGCAAAGCCAAAGGACTAAATTATTGTTTTTATTTTGTCTCTGCTGTCTAACCAAATTATCTAGTGCTATTGTCATCTAACCCAGTCATATGAGTTTTTCTGGGACTGTGATTGGCCGTGCATAATGTTGACCTATACTAGCAATGCCATCTTCTTCTTTTTTCCAAAACAGACCATCGACAGCCAACAGTGATGTAACCAGTTCACTGTAAGAGGTGACAGGTAGTAGGCAAAGTATAACGGTGTATCGCGTTGCACCGTGTATCACAGTGCGGTGAGTGAACAAAACTACATCTATATCACACTCTCAAGTACTGCGTTATTGCCTCTAGACTAATGAGAACCTGACTCGCCCCTCGCTACCCATATAACTATATACCGAGTATAACGGTATAAAAGGTTATATAAAATAAAATAAGATAAAATGGTAACCAAGACAACCTAAGATCCATCCACGTGCTGAGGATTTGAATTTTAACAAAGGCCTGCATTAAAACGCTAAGCACAGAAAAGTCATGGCTGAAGAAAGAAGGAAAATTGTGTTAAGTTATGGAATGCAAGGCATCTCGAATTTTTTAAGGGCGTATTTGCCGTTCCCCGAGGACTCCTTTGAAGAGTCCTTGCGTTCTGATTGTCCCGGGGACTCCCTGTATTATCGCGATTCCCACGAACGGGCAATGCTCCGATTATTATTACCAAAATGTACTCCCTTTCAGATTCGGAGGGGAGTCATTTTTTGCTGTTGTCGTTGCAATATAATATTAATTTAAGCAAGAACTATAAGAAATGATTATGTTTTTTTTTTCCCCACAGTCGGCGAAGCCAATCCAGTTCTGTAAATGTTTTATCCAGAGCATCCGCTTGTTATTCCCACAAAGTTCCATCCCAATCTCTCCAGTATAAGCCGTTAATATATTTTTATGTATTTATTTCAAAATTGCCAACTGGGGCTGCTACATAACAACTCATTATATATACACTAAAAAAGGAAAAACAAATATGCTGAAGGCACCAAGCCTTCTACAAACAAAGTACGGGTCCGGATTTCTAGCGATCCCGCGAGTTCGGCATACTTCCTGATCTGCTAGGGCGATGAAACTTGGCAGGTATGTCAGGGACCCGAACAGGTTCACTTGAGAACAGCCGTTTCCCCGATCAGACCATAGTGGGGGGAGTGGATGGATGGGGAGTCCGGAATCTAGTGGCGTGTATAACTTTTGAACGGGTGATCGGATTTGAATGAAACTTGTATGGTGGAAAGAGCTATCGCCTCGGATGATCCTTGTTAAGTCCGGGTCGGGTCGGGTTATACCTGTGGGGATGGGGGGGGGACCCGAAAACTCAAGAAACGCTTAAAGCAGAGGGATTGGGACGGAATTTAATGGAGAGAACAAGCATTAGGCCTAGATCCGAATTTGACGGAGCCAGATGGTTTCGGGGCTCTGTGGGGGGGGGTAGAGGGGGTTTCCTGGAATACCGGTAGTCGGGGGTTAGAATAGTTCCAGAAGTACTAAGACAATGAAACTTTGCAGGCATATTAGCGACCCGACTTAATTGACTTATTTATTTAAACTAGGATACGACCAACTAGGGTCAAACAGAAGGGTGATAAGAATCGATGGCCTCGACATGTAAAAGATGCGTTCGAACAAATGCGACCACGGTTGGGGGAATTGGGGGGGGGGGGACTTTTAACATGCACAAAAACCAAACGAATGGCCCAAATGAGATGCAAGTTCGACAGTGCCGAGTTTATGCGGCCTAGATTTGTTCTTTGGCGTCCGGGCCGGATGCGGCCAAGGTAGGGGGGGGGGGTACTGGAAACTTGCAGATAGGCTATGCTCCAATTTCAGTGAAACTTGATGGACAGGAAGAGGGAATTAGGAGATATGACGTTTATGTTTTCAAGTCCCGTTCGGCCACAGTGGCGGGAATTGGAGGGAGATTGCCGGAAACTTTGAGGCTCGCATAGGAGTCAAACGAGTGCATCAGTTTAAATGAAACATAGAACTTAGAGAGAGCATATACCCTAGATGACATATTTTGGGCAAGGATCCGGATCCGACAACGTTGGTGGGGGGAGGGGGTACCAGAATTTTCCAAAAATGCTCAGACTCGACCGAAACTTTAGCGGTGGTATAAAAGAAGATACTTTAGATGATCCATTTTTTAGTCCGAACCAGATTCGGCCACGGTAGGGGGAGATGGAGGGAGTACCGGAAATATTGTAGCACGTCTAGGGATCAAACTAGTGGATTTATTAGGCTGAAACCTGGAAGTTTGAACAGTCATGTGCATTTGATAATCGAGACGATGCCGGAACTGCTTAGAAGTGAGTGAAACAAACTATCCTACTTCTATTTCCAAACCGCATTTTTGGATGGCGGGTGTATTTTATCACGTTCTCATCTACTTTCTTGTACTGCCTACTCGTAACAAGTGCCATATGAGCTCGTAGCTCTTGTTTCTTGAAAACAGTCGTTTTTCTGAAAAAAAACAGTCAAAATTACCAGCCAGTCGGTAAATGCCTTGCCCCCTAGCTAGTAACGCCTCTGGTCGTTCCCATCCTAGTATTATTGTCGTTCCATCGTCCGGTGTGATCAGAGAATTAGCTCCTCCTTATCATTTTCGTTCAGTGAGTGTTATGGTCGTTACAATTTACTTATGATGATCGCTACTTATGACCATAATAACTATCTGTTCAGCAGGCATTCCCGTGAGACTGGTGATGTCTGTCCGCGCTGTTGTTATTTTATAACTTATCATCATAATATCGTTATCATCATAACTATAATAGTTTTGTTTTTGCAAAAAAGTCGCTTTCGTAGTTATTGTGATATCTGATGCCACGGTCAAAAGGCGTTTTTGCAGTTATCGTGGTATCTGGCCAGGTATTGTGGTATGTGATATTCCCGACCGTGGTATCTGAAAAAGTCATCTCACCTTCATAATTTTTTGTCAAATTGGTGGTACATCTGTAGCCCAAAACCGATTTCACTGATATACTCCCCCCCCCCCCTGATTTTCTCCCGTCCCGAGGTGTGTGGTGTGTACCACGTTTTGCGATAAAAAGCTCTGAAAAAATTAAGTTTAACCGAAAAGGGCTGAGCTGTGACAGTCTACTTACGCATCACTTAGGGGACGTTTTCGCGTCGCTGGCTCTGGTCCGATCGACCTCGACGGGCATTTTCGCGTGGATACCGTTGATCTTTTTGTCATTAGTTGCGTTTTTGATCGAAGTTTTGTTCGCCGTAAGCGTAGCCAGTTGCTTAATTTCCCTTTTCAAACGCCGTCGAAGTTCACCGTTGGCTTAATTAGTTGTTTCTATGACTCCGGCGATCTTTGTCCGGTTTTCTTCGACGGTTCAAGCAAACTTCGAACTTGCTAGCTCACGAAGGTCGACGGTCAGAGTTTTGAAGGACGAAGAAACTGTGACCGGTGACCAAAAACGGCCATTAAACTAAGACCTTTGAGGTTGAATGACTTGAAGGTAACTTCAAAGTTCGATAAAAAAACGTAACTATTTTCGCGTGTACGGATAAATAGATGAACGGGCCATCCAGCTCGTTTGACGCCTCCCGTTCTACACCGCTCTGAGGGCAGCGTTGAGCTGAACGTGGATAAAAAAGTTCTGCGCAGATTGATAAAGATTTGTTGAAGTTTTTGTACAATTTTTTTTATTTCCATCAGCTGGTACCAGCTGATACCAGCTGGTACCAGCTGATGGAAATAAAAAAGGTACCAGCTGGTACCAGCTGGTACCAGCTGATGGAAATAAAAAAGGTACCAGCTGGTACCAGCTGATACCAGCTGGTACCAGCTGATGGAAATAAAAAAAATTGTACAAAAACTTCAACAAATCTTTATCAATCTGCGCAGAACTTTTTTATCCACGTTCAGCTCAACGCTGCCCTCAGAGCGGTGTAGAACGGGAGGCGTCAAACGAGCTGGATGGCCCGTTCATCTATTTATCCGTACACGCGAAAATAGTTACGTTTTTTTATCGAACTTTGAAGTTACCTTCAAGTCATTCAACCTCAAAGGTCTTAGTTTAATGGCCGTTTTTGGTCACCGGTCACAGTTTCTTCGTCCTTCAAAACTCTGACCGTCGACCTTCGTGAGCTAGCAAGTTCGAAGTTTGCTTGAACCGTCGAAGAAAACCGGGCAAAGATCGCCGGAGTCATAGAAACAACTAATTAAGCCAACGGTGAACTTCGACGGCGTTTGAAAAGGGAAATTAAGCAACTGGCTACGCTTACGGCGAACAAAACTTCGATCAAAAACGCAACTAATGACAAAAAGATCAACGGTATCCACGCGAAAATGCCCGTCGAGGTCGATCGGACCAGAGCCACCGACGCGAAAACGTCCCCTAAGTGATGCGTAAGTAGACTGTCACAGCTCAGCCCTTTTCGGTTAAACTTAATTTTTTCAGAGCTTTTTATCGCAAAACGTGGTACACACCACACACCTCGGGACGGGAGAAAATCAGGGGGGGGGGGGGAGTATATCAGTGAAATCGGTTTTGGGCTACAGATGTACCACCAATTTGACAAAAAATTATGAAGGTGAGATGACTTTTTCAGATACCACGGTCGGGAATATCACATACCACAATACCTGGCCAAATACCACGATAACTGCAAAAACGCCTTTTGACCGTGGCATCAGATATCACAATAACTACGAAAGCGACTTTTTTGCAAAAACGAAACTATTATAGTTATGATGATAACGATATTATGATGATAAATTATAAATAACAACAGCGCGGACAGACATCACCAGTCTCACGGGAATGCCTGCTGAACAGATAGTTATTATGGTCATAAGTAGCGATCATCATAAGTAAATTGTAACGACCATAACACTCACTGAACGAAAATGATAAGGAGGAGCTAATTCTCTGATCACACCGGACGATGGAACGACAATAATACTAGGATGGGAACGACCAGAGGCGTTACTAGCTAGGGGGCAAGGCATTTACCGACTGGCTGGTAATTTTGACTAACTGTTTTTTTCAGAAAAACGACTGTTTTCAAGAAACAAGAGCTACGAGCTCATATGGCACTTGTTACGAGTAGGCAGTACAAGAAAGTAGATGAGAACGTGATAAAATACACCCGCCATCCAAAAATGCGGTTTGGAAATAGAAGTAGGATAGTTTGTTTCACTCACTTCTAAGCAGTTCCGGCATCGTCTCGATTATCAAATGCACATGACTGTTCAAACCTCCAAGTTTCAGCCTAATAAATCCACTAGTTTGATCCCTAGACGTGCTACAATATTTCCGGTACTCCCTCCATCTCCCCCTACCGTGGCCGAATCTGGTTCGGACTAAAAAATGGATCATCTAAAGTATCTTCTTTTATACCACCGCTAAAGTTTCGGTCGAGTCTGAGCATTTTTGGAAAATTCTGGTACCCCCTCCCCCACCAACGTTGTCGGATCCGGATCCTTGCCCAAAATATGTCATCTAGGGTATATGCTCTCTCTAAGTTCTATGTTTCATTTAAACTGATGCACTCGTTTGACTCCTATGCGAGCCTCAAAGTTTCCGGCAATCTCCCTCCAATTCCCGCCACTGTGGCCGAACGGGACTTGAAAACATAAACGTCATATCTCCTAATTCCCTCTTCCTGTCCATCAAGTTTCACTGAAATTGGAGCATAGCCTATCTGCAAGTTTCCAGTACCCCCCCCCCCCTACCTTGGCCGCATCCGGCCCGGACGCCAAAGAACAAATCTAGGCCGCATAAACTCGGCACTGTCGAACTTGCATCTCATTTGGGCCATTCGTTTGGTTTTTGTGCATGTTAAAAGTCCCCCCCCCCCCAATTCCCCCAACCGTGGTCGCATTTGTTCGAACGCATCTTTTACATGTCGAGGCCATCGATTCTTATCACCCTTTTGTTTGACCTAGTTGGTCGTATCCTAGTTTAAATAAATAAGTCAATTAAGTCGGGGTCGCTAATATGCCTGCAAAGTTTCATTGTCTTAGTACTTCTGGAACTATTCTAACCCCCGACTACCGGTATTCCAGGAAACCCCCTCTACCCCCCCCCCCCCCCCCACAGAGCCCCGAAACCATCTGGCTCCGTCAAATTCGGATCTAGGCCTAATGCTTGTTCTCTCCATTAAATTCCGTCCCAATCCCTCTGCTTTAAGCGTTTCTTGAGTTTTCGGGTCCCCCCCCATCCCCACAGGTATAACCCGACCCGACCCGGACTTAACAATGATCATCCGAGGCGATAGCTCTTTCCACCATACAAGTTTCATTCAAATCCGATCACCCGTTCAAAAGTTATACACGCCACTAGATTCCGGACTCCCCATCCATCCACTCCCCCCACTATGGTCTGATCGGGGAAACGGCTGTTCTCAAGTGAACCTGTTCGGGTCCCTGACATACCTGCCACGTTTCATCGCCCTAGCCGATCAGGAAGTATGCCGAACTCGCGGGATCGCTAGAAATCCGGACCCCCCCCCCCCCAACTCCCCCAGAGTGCCCGGATCTGGTCCGCTTATATCAATGACGTATCTAGGACTTGTGCTTGTTCTTCCACCAAGTTTCATCCCGATCCCTCCACTCTAAGCGTTTCTCAAGATTTCCGGTTCCCTCCTCCAACTCCCCCCAGTGTCATCGGATCCGGTCCGGATTTATAGTGGGACGTCTGAAACACGAGGTCATCCTAAATATATAATTTCATCAAGATCCGATCACCCGTTCAAAAGTTATACACGCCACTAGATTCCGGACTCCCCATCCATCCACTCCCCCCAGTATGGCCGGATTGGAGAAACGGCTGTTCTCAAGTGAACCTGTTCGGGTCCCTGACATACCTGCCAAGTTTCATCGCCCTAGCACATAAGGAAGTATGCCGAACTCGCGGGATCGCTAGAAATCCGGACCCCCCCCCCCCCCAACTCCCCCAGAGTGCCCGGATCTGGTCCGCTTATATCAATGACGTATCTAGGACTTGTGCTTGTTCTTCCCACCAAGTTTCATCCCGATACCTCCACTCTAAGCGTTTCTCAAGATTTCCGGTTCCCTCCTCCAACTCCCCCCAGTGTCATCGGATCCGGTCCGGATTTATAGTGGGACGTCTGAGACACGAGGTCATCCTAAATATAAAATTTCATCAAGATCCGATGACTCGTTCGCAAGATAAAAATACCACACATTTTGGGTTCCCCCTCCCAGATGGTCGGATCGGGGAAATGACTATTTCCCATTTAATCTGGTCGGGTCCCTGACGTGCCTGCCAATTTTCAGCGTCCCAGCAAATCAGGAAGCACCAAACTCGTGGGATCACTAAAAATTCGGACTTCTCCCCCCCCCCCAACTCCCCCAAAGTGAGCGGATCCGTTCCGGTTATATCCATCACGTATCTAGGACTTCTGCTTGTTCTTTCCACCAAGTTTCATCCGGATTCCTTCACTCTAAGTGTTTTCCAAGATTTCCGGTTTCCCCCTCCAACCCCCCCACTGTCACCGGATCCGGTCTGGATTTAAAATGGAGGGTCTGAGACACGAAGTCCTTCCATATATCAAGTTTCATTAAGATCCGATCACCCGTTCGTAAGCTAAAAATATTTCATTTTTCCTATTTTTTCCGGATTCCCCCTCCCTCCACTCCCCTCCAGATGGTCGGATCGAGGAAGCGACAATTTCTAATTTAATCTGGTCCAGTTCCTGATATGCCTGCCAAGTTTCATCGTCCTAGCTTATCTGGAAGTGCCCGAACTAGCAAAACCGGGACCGACAGACCGACAGACCGACTGACGGACAGAAATTACAATGACTATATGGCACTTGAGTAAGCTCAAGTGCCATAAAAACGATACTTTTGATAAAAAGTCGACCGATTTTCAGAAAAATCGACTGTTTTCATGAAAAAAATCAACTGTTTTGACGAAGAGTCGCGGGGCTTCGCGCCGACTCGGTTATTTTTTTTACCGACTGGCCGACACAATCCCCCCCCCCCCCCCCTCCGAGTCGCGACGCCCCTGGTAACGACTGTTAACTAGTAATACTCGGTGGAACGCAAGCATAGTGTAGTGTTATTGGGATACCAAAAATAAGTGAGAGATACCCATAAGCGTTGTTCAAATAAGAGTAACAAGGAGTGACGTATAAAAAATCCTCTTTCATTGTGGCGCGCTGTAATTAGGTGTATATGGAGAATAGACCCGAGTTCTATTTTGGCTTATGCCGAGCCAATCAGATCGCTTGATTGGTCTCCGCCAGCGGGCCGAGGAAAGAACTACGTCGCCAGGGTTGCCACGGGAAGCACTAAAGTTCTACTTTGTTGGAAGTTGAAGTAACAACGAAAGAACACGTTTTGTTCTTTTACGACTGCTTATTGCTAGTTCGAGGACCAATGCTGCCAGTCCTTTAGTTTAGTAATTTTTTACATTAAAATGCCCGTCAAAGTGTACTTCAACTAGTACCAAGAACACTTTTTCTGATCTAAGCTCAAAAAACTGTATCAGTGTGGCAACACCGAACGTTGCATTTGATAAGAACCTTTTACTTTCAGTTTGAACAAGGGTGTGTATTAAGAAGTAAACATCACGTATCGCGCTATGCAGCTTGTTACACCATTAGAACAATACTATACCGTCCTTCCGAAATAGAAGCCTTGTAAATCGTTGCGGAGCTAGCGACATCTTATGTTCGCTGGAAAATCTGCAGACCAATATTGGTGCTGACGCGTGTTTCCGCCTAGGTGCGCACCACGGCCTCATCCAGCTTTTTCATTGAGTGCTTTTTTGTTGTTGTGTGTGATATATTGTACTATCTTTATTTCTTTTCTTTCATTACTCCACTATCTTAAATATGTACAGGGGGTCACAAATAAATATTATATTATTATTATAAATCTGTTTGTAAAATTGGCTGGAATTACCTTAAGTTCCTTGGCATCTTCTCCTTCCGCTTCTGTGACATCTTCAGCTCCAGCTTCAATAGCGTCTTCAAGGGCAGTTTCCAGACCAGCGGAAATTTGTTTGGCCAGTATGATTCCTCGCAGAGTGAAATTCCTCATGCAGTATCCGTTATCAGCAAGCTGACCGCTGGTAAAGAAAAAAAATTCCATACATGAAAAAATAAGGTACTTGAATAAAAGTTTCACTGAATAGACTGTCATTGATGTTTCCCCCCATGAGCATAATGCTGCTGAAGAAAGTCAGTTCCTACACATTGATTGCGTTTTGCAGATACCATGGTTTATTCAAACAATGTTTACAACGGATAGGTCAGCTACGATTCTTCATCAGCGATATTTCGGCCCTTCTTGGCAAGGGTCATCGTCAGGAAGAATCGTAGAATCGTAGCTGACGTATCCGTTGTAAACATTGTTTGAATAAATGTTTCAAAGTCAGCTTGGGCTCAAAGAATATTTAGAAACCATGGATCTGTTACCACGGTAACTGAACCTGCAATCAGTCATTTTTGCAGTTAACGCGGTATCTGGTAAACAGTTGCTCTGCAAAAACGGACAATTGCCGAAATTGCGCTTTTCGAAGTCACCCCAAAAGAAAAACTGATATTCAGTTTCAGATGCCAAACTTCTTTCCCACCATTTTGACAAAAATTGATGATAGTGAGACGACTTTTTCATATACCACGATCAGTTACCACGATCGGACCGTTGTATCTGAATATCAGATACCACGATAACTGGCCAGATACCATGGTAACTGCAAAAACGCCTTTTGACCGCGGTGTCAGATACCACGATAACTGCAAAAACGACTTTAGACCGTGGTATCAGATACCATGGTATCTGCAAAAACGCAACTATTAACTCTCGCGTTTTTTTTTTATTTTCTTGATCAGCTAGTTACCCTCCAAGATGATGTGAGATTATGAAATGAATGGTCAGCTTGGCTTCAAACCTTATATTCAACTATGGATACCCCGACAAAACTGAACAGAGCTAGACCTACTTGCTGAGCTTTGAGTTGACGCCTGTCTACTTCCCTGTGCATTTGAAAGGAAAAGACCCTAGCAGCTAGCGTGGATGACTCGCCTCTGTAGTGCGTCACAATGGCATCAACCATCAATCTGTTTGCTATCGACTTTTTCATCTCCAGGGCTCTGCTGCGATCAGATGTTTGTAGAGGTAACGAATTGGGATGTTCCGCATAGCTCCTATTCTCAGCTCGTTGCGTCGGGAACACGCATCTCATAAAATCTAATGACGAATTGCCGCCAGACGCGCTCAAGAAACAAATAACAATCACACGTGACATCTTGGTTTTAAGTTATCTGAAGGGTGAATAAGCGATTGGGCTTTCGCGTCATACAGAGTCGCGGATTAGCACTGTGGAAAAGTCAGCCAACAGTACGCACTGAAGTCGGAAGCCAGAATTGACAAACTTGATGAAGTTTGACAGAACATATTTGGGTAGAGCACAAATAGAGGCAGAGGCATGTTTAATAATTTTAAACATCACTAGGCCTAAGAGGAATTGAAAATAGCCGAACAAACCAGGATAAACGTACACCAAGAATTCAAGTGTCACCGTTTACTTTATGCTAGCACATTTAGCGACCAAAACAAGAACTAATCTGGAAGGAATTTTATGAAGCGCGTCTCTATTCAACCCCGCATGGACGCATTACAGATATCGGGAGACGGAGGTTCTACGCATTTGTTCTTAATACTGCGCGCAATCTTAACTAACATCACCAGCAAACGTTATCTCTGTCCAGTCGTTACCTTCGACTGATCCAATCACAAACGACGAGAGAGGAGGGGCTCAACTGTGTAAAATACCCTCAATAAGACGATTAAATTTCGGCAATACCATGAACACTGCTGTGAAAGGAAATCGAAAATAGGCGGGCAAGGTGACGGCACCTGTGATGATGCACACTTTAAGGGCGCTAAACATTCATCTGTAATGAACACTCAAGAAGCACTAATGTTTATAAGCTCATTGAAATAATGACAAGAGCTACGAGCTCATATGGCACTTGTACGAGTAGGCTGTACAAGAAAGTAGACGAGAACGTCACAAAATACACCCCGCCATCCAAAAATGCGGTTCGGAAATAGAAATAGGATATTTAGTTTCACTCATTTCTGAGCAGTTCCGGCATCGTCTCGATTGTCTGTAGCAAATGCACATGACTGTTCAAACTTTCATCCCAATAAATCCATTTCTTTGATCCCTAGACGTGCTACACGATTTCCGGTACCCCACTCTATCTCGGACCTAACCGTGGCCGAATCTGGTTCGGAATATAAAAAATCGACCACCTAAAGCATCTTCTTTTATACCATCTATAAAGTTTCACTCGAATCTGAGCATTTTTGAAAAAGATTCCGGGTACCATCCCCCCCCCCTGCCACCAACGTTGTCGGAGCCGGTTCGGGGCCCAATCTCTAATTCCCTGTTCCTGTCCATCAAGTTTTACTGAAATTGGAGCTTAGCCTATCTGCAAGTTTCCAGTACCCCCCCCCCCCTACCTTGGCGGGAATTCGGCCCGGACGCCAAATAAACAAATCTAGGCCGCATAAAACTCGGCACTGTCGAATTTGCATCTCATTCGGTCCATCCGTTTGGTTTTTGTGCATGTCAAAAGTCCCCCCACCCCCCAATTCCCCCTAATCGTGGTCGCATATGGTTCGAACGCATGTTTTACATGTCGAGGCCATCGATTCGTATCACCCATAAAGTTTCACTCGAATCAGACCACTCGTTTGCAATTTATAGAAGTCAATTTCCATATTTCTCTCTCTCGTGCTCCCCAACAAATGCTCGGATCTAGGAACGGAAGTTTCCGGGGGTATGTAGTGTCAGGTTCTTAAGTCAAGATCAATTCGGGGTCGCTAATATGCCTGCAAAGTTTCGTTGTCGTCTTACATCTGGAAATATTCTAACTCACGACCTACCGGAATTCCAGGAAACCCCTCCACCTCCCCCCACAGAGCCCCGAAACCATCTGGCTCCTTCAATTTCATCTAGGCCTAATGCTTGTTCAATCCATTAAGTTTCGTCCCAATCCCTCTGCTTTTTAGAGTTTCTCGAGTTCCCCCCCCCCCCTCCATCCCCACAGGTATCGGACCCGACCCGGACGTGACACTGAACGTCCGAGGCGATAGCTCACCAGACAAGTTTCATTCAAATCCGATCACCCGTTCAAAAGTTATTGCACGCCACTAGATTCCGGACTCCCCATCCACCCACTCCCCCCCACGATAGTCGGGGTCGGGGAAACGGCTGTTCTCAAGTCAATATGTTCGGATCCCTGACATACCTGCCAAGTTTCATCGCCCTTAGGACATCAGGAAGTATGCCGAACTCGCGGGATCGCTAGAAATCCGGACCCCGACCCCAACTCCCCCACAGTGCCCTGATCCGGTCCGGTTATGTCAATGACGTGTCTAGGACTTGTGCTTGTTTTTCCCAACAAGTTTCATCCCGATCCCTCCACTCTAAGCGTTTCTCAAAAATTTCCGGTTCCCTCCTCCAACTCCCCCCTAGTGTCATCGGATCCGGCCCGGATTTAAAGTGAGATATCTGAGACACGAGGTCATCCTAAATATAAAATTTCATCAAGATCCGATCACCCGTTCAAAAGTTATACACGCCACTAGATTCCGGACTCCCCATCCATCCACTCCCCCCAGTATGGTTGGATTGGGGGAAAACGGCTGTTCTCAAGTGAACCTGTACGGGTCCCCTGACATACCTGCCAAGTTTCATCGCCCTAGCACATCAGGAAGTATGCCGAACTCGCGGGATCGCTAGAAATCCGGACCCCCCCAACTCCCCCAGAGTGCCTGGATCTGGTCCGCTTATATCAATGACGTATCTAGGGACATGTACTTGTTCTTCCCACCAAGTTTCATCCCGATCCCTCCACTCTAAGCGTTTTCTCAAGATTTCCGGTTCCCTCATCCAACTCCCTCCAGTGTCATCGGATCCGGTCCGGATTTATAGTGGGACGTCTGAGACACGAGGTCATCCTAAATATAAAATTTCATCAAGATCCGATGACTCGTTCGCAAGATAAAAATACCTCAAATTTTGGCTTCCCCCTCCCCCCACTCCCCCCCCCCACCAGATGGTCGAATCGGGGGAATTGACGATTTCCTATTTAATCTGGTCGGGTCCCAGAGATGCCTGTCAATTTCCATCGTCCCAGCACATCAGGAAGCACGGAACTCGCGGGATCACTACAAATTCGGACTTCTCCCCCTCCCCAACTCCCCAAAAGTGAGCGGATCCGTTCCGGTTATATCAGCCATGTATCTAGGACTTGTGCTTGTACTTTCCACCAAGTTTCATCCGGATCCCTCCACTCTAAGCGTTTTTCAAGATTTCCGGTTTCCCCCCTCCAACTCCCCCCAATGTCACCGGAACCGGTTTGGATTTAAAATGGAGGGTCTGAGACACGAGTTCCTTCTATATATCAAGTTTCATTAAGATCCGATAACCCGTTCGTAGGCTAAAAATATCTCATTTTTCCTCATTTTTCCGGATTCCCCCTCCCTCCACTCCCCTCCAGATGGTCGGATCGGGGAAGCGAGTATTTCTAATTAAATCTGGTCCAGTTCCTGATATGCCTGCCAAGTTTCATCGTCCTAGCTTATCTGGAAGTGCCCGAACTAGCAAAACCGGGACCGACAGACCGACAGACCGACTGACGGACAGAAATTACAATCGCTATATGGCACTTGAGTAAGCTCAAGTGCCATAAAAATGTATATTGGCTCAAAATTACTGTTTGCACTTTAAGAAATTCACTTGTAAGCAAAACCCTTGAGGCAAAAATGATCGTGGGCCCTTTGGAATCATGAATATATATCGTTTGGTTAAAATATTTTTGTTTACTTTTCGGTTAAGAAACGCACTTTAAGTGTTCTAAAAATTAATTTGAGTTAAAATGTATACTTTGCTTAAAAGTATTTTGTGTACTTTGTGGCCAGGATTAGTACTTTAAGGGAAGATTGGAGCCAACCTCTAAGCCTTGTCAAGTTTCTAATGTCCAAGCCAAGTTTCATCGGCCTAGCACATCTGGAGGTACCTTAATTTGCGGCTACCGGAATTCCGGACCCCCCCCCCCCCCCCCTCACCCACCAACAGCCCTAACAGTGCCCGAGCCCGGTCAAGTTTTGTCACTGATGTATCTAGTTCTTGTCCTTCTTCTTCACACTAAGTTTCATCCCAATCGCTCAACTCAAAGCGTGTCACAAGATTCCCCCCCCCCCCCACATTCATCGGATCCGGTCTGGACTTAAAATGGGACATCCCAGGACGGTTGGTCTTTCCCAAATATCAATTTTCGTTAAGATCCGACCACTTGTTCAAAAGTTATACATACCTCAAGATTCAAGATTCCCCCTCCATCCACTCCCGCAAGATCGTTTGGTGGGAACTGACTATTTATAAGCCAATCACGTCCAAGACTTTAATGTTCAAGCCAAGTTTCACCGTCCTAGCACATCTGGAAATACCTTAACTCGCGTTAGCCGGAACTCAGGGCCCCTCCCCCCCCCCCCTCTGACTCCCCCCAGAGTGCCCAAATCCGACCCGGTTCTATCACTGACGTATCTAGTTCTTGTGCTTGTCCTTCCCACCAAGTTTCATCCCAATCTGTCCACTCTAAGCGTGTCACACAAGATTTCTGGTTTACCCCCTTCGACTCCCCCCCCACATTCGTCGAATCCGGCCCCGACTTTTAAATAGGTCCAAATACCAAGGTTGTGATAAGATCGGATCGCCCGTTCCAAAGTTATACATTCCTCGGGATTCCGGATTCCCCCTCTCTCCACTACCCCCACAGTGGTCGGATCGGGAAGTTGACTGTTTCCAGGTTGATCTGGTCAGACACGCCTTCCAAGTTTCATTGTCCTAGCCCGCCTGGAAGTAACTTAACTCTCTATTACCGGAATTCTGGAACTCCCCTCCAACTCCCCCCACAATGCACGAATCCGGTCTGGTTCTGTCAATGATTTACCTAGGGCTTGTGCTTGTTTCTCCCACCAAGTTTCATCCCGATCGCTCGACTCTAGGTGTGTCAAATTATTTCCGGTTACCCCCTCCGACCCCCCCCCACATTCATCGGATGCGGACTTCAAATGGGATATCTGCGACGACGTCTGTCCAAATATCAAGTTTCATCAAGTTCAGATCACCAATTCGAAAGTTATGCATGTCACTAAATTCCGGATTCCGGCTACCCTCCCTCCCCAACGATGGTCGGGTCAGGCAAGTGACTATTTCCAAGTCAGTTTGGTCGGGTCCCTAATACGCCTGCCAAGTTTCATCGTCCTAGCACATCTGCAAGTACCCTAACTCGTAAACACCGGACTAGACGACCGACCGACCGACGGAAAAGTGATCGGTACATGGCACTGGGCAAGTGCCATAAAAAAGGATCTGGAAGTGTGAAAATTACTGTTAAAAAAAAAAGCTTACCCTGCTTTCCTCAGCACAGTGTTGATCCCACTTTTGGAATGCTGAAGCCTACTTGTAAGAAGCTCTACGACGACGAGAACTGGGCCAGCTTTTATTTCTACAAAGTGCTGCTTCAGGTCGTCCTTGGAGCCCTGCAAGAAAAAATTGTTTTTTTTTTACTTGGGGAGAATTCGCACCGCTTAGGCTACTCTTTCTTCTTTTTATAATTTTTAATTTAATTTAATCCTTCATTGTCTTTACTATTTGCCTTTCCTCTCTAGACACTCTTTTTCTTTCCTCACTTGACACTAGTTGACTTAACTAAACGGATACGTCAGCTGAATTTACTCTAGTGATATTTCGGCTCTTGTTGGCAAGGGTCCTCTTCAGGCTCAAGATAGAAAAACGAACCTGTGAAGGAATATTTAATATAATCTATTACTGTTCCATTCTTGACAATGACGATGTATTCCATAATATCCTTAAAATTTACTAAGTTGATAAATAAAAGCACCATAGTATTTCAAAATATCCACAAAGCCAGGTCAAAACTCCATTTTCAAGAACAATAATGATCGGGTGAATGTATTTGAGGAGGAATTAGTTACTTCTCGACATTATATACTAGCTCACAATACACCAATATCACTGACTGACCCTACGTCCCTAATCGCTCTTTCAATTTTCCTTTCTGAGGAAAATTTTAACTTTATCCCAAACTTTATCGTTTTCCACCCTAACGACACTATGCTGATTGTTGCATTTCCCCGAGTTTGGCTGTTTTCGATGCCACCAACCCCAGGATTTATTTGGAAACCGGAAAGACAGAACAGAAAGGTGACAAGGGAATGATAGTTCAGCCACAACTCTTGATGAGAATTCACTCACCATGCTGGTTCACACATCATAGTGGGGCTAAAATTTCAATTTCCAGCCAAGCTCGTGGCCTACTAGACGAGGTGGACCATTCATTACGAACGTGTTCCACCGTTCTCACAATAGTAACTATTAGTTTCCAGCCTCTAATCATAACTATTTGCTTACCATACTCGGGAACTTAGTAAGCGTGGTAACTACGGATCTCTGTAACGTGATTGGCTGGATTGCTCCGTGAGGGTATTTTGACGAAGACAGACAAATCCGTTCCAGCCTTGACGCCAAGAAGCCAAAATTCGTCACGTCATGCGTAGTAAATTACTTACTTACTTAATAGCAGGGGCGTCGCAAGTGCATTTTCGGTGGGGGGTGCAGAGCCAAAATCTTAACGAATCTTTCAAAAAATTTACCGAACCCTAGAACTAAGAATTCGAGTTTTAATTATGGAACAGAAACGATTACGTAGGAAGAGTAACAATAAAGGGCAGCATGAAAGACGATAAGCCAATATTAGGCGGCGTTTCGGCGAAGCCCAGATGTAGAATATATTGTCGGGCATGATTGCAGTAACAGCTACTATCTATTATAGAAAATTTTTGAAATCCATTTGTTTTCTGTAGGCTAAAATTTGACTGCTTCTCTTACAAATTCTATCATTTACGGTTGATTAAATACCGAGACTCTAAGAAGTTCCAGAAACCAGAAGGAGCGAAGTTCCGGCAGCAGCAACTGTAGTCTAGTTAATATACTACCCATAATCACATAAAGTGAGCGCCGCAGGCGAAATTTTTGTTTGTTTTTTCCTGCCAAATATAATTTCCATCCAAATTCTAGCTTTTAATGTTAGAAAATCTCAATCCTAAAATTGGCTTAAAACCCTCGTCAAATGACGCGCCTTTCCACAAAATAGAGAATATTACGAAAAGTGCTACAGGCGGAATTTTCGAAATATTTATGATTAGGTATTCTTTTGGGGATCCAAAACAAAAGTAAGGACTATCAATGGTATTATAGATCATCCCTTTTGTCTGCGACTTCTGAGTTTCGAGATTCGTGGTAACTTCCAAATCCTGGCAATTATAACGAATAAATTACCAAATCCCAGTTATTATACCGAATAAGTTTAAACCGATAGCATGTTCGAGATTCTGTATAACTACCGTATCCCGGTTGTTATACCGCATTGTTTCGGTATCGATCAAGACTCTGGGGCTGCGAGGCTGCTAAGCAACTTGAATCGATTCAGCTACAACACTACAAGAGATTAATGGGTTTACATCAAACAACCCATACACAAGTAATGAAAGGAGAATTAGGTTTGCTGTCTCTTAGAACGCGTAGGCTAGTGCAAGTAGTTAGATTTTGGTTAAAAATAGTAAGTCTCCAAGAAGATAGGCTGCTGAAAGTGGCATACTTAGAGACCCTGGGATCAAAAAAGAAGCGTTCTTGGCCTTGGCAAGTGAAAAAGCTGTTGGACGAAGCTGGACTGTCGTATGCTTGGAATGATGGACATGGTGATGCCGAAGATTTGGAAAATTTACTTCAGTACTTAGTACACTACGGTACAAACTCAGTTATGGAATGAGGCTATTCGGAAGTCGGAGACGATCACTAATTATCCGAAGTTTAAGAATTTGTATGGATTAGAATTTATTTTAAGCTATGTCTACCCGCAGAAATATTAAAGATGTGGTTCCAACTCCGAGCGAACTGTCTCCCATTACGAAGTAGGAAAAAGGTTTTTGAAAATAATAGGTCTTTGCCAGTGGGCTGAGTGTGCTTGCCGATTTTTTGGTGAGGTAAAAGAGAGTTTATGCCATCTGATGACAGATTGTCCGGGGGTGAAGGAAATTAGAGATAGTTTTTTTGGTGGGGTGCCCATACTATTTCCTGGTATTATGAAGTCGACGAATCGTCAGGTAATTCGGTCGGTATGTAAATATTTTAAGTGTATACTGGAAGTTTAGATCGGAGGTAATTTGGTGAATACTAGAAGGGTAAAAAGAAGTGATCTTATTGTATGTAATTTTGGAGGTCAATTTTGTTAGTTAAGTGCAATAATGAATACTGTTGTATGGCCCTTTGTTGGCTTTAATAAATTATTATTATTATTATTCTTATTCGGTATAGTTTCGTCGGAACTGGAACGAAGTCAGGATTCGTGGTTTAACTTCCCAATCCTGGAAATTATACTGAATAAATTACGGAATCCTGATCAGGATACCGAATAATTTTGAACAAATAACTTATTCGGGATTCTGTGTAACTACGGAACCTCCACTCTCCCGATCACAGCAGAGTGGAGGAGCTCAAACTTTTAGGTGTTCATCTAACTTCATATCTCAAGTACAATCTATGCTGAAAAGAGCAAATATGGGCATAAGGTCTCTCAAAATGCTCTCCCGCCATGGCACCCCGAAACACCACCTCCTTCGCATTTACCTTGTGTTCATTCGCCCTTCCCTTTAACACGGGAGCAGTCGGAACGCCTCGAGAGAATCCAGTACCGGTCTTTACTAATAGTATCAAAATCCCCCAAAATCCCGTACATTTCCCTTCTACCAAGTTTACACCAAATTTCTACCAAGTTTGGTGAACAAGTACTGGAAGACCCCAACCATCGGCACATCCTTCCCCCTCCCCACATTCCCGACCGCATAAGGCCACAGAGAATGGCAGCACAACCAGTTCCTAAGCTCCAACCCATTCGGGCAATTCATGCGCGGTACGAAAGTACCTTTGTGAGTTTTTTCAACGCGAAATTTTAAATTCTTTTCCTCTTTTTATATTAATTATTGAATTTTTAGCATTTTAATTTGTTGCAATTCTTGTTCTTATGTAATTATTGAATATTTGACTATGTTAAAAGAGCAATTATTTATAGTTATGTTTGACGAGATAACAAATATTCTGTTTTTTGTCAATACCGTAAGGAATTTTTTCGAATAATAAAGATTGATTGATTGATTGATTGATATCCATAAATATACCGAATAGTTCCGGCATCGAAAATTTACCAAATGATTTCAGTAAATTCTCTCACCAAATTCGTGATAACTACCGAATAATGGCAATTATACAGAATCCCGATCATTATACCGAAGAGATTTGTACAGATAGCCTATTTAGGATTCTGTATAACTACCGAATCCCCGAAAATATGTCGAACAGTTCCGCTATCGAAAAAATACCGAACAATTTTAGTAAAATTTTGGGCCTCAAGCACAAAATTTTACCGAATCTCAAAAAGGTGGGCGGGCCCCCCCCCCCCCCCCCTTCCGACGCCCCTGCTTACTAGTTACCACAGTAAGTAGGACGAACACGCTATACTTGTCTCAATTTACTTCAGCAAAACTTACATAAGGGAATTATACTATATATTACACAGAAGATTGGAGCCCTAACTAAACCAAATCCAAAACATTACTCGGGTTCTGCTCGGACTGAAGGCAAAATACGACCATGCTGGGTCACGGATTAATTCCTGCCCGAATTCCGAACGAATACGCGTGCCTTATAATACATACAAAGACCTTCTTTACGCAACAGTAAACTGTAGATGAGGAGAAAGACTCATTGTTGCTAGATTGTGGTAAAAAAAAAATAAGCCGCGGCCTTTGAAAAATACCTACGCCAGAAAAATCTACACCTCCCAAAATCTCAGTGACTTTCAACACAGGACCCCAACAAAATTTCCGGACTTCAGCCGCGACGATCAAAAGGGCGCAAAAACAGTCGATTTTTCTGAAAAACAGTCAATTTTCTGAAAAACAGTCGGTTTTTCGTAAAGATAGTCAATTTATCAAATTAAGCCAAAAAATACGCCAGTTAAAAAGAAAAACAGCCACATTTTACGCCATATGCCAGTTACAAAAATATTACGCCGGTCTCCGACAAAATCAGCCAGTTTGGCGTAAAATCCGCCAATCTGGCAACACTGGAGTGACTTGTGTCACGATGCCGGAAATTAATAGTGATGAAGAGACCCGAAGAGACATATGACTAAATGGGCGGAAGTGGGAGGAAATAACCTAGTATGCAGAACCTAAACGACGAAAGTACGATTAAGTGATATGGCAGAAAAGGAGGGAGAAGCCACTACCATTCGACGCGAATGATTATTATGAGCTCAGCTGTACTTTTTTTCTGCAGAATCCTAACACAAGACTTTTAAAACCTTACGTGCAACTCGTCCCTCATTAATTGTTTATTAGGTATAATGATAGTAAAAGATCCTAGCGGACACCTTTTCTTCTTGAAAATAGGGCAAGAGAAATTATAATCATAATTACAAGAGAAATTATAATTATAATTATGAGAGAAATTATAATTATAATTATAAGAGAAATTATAATTACAATTATAAGGGAAATTATAATTATAAGTTTGCTGAAAGAAAGAAATACTGCGAAATATCAGCTGTTTTTTCTTTTTGACTGATTTCCTTGTTAGGATCCGTTTTGAGCTTCCCCAGTCAGGTGCTTCCAAATTGCACCACTAGGTGATGTCATGGTCCTACCGAGTCCTGGTGTGAACCAACACCATGGACAGGAGGTCTAGACACTGCCAAAGCTAAAACGCTTTTAATATTTCAATATTATATGGCTTACGCTGAAATTGTATGGCTTACGCTGAAATAAAAAGTGTTATTATTATTATTATAATATGTTGTTTTATTTTTTGCCAGAGAATGATAACAGATGATAACACTCTCAAATCTTCCAAATGAAACAGTATCTAGTGTTCCCTTACGGAAATTCGACTCTACCAGTATGGGGGTAAAGCGAAAGAGATGGCCGATTTGCCAAATAGACATTTCTTACCATCCAGAACCAAACTCGTTACATTTTGTCAATACTTACAACAGCCTTCTTTATGGCATCATTGATCTTGTCTATTGGCATGTTTGCTGCTTTCCCCATATCTACAACATGTGCTAATTTTGAGTTTAACTTTGGATCAGGACTTCCGCCATCTGCAATGAGGTTAAAAATTAACAAATAATCACAAAATAGTTCGTAAAAGTTCTAGTGCTGAGCTAATAACAGCCAGCTAAGTTCTTCATGGAATCCTGGAAGGATCCATTTTTCCTGCAAAACAAACCAACAAAAATTTCTGACAAGAAAAAGCATGCATAATCTTTCAATTTTTTTGGGGGGGAAGGACATCCTTATGTCCCATATGTTTATGTTTGGTTAAAACGAAAGACAAACCTACCAAACATTTTGAAATTGATCAATCAAAATGAATTGAAATCAAGTATATTTCAGACTTTATTACACAAATAACACAAAATCAGACAAAAAAGAATTTTAGTGAGTTTCACCTTGTGACTTGAGTGTCTCACAGAATTCTATGTCTATGATAGGGATGCTACTAAATAAATAACTTTCAAATTCTGAGCCCTTGGTCATTGGAATAAGATTCTCCTGAACTTTAGCTTGGTTTGAGTCAGTCTACTAGAAACCTGATTTGTGGATACCCTATACAAAATGCTGGGTACACCTTGCGTTTGGCATGCCATAACCTACCCCAATATAAAGAAATTCTGAGTGGTTGATTTCTGAACTTCGCTCTTAGCGTCAATATTTTATTGGCATAATCTCTCCATTTTCTCTTTTCGATTCTTACTGAAACTGGGCATCAGTGAATGATAGTCGTTCACTCCTTGGTTCCAACAAATTAAATGGAATTATAAGTATAAAATGAAAATGTTTGGAAATTCTTTATGCTCTTTTTGAATATTTTTGGAAGCAGTTTTGATGGAAACTAGTAGAAAATAGATAGGAATAAAGTCCCTGCAATTTGTCTTCAGCATTGGATACCTTTTTGACTGTTAAAGTCTGTAGCTAATAACTGATAAAGTCATTTTCGCTTTCGTGGTCTGTAACTCTGTAACTTTTGTTTCGCCATCTATTAGTTACGCTCAATCGGTGCTCCATAGCTGTTATGCAGTTATCGAGCTTCCAGGTCTGTGTCAAGATCTGTAACAGCACTACACACAGGGTGATGACAACAAATAAGCAGTAATATAACTTTTGAAGAAGTCTTGGAAAGAAAAAAATACAGCTTTTTCTTTCGATTAGATTAACAAGACCAAAGGTTTCGATGGGATCCCAAAAATTTTATATTTATTGGACTTCTTGATCCAGAATCAAATTTTGTAGATTTCCGAATCTTTGCCAGAACCCTTTAACATTTTGCTATTTACCCACAACCGACAGAGTTACATGCGTAAACTTAAAGAATACGTACAAGAAACGTGACTTCCTCAGCGCCCATAGATTAAACGCAGCGTATCGTCGTACGCGCAGAGCCTTCGCCTGTATGGATAAAGGGGTAGGGTAGGGACTGGTATAGCCATCTGTTTTTTTCGAAAATTGGTTGACAAATTTTATTAAATTGTTCACAAGACACTGGTCGGATGCATTCTGCCTCTTTGGCCCAGTAAATACCGGTTGGGACTTTGAAGATAACTAAACTGATTGAATACACTTTTTCTTATCTTTAGTATGTTCTAAAGTTGCAACAGTCTTCTCACCCTATACCGACTATATCAATGGGTTTTAATATTTCATGCCAAATTTCCGGATTCCGGACGAACTGAACGATTTGTCCTGCGAAAGAATAATTTTCGTCTTCGGATTCAGCATGTCCTCTTACCCCGGGATCGAACATCTGATCAACTTCAGATTCAACTTACTTTTAACAAATGTTCAAGTGTTTGCCGATTTTGGGGGAACTACTTGTCTGGCAAGAAATAATTTTCAGATTCAGCATGTCTCTTACCCCTTACCCCGAGCCTTTCTTCATTGGGGGGCAGGGGCCTGGTAAAATTGACCAAATTTGTACCTGATTTTGAGCGATTTAAAAAAAAAAAAAACACAGCTAGCTGCCTTCAGGAAGCTACAGTATAAAAGTTGCATAATATGTACAAAATCAAGTGTAAAGAGAAAAATTGGCACGTTTTCACGCTCTCCCTTCTCTGTTCTTTTTGCTTCTTTGTGGATACGACATCACAAGCCTTTTACCTTTGTGGGACGTCTAGTTTTGCCAGCAGAACTTGAAAATGTGCTGACAAAAAATGCATTTAACTACTTTCCATGCAAGTTCTAGCTTTTAATGGGGTTCAAGCCCCTCAGAATTCCAAGCCTAAAACCCCAACTAAATGACGCACTCTTCTTCTAAATAGTGAAGACTGCAAAATGCGCCGAATGCAATATTGTGCAAACACTGATGACCGAAGTCCCTTTTGGCAGGCCCAAGACTACCTATTAAACCACAGAGCTGTCTGGCAAAAAAAAAGGAACTAAGTACATTTATTCCGAGTTTACAGCAAATAAAAGTAGGCTAGTTTTCACATCGAGAGACGTGTTTATCCCTGAAGTACTGCCAGTCTAGTACACTAGCCCCATTTCAGGCATGGTGCTCAAACGTCTAGCACCATGCCTGGGTGCTAGACGTTCAAGCACTGTACCTTGGATTTCATGTATGGTGCATGGATTTCAGTATACAGTGCATACAGAAAAAACACAGTTTCTGTCATCACAACTGAGCACCAGCTCGGACAGGGATGAAATTACTACTATGAATTAGAGAAATCAAAGACAATCCTTTATATATCTTTCACAACAAAAACAAAAGGGCTCTAATGATGATGGAGATGAAAAACCTAACAGCACCCTATCTATTTTCCATGTATTTTCCCTATCTATTCCCCAAGAGCCAATATTCTGGTTGGCTGCTAGGTAGAAAAAGCTGAGGCACAGGACACTTTGCATGCAAAACCCTTGACTATGTAGAAAAGGAAATGAGGTTTTTCACATCTGTCATCAGCTGAGCCCTTTTGGTTTTGTTGTGAAAAATATATAAAGGATTGTCTTTGATTTCTCTAATTCGTGGTAGTAATTTCAGCCCTGTCCGAGCTGGTGCTCAGTTGTCATGACAGAAACTGTGTTTTTGATGTATGCACTGTATACTGAAATCCATGCACCATACATGAAATCCAAGGTACAGTGCTTGAACGTCTAGCACCCAGGCATGGTGCTAGACATTTGAGCACCGTGCCTGAAAAGGGGCTAGTGTACTAGACTGAGTACTGCAATTATTAGAAGTAACAGTTAACTAATGAATGGCAACCAGCTGAAGCTATTGTTAAATGGTAAAGAACAAGAGCCAAATAAATACCAATTAAACTACCCAGCTCAGTAACTGGGTTGAACGAAAAATGAATCTGTATTACTAAAAACTAACTAAAAAAAACAAGGAACAGATTGTAAGCCGTAAAACAACCAAATTTGGCAAGTATGGTACTAGATATGGACTAAACAAAAATTGGGTGAATTACCAAATTCAGTCACAAATCAGAACCAAAGTAATCTGATTAATCACCTACTGTGAATGAACTGACCAAATGCGATAGAGAAGATACAGAGTTGAGAAATCACCAAATTTATGAAGGGATGCATTGATTGCGGAGAAATTGGTGTGGCTGAACAGAAGTTAAATGAATTCCCAAATTCGATAAAGAATGGGAACCAATAAACATATTACACCCAATTTAGAAACATGGGGACAAAAGATTTTAAAAAATGGGCATCAAGGCCTATACTGCGATGACCATTTCGACCAGAATTTTAGCATTCAGCAAAAATTTGACAGAATGCCCAAAACCTCTGGATTCCCCTGGTCATAGGTATCCCTCCACTTTACTTTATGTTTTGCAATCCCAAAAAGAGGTAGGCCTATGTTACAGGTTTTCTTTAACCAAGATCAGAATTGTTGTTTTCGGTCTAGCAGAAATCACTGCAGAAAAACACATCTTGATCTGATTAGCAACTAAGATTTGCATTCTTACTTTTTATAAAAATACGTTTTGTTTGACAAAGATCAGAATTCTTGTTTTCACTCTAGCCCAGCTCTTGCCCAGCTCTAGCCTGACTAGCCGAGCATCTTCTGCAGAGAAACACATCTTGACCTGATCAGCAACTATGATTTGCATTCTTACCTTTTAGAACAGTCTTAATCTGGTATGATATCCGGCTGAAAAGAGCTGATTTCTCTGCATCCTTTGCTTCTTTAATGTGCTTGATATTACTCCACTTGCTATGTCCTGCAAACCTCTTCACTAGGAATGTATCACTTCCTAAATCAGCAGTTTTTTTAGAAAAGAGTATATTTTGCCTATTTGTTAGCAGTCTCAGCACCTGCTTACAACTCATTCTAACACACGTTTAAACAAATTTTCAGTCGGGGTCAGATGAGGTACGAAATTTGAAATTTCTGCGTTTTGCTGGTTTGGCTCACGAGTATGCCACAGGGATACAAATAGAAATAGACAGAGATTCTCTAGAGAAACAATAAAAATCACATGTGAGATGGATAAGTTATCTGAAGGTGGAATAAGCGATTAGGCTTTCGGTTCATACACAGTCGCAAATTAACCACTTGGAAAAGTTGACCAGCAGTTAGTCCCCGAAGAAAACATTGCGCCGCTGTTGGGGTCGGCGGCGGCAGCCCGCCGGCGAAATTCTGATGTCGAATCTTTTTAGGTGATACGTATCAAATTTTCTTTCTATTGAGCTTTATCTTCCCTAGGCACCAGGTTGTTCTTCTGTTTCTGCTCACCAGCAAGTGCACTAACAGAAAATTCTTCGGTTGTGGCGACAGTACAGGATTGACAATTTCAAAAAAAAACTGTATGTTGGCTCCAAAACGTGCATTCGCACGTTAGCATTCGTGCTGCCTGTCTTTTCGTCACTCTGTCCAACTTTTGCTGGTTCAGACACTTCCGGACAAGCTGGGATGGTAAAACTCGTCATTCCTTCTGGACGATAGCGTAGTTTCATTGAACTTTGCAAACTTTAGAATTTCCTTCAAAACGTCGCGCTGGAGGATTCCAAATCCCCCAGAAATACCCTCGATTACTGGAGAAGCTTCCGTTGAACAAATTCTATTTATGGTACCAAACAGTTATGGCTTGTATTGAATATTCAAGGATTGTATGACACTTGCAGCCTTTTACTCAAGGGCCATTTAGCGACTATGATGTCTCTCCGTCGGTTCATCTGTCTCTATGTCTAGCTTTGCTAGTTCCGGCATTTTCATATAACTAGGACTATAAAGGACTATAAAGGACCTGACTCATACTCAACGATACCTTATTTCCCGGATCCGACCATCCGTGTGTGGGTGCAGGGAAGGTGAATCCAGGACCGTGTGACCTGCTGCATCGCGAAAGCGGTCATGGGTCTTAGACAGCCGGGATTTGAAACTAGGACCCTCGGCTTTCAAGGGCGCTCTACCATTGAAGTACACAGGGGCTTTTGAAATTAGTTCGCAAACCACTATTATGAACACGAAGAAGCAAGCCAAAGGAACAGTGCTCCCGACGAAGACAAACCTATCTAAGCACGTCACATCCCGTCACGGGGTTAGACAGGAGATGGGATTTTAAACGAAAGAATTGTCCCATGACAAATAAACCAGCTGATTTGTCACGGTAAAGTATTCGACCTACACAGTATCAGGTCGCATCTGGTCCAGACTCCAGACCTCAAACGGCACATCCGGGTCCATGGCACGTGTGCCTTCCAAGTTTCTCACTCTCTTCTTATGATCCGTCTGCGCATAAGAAAATTTCCGGAACCTCCCTCAACCACCACCGTGTCCACATGCGATTTGGACACGTAAATATCATATCTAGAGAATTTGCTCCAATCACCCACCAGGTCACTTGAATGGAAGCCCTTCCGGATCTACCCCCCCCCCCCCCCCGTCGGACAATCAATGAAAAAATCATGTCGCACAAAAACGCATGCGTGAACCAGGGTGGTTTTCGTTGTCTATTACTCGTATCACCAAGTCCAAAACACGCCAGCGACCCTCAGGAAGAAGGAGTAAGCGTGTCCGTACGACTCAAACTCAATGACTCAAATCCTGTGACAATAAATCACCGCAATCTTTGGAAGCAGCTGTGACACCACTTCTGCCTTTCTTCCGCTAGATACCCGGAGAGGCCGGAGATTTTGTATCGGCAAGGAGAGATAGTCATCAAGAGTATTGCCAAAGGTCTGACGAAAACGCTCGGTTTCCTATTGCGTTCCGCATAGCGACGTGAAAAGACAAAACTGTGTCGAGTCTGAAACAGGGGCAAGACCCGAACCCACCATCCGTGAAATCAATCAGCTTCAAAAAGACCGGTTTCTGGGTGACAGGTTAAAGGACCTGTCTTACCTATAGTACTAACGCGACCTACTTCCATAATCACTCCATACATTTCTAAACCCGCAGAACTCAATTTCGTACGGTACATTCTAATCCCTCTTATAAAACCACGCTGAAATCTCCCTTGCCCTGTTTTGCAACCTTCACTGGTTGTCTGCGAGAAGTTTTTCTATCAGAAAACCCGGTTATGTAGGTAGTTTCCCTGTTTTCGCTATAAGTCAACGGTTCTCGGAAAAGGCTTAAAACAGCCAAAACCGTGGGTTATTTATTGAAACGCACAGCCTAGTTTTAAAGTATTCAAATATTTTAGAATACTGTAAGTTGAAGGGTAAATAGTGCGAGGGGTCCTTTAAATGAGTTACGTGGATCAACTAATCCATAACAACAGACCCGATTATAAATTCAAGCTCTTTAAAAAAAATACATTCGTATACCGATTACAGAAAAACACTGACACAAAACTACTAATGATGTTTAAAGCACTGGATTTTAATACATCTCAAAATGAGATATTTCCATATTTCGATTAACTTCTTGATTAACTTGACAACTAATTTGCAGATAAGCACGAAGCGCAACCAAAGGATATCCAATTCTTGACGCCTTGAGCTTGTCGTCGAAAAAAAGAATCTTCACGGACAAGCTTTCAAGAGAAACGGCCTGGGAGACGTAGTGCTTTCTTGCTCACTGGCACTTGCGGTCTCAGTAGTCAACTTGCGATATATCTCCAGGTGGTAGCCGGGCTTAAAACAAGTAAACGAAAACAACCGGTCGATTGTAGGTACAGAAAACGTGCCATCTTTTAAGGGCAATGGGTTTGTTCGCAATTTTCGGTACTGTTTTCAGTTTTTTTACGTTCTGAAAAACAAGAAGCAAAGAAGTTATCTCCTTTTCCGAAATTTTCGCCGTCTTGGAGACTCTCTATGATTGGCTGATTCAAGGTTTCAGGGAGGAAAAGAACACAAAATCCGGCGAGAACCGCGAACACACCGAAAATCACAGAGGGTATGCTGGTATCCAAGGAATCCTAAAAAGGAAAAGAATTAGTTTTAAAACAAAGATTAGTTTCATTAGAACATTACATACGCAAGAGCAGATGAAGTACCGGGTTCACATGAATCGAGGGATTGCCCACTCTCGATTTTAGTTTACAGCAAGTGCCCGATGCCGCGGTGCCCCGTCGGTACCGGTGCCCAAAAATAAGGAAGTTTAGGCTTTAGGCTTTGAAAGATGAATAGCCTAACGTATGGCCGTCATCGGAGCTGACAGCGCTGATTTCGGTCGATGCCGGGAATGGGTGTACAGCAGGTGTCGGGGAGTGGGCAATCCCTCGACACGAATCGCAGGAACGAAAGCAGACTCCCGTTTGATGTATGATGTTGGACCAAAAACCTTAGCAATGAGAAATATTGTACACAAAAAGTCTTGCAGTATTTACTACTGGGATTAATCTTGTCTTTGCTGGGATATCTTTTCTCTATTTTGTATTAATCTTATCTCAGTAGAGATAAGATTAATCCCAGTAGCAAATACTGCAGTTAACTTTAATCCTTACTCGGAGAAACTTTTTAAAGTGAAGACAAAAAACCACGAATCGCAGCAATCAGCGCCGTTTATGCGTCGACTTTCCGTGCCAGTAGGTATGTTCATTAATTTTCTCATCTCCCGTTGTGCATTTACTAAATTCCCATGTTGGCAGAATTCATTTTTTTTTGCGAAATCGCAAATAGTGTTTTCTATCCCATGCACGGGGGTTAATCAAAATATTTCAGCCAGGTCAGGATCGAACCCTTGACCAAAATATGAATCGTCGACGAATGATGTCCAAATACCCACAGGGTTTATTCTTGGTAAATACACATTACTGCTCTGTCAAGATCATTTTATATAGTTACGGACATCGAAAAACGAAGACTAAATAAGTGCAAAGTAATCCTGACCACTGAAGCCGCCATTTTTTAATACAAAGGTCGTAACTTTTTGACAGCACAAAACGGATACGTCAGCTAATTTTATAGAGCTTTATTTCGGTCCTTTTGGCAAGGGTCCTCTTCAGGCTTTAGCCACTCAAGCTGGAAAAGGAACTTGTGCAAATCAGAGGGGTTACTAGCCAAAATGTTTTTTTTTTTTTTTTTTTTTTGGGGGGGGGGGGGGGGGCAAGGCATTTACCGTGGGGGGGGACAAGGCATTTACCGTACTGACTGGTAATTTTTACCGACTGTTTTGCAGAAAAAACGAATTGAAAAAATTGACTCATTTTCAGAAAAACCGACTGTTTTCATGTTTTTACGAAAAATTGCGGCGGTTCGCGCCGTCTTGGTTAGTTTTTACGGACTGGCCGACAACATTAGGGGGGGGGGGAGGGGCAAAAATTTCTGACCCACCATTTGAAAAGATGTTTATCTTACATGAACTCGTAGCTTTCATGAGCAGAATGGTCATTTGAAAAACTGGTCATCTGAGCAGACTGGCCATTTGAAAAGATGTTCATCTTACATGAACTAGTAGCTTTCATGAGCAAACTGCTTAAAGGGCACGTAGATATCAGCTGAAAAACACAAAATTAAGTCATGGGTGCTATAAGGAAAAGCATACTTACAAGCAGAAATATAAGCGGTGACACAGCTCCTGATAGGCTTGCCATGGTTGTCCCAGCACCAATTGCCGAGTTCCGAACAGCCGTGGGAAATAGTTCGGCTGTGTAGTTGAAAACAACAGCGAACGACCCCGATATGAGAAGCTTCCCGACCATGGCTATTCCAATCTGCACCATGTCTAACATTCCACCTGAAATTACAAAAGGTCATTACCCGAAGAGGCAAATTAGGATAGGATTGGTCCTGATATGCCTGCCAAGTTCGTCGTCCTAGTACATCAAGAAGTACCGAGCTCGCGGGATCACCAGAATTCCGGATCCCCCCCCCCCCTCCCTGCACAGTGCCCAAATCCGGCCTGGTTATGCCATCGAGGTATGTAGAACTTGTGCTTGTTCTTCCCACTTAAGTTTCATCCCGATCCCTCCAGTCTAAGCGTTTCCTAATATTTCCAGTTCCCCCACCAATTCCCTCCTAAGTCACCGGATCGGGTCCGGATTTGAAGTGGGTCGTCTAAGACGCGAGGTCTCGCCAAATATCAAGTTTCATTAAGATCGGAAAACACGTTCGAAAGTTATACCATACCTTTTCCGGACTCCTTCTTTTGGGGTCCCTGATATGCCTGCTAGATTCATCGTCCTAGCTTATGTGGAAGTGCACGATTTGGCAAAACCCCGACTGACCGACAGACAGACGAACGGAAAGAAATTGCGATCGCTATATGGCACTTGTTCGAAGGCGCAAGTGTCATAAAACTGACCGTCGGCCTTGGACATGATATAGGACACTGGATTATTGAGATCATTGGCTTCTACAGGTGGTTGTTACCAGGGTATCGATATTTTATGTAGAAAACACATGTGCTGCAAACGTAACTTAATATGGGATTTGGATTCCTGCCTTTCACTTAGTTATCTAACTGGTCAGGTAGTCAGGTAGCTCTCATTCAGCGAACTTGTCTAACCAGCGCTGTGATAACAAACCTGTTTGACTGGTTTTTGCGTGTTAAGCCTTTGCTTCAAATCTGCGTGATAAGAACTTTGTTTCTGATTGAATTTTGTGATAATATTGGATGATGCCTACAATCCAGATGAACGGATAGTTCACAGACGAAGCTAGTCTTTATTGGATGAAGCCTACAATCCGGATGAACGGATAGCCCACAGCCGAAGTTAGCCAAGGATTTCATATGCCAGGTCCCGGGCTAAAGCGGGACACAACTTAAAAACTCTAACTCCCGGAGCGTATTGTGGGGAGCAAACCAGGTAGGCCTACTCTTTCTGATCTTAATTGTACCGAGATATGATGGAAGCCATGCTGAAAGAAGTTCTGGAAAGGGTCAACCTTATGAGTTCAAAGCTCGAAAAAATTGATCCGCTGACAGCAAGCATAGATGGAATGCGTAATGATTTTCTGCAGTTTTCATCGAAAGTCTCAGATAGGATCGCATGTCTCGAGAAAAATGCCGATGTTGTCGCAACGAATGTAGCCGTGCTCAATAGCGAATTAACCGCAACTAAAGCGAAGTTGGCTAGCATGAAATCTGACGCGAAGCGGTTTAATCTAGTCTTGTACAATTTTGACCCCCCTCACAGGGGGCAGTCACTGTGCGCCGATGTTACAAGCACTTTAAGTTCGCTAATCCCCGGCCTGCAAATTACGATGTTTGACATTAAAGACATTTTCAGGCTCAAAACAAGACAAGGTACACCGCCAGTGCTGATTAAGTTTATTAATCGATTCGCCCGTGATTACGTATTGAAAAATTCGATCCACCTTCGCAGCTCAAACATGTCAGTTTCCCCGGATTATACCGAACGCGAACTTGCGGCGCGCGCAAAGCTGAAGCCAGTCATGGAGAGTGCACGTGATCAAGGGCTGATTGCCAAACTACGAGGCGATAAACTGTTTGTGGGCAACGAATGTCTTGTGTTTAATCCCACTTCAGGTGTCGTGGAAAAGAGTCTCACGGCCACTAGTTCAGCTCGCGGGAATAACACTCAAGCTCCGTACCAGAATCGTGCCAGCCAATCTACAAACTATGTCCCTTCTCTTCGTGACCCATCTAATGGAGTGAGGGGTTACATTGACCCTACTTTGCGGCCTAGAGCGCACTCGGACATTTCCCGTGGTTTGCAAAGTACGAGCGCTGAGGCCTCAAAAGTAAACGGTTTGTTTCAGGGACTGACGACTCCGATATCGAACAGTTTTCTGTCCCAGGCAGTTGTAGCAAGTGAGTGTGTAGCACCGCAAGGTAACCTGAAGCGGAATAACACTGAAATTAGCCCTATTGATCAATCTGCGCTCCCTCCTCGGAATACTCGACTGGTATCTCGTCAAAGCGAAGTTATAGGTTCTGGACCGTCGTCGGGAGAAACTGTAGTTAATCCAAGACAGTTAGTGTTTCGTTCGGGTGATACAGGTGACGGCCAGTTGGGTTCTTTTTCGCAAAGCGGGGGCCCTAGTTCCACCAATTTTGTTGACGCAAGAAGCGATGTATCTTTTGATGATATGAAGGAACCGGAATAGGATCGGAGGGGTCATGGGCATAGGCTGAGCGTATGCCATTGTAACCTTCAAGGCGCGTCGGAGGATAAACTCAATAGTGTGTGTAACGTGGCGTTTTGCGAGAGGTTTGAAAGTTCGAAGTCATGTTGGGATATTATTAGTCTAGTAGAAACTTGGGCTAGTAGCGATGGAGCTATAGTTCGGGCGGATTATTTATCTTTTGTATCAAACCGCAAAAAGTCGTCGAACGGCCGATATTATGGTGGGGTTGCACTTTTAGTTCACAAGCGACTTTCTAAGGCGTGCCATAGAGTTAAGAGTAGGTCGGAAAACGTAGTGTGGTTAAATATGTCATTTGGTAGTATTAAGTTGTTAGTTTGTAGCGCGTATATTCCGCCTCAAGGAAGTTCTTATCATAATGAAGATACGTGGGATATACTGAATTATGAGTTGTCTGCATTGAAAAGACAGTTTCCTAATCATTTTTTTGTTGTTGTAGGAGATTTCAACGCTTATACAAGTAGTTATTCGGAAGTTATTTGGACTGACGCCAACTCAGAGGAATCACGCTGGAGGAGGGAAGGGAGTGAAAGTAATGAATGCCAGGTTGTGAGTAGGTTTGAGCGCAGAAGTAAGGACCAACAACGGAAGAAAAATAAATGGGGTGGGAATCTTTTGGAATTATGTGGGTTTGGGGATCTAGTTATTTTAAATGGTAGAAAGGGGCCTGATTTTCTTGGGGAGTTTACTTGTTTTTCAGGGGAAAAACCTAGCGTTCTAGATTATGGTTTAATTAGTTCGAATCTTTGGCCTTTGTGTAGAAAATTCGAGATACTTGATTTGGTTGGGTCTGACCACGTACCGATTGCATTGACGTTGGAAATTATTGTCGAGAGACCTATAACGGTACCTGGAGCGCCGGCCGATCCAGAGATTATGGGTGATGATGTGTCAACTCTAGTTGTAAAGAAAGCAGTGGCGGTAGAAATTTTATGTGAACAGACGTATGTTTCTAGGCTATCTTCACGTCAGAATGAAACAAGAGTGGCTAGGTGTCTGGAATTAGTACTTGAAAATAGGTTAGAAGAGTCTGTAGATGAACTATCTTCTTTAATGTATGAGTCGGCTTCTGTAAGTCGGGCTCCTGTGGCAAAGAAGTTAACGTTTTTCGATGGAGAGTGCGTGGAATTAAAAAATAGGGTTATTCAGGCTCTTAGGTTAGTGAAGAAAAGTAGCGGGGATGTGTTGATTTTGAATTTAGTTGAATACCGAGAATTAAGGAGATCTTATAGGCAGTTATTAAGATGTAAGAAGAAGATATTTGATGGAAAAAAGAATGATAAGATAGTAGAAAATTTAAATAAGAATAATAGTAAGGAGTTTTGGGATGAAGTTAATCGATCTTTGAATCCCCGTGCAAAGGATCTTACGCCGCCAGCAGCGAGTTGGCCTGATTTTATGGAGAATAGTGAGGATTTCCCCCAGGAGAATGTGTTTGATGAAGGTTTTAGGAGCGAGCTTAGGGACCAAGTTAGTTTCCCGATGAAGGAGACAGATTATGCGTTATTAGCACCGATAGGAGAGCAAGAGGTATGGGACCAAATAAAAAAGATGAAAGGGAAATCAGCACCAGGGGTCGATGGAGTTCCACTACTTTTGTGGAAATGGGGCAAGGTTGTAATTCTCCCCATTATGGCAGCAATATTTTCTTTAATAATTGAGAAGATGCGCTGGCCTGCGACATGGGACACGTCAATTGTTATCCCAATTTTCAAGAAGGGAGATAGAACAGCCCATGAAAATTATAGGGGAATTCATTTGAATAATGTTTGTAGTAAAATTTTTTGTAAAATATTGGATAGTAGATTGATGGTTTGGTTAAACAAGAATGAGGTGTTAAGTTCATGTCAGGCAGGTTTCAGAGAAGGGTTTGGTACTTTAGACCAAATTTTTGTATTAAAAGTTTTGATTAGAAAGTATATTAAACCAAGGAAAGGGAAGCTTTTCATAGCTTTTCTTGACCTAAAAGGGGCGTTCGATAATGTAAATAGACAGTTATTGATGGAAAGTCTGGTTAGTATGGGTTTGCCGCAAGTATTCGTGTGCGTGTTGTTAGAGATGTATTTCCGGGTGAGGTTAGTAGTAAGGGTGGCGGGCAAGATTTCAAGGAGTTTTTCTTCTAAACTAGGTGTGAAGCAAGGGTGTACTTTGTCCCCAAAGCTTTTTTCCCTATTTATTAACGATATGGAGGGTTTTTTAAGGGCCAGGGCTGCTCCGTTTGTATCAGTTGATTTAGTCAGGCTTTGCATGTTATTATTCGCGGATGATGTGGTTTTGGTGGCGGATACTAGATATAAACTTCAGGTGTTACTAAATTTGGTGGAGGAGTATCTTAAATCTAAGCGGTTGGTCCTGAACGTGAATAAAACAGTTGCTATGGTTTGCCGAAAGGGAGGAAAAATAGGTGTGCATGACAGGGTATATTTTGAGGGTAAGGAGTTATCAGTGAAAGAAGAGTTTGTGTATTTGGGGGTTAAGTTTACGTCGAAGGGTAAGTTTGGAAAGCATGTGGATCAGTGTGTGTTGAGGGGAGTAAGATTGTCAAATATAGTATTTAGAAGCCACGTAAGGGATATTAAGAATATGAAGTTCCAGAAGCGTATATTTAGGACTAAAATAGTATCAAGTATGCATTATGCTGCGGAAGTTTGGGGTTATGTGGATGTACCGAAGTTGGAGGTAGTCCAGCTCAGATATTTTAAGAGGATATTAGGGGTTAGTGAGTCTCTTAGTAGTATTGTACTGAAAGGCGATCTAGGTTTGTTTTCGCTTAGGTCTAATAGATTGGTTACTATGGTAAGATTCTGGGAGAAAATTATTTCATTACCGCGAGTGAGGTTGCTTAAAGCAGCCTACCTGGAGGCGCTTCGCGATGAAGACCAGCAATCTTGGCCTCATCAAATTAAGAACATTCTTAACAGATGCGGCCTGTCGGAATTATGGAATGGTGGTGTTGGAACTTCTTTACAGTATGGTGAAGTGTCGCGTAAGGTGGAGCAAATCCTTCGTGATCAGGAAATTCAGGATTGGCAGTGTCGGAAGGCTGAGTCGGTTTCTCTCCGGTTTTATGCAAAGGCAAAAGATGTTTGGGGGGAGGAAATTTATTTTAAAGCTGGGTTGTCGGGAGTAGATTTAAAGTGGATGGTGAGTTTAAGGGGGGGAGGATTAGCTATTGGGGAGAAAAGAAGGTTTATAGGAAAAAATAGGTTAAAGAATGGCCCTTACTTTTGCCCAATGTGTGGAAAGGTGGATGAGGATGTGTTCCACTTTATGTGTGAATGTGAAGGATTGAGTGATTTAAGGGTCGAATTATTTGGGGTGGGAATTACTAGGGAGGAGTGGCTACTAGAAAAAATTGGAAGTACAAATATGGGGGATATTCGTAAGGTGGCTAGATTCCTCCGCGTTGGTTTGTCCCATAGAGAGCGATTTTTGTAGTTTGTTGTGTTTTTTCTTGTTTTGTTGCCATGACCCCAAGGGTTTTTTCGCGCAATAAATTCATTCATTCATTCATTCATTCATACCAGTTCCGCAGGAACGAGAAGGGTGGGGAAGGTGCAACTTGAAAAGTAACTTATAGAATTTCACCGAACCACTCCGGACCGTTGACTTAACTCACTGGGCCGCATTTGACCCTGAACCGGGTAGGTGTGTTTCTAGTTTCAACTTGACACCTGCCACGGTTCATGAATTATTAGTTCCACACTACCTGTGAAAACAGAAAACCGCCTAGTGGGGCCGCTATAGCGGATTGATACTAGAAATCGTAATCCGTATGCAAATCCGTCAGGTTTGCTCAGAACAGGCCCGTACCCAGGCATTTATCTCCGGGGGGGGGGGGGGGGGAGTTGCCTGCGGGTCGGACAAAGAAGTACAAAAAAGACACAGATCAGAGCGAAAAGCCTGTAAAAATGATTATTTTTGTGTGTTTGCGGGGGGGGGGGGCAACACCCTACCCCCCCCCCCCCCCCCCCCCCACACCACTGGATACGGCCTCGGCTCAGAATATGTGATTACTGGGATAACATTCGTTCTAAAAGACAGATCGAGTAGGGAAAGCTTCTATTCTTGCGATTTGCAATTAGGATTCACCCGTGGCGTGACATTTTGCTGGAAAATACAAAAATCGTTCCAGCCTTTGAAGGCAAGAAGCCATTATTCATGACGTCACTTGTAGTAACTACGGTAAGTAGGGTGGAACACGCTCGTAGTATAGTTAAACAGGTATCCTAAAGGCGAGTCTTCACCTTCCGGAATCTGGTTTCGCAGATTTTTCGAGATTTTTTTTTAATTTCTTCTGCGATACTTAAAAATTCCGGGAATCTGGAAGTTCAAAAGCCCTTTTTTTCGGATTATTTTGATATACGTCTGGACCGGTTCATATTCCAGATACAATTTACAGAAGACGTCAAAGAATAATCTGGAAGCCCAGATTCCGGAAGTTCCGGGAGGTGAAGACCGGACTTAACACAGTTTTCGTTAAACGCTGATGATGGTGATGACGAACCGGGGACTAATAGTTCGGACACACGATCAGGATAGGAAGCTCCCGGACTGGAATTCCTGCCCGGGTTTTTGCCACCATCATCACTTCCATATGGAAAAGTTGAAATTTTTTCAGCTTGATGATGAAAGTGCAGGAAATGCGGCGGGGTATGTTCTGAACCGAAGGTGGCTCTGAACTGGAGTATGGACAATACAGCTATCGGCTCACCTGTAGGTACGAGGGCCGCACTGATGCATGTTATGCCTCCGATTAACATAAATATGCTAATTATTGGTCTCCTGCCATATCGATCAACTAAAAAGGGTGTGATAACATATGCTGGCAGTTCTACCAACGAAATGAGGAATAGAAGTAGATACGGGTTTCCGACTAGGGCGCCAGTGTTGAGAGAAAGACCATAGTAGACCAGACTGTTTGCAAACCTGGAACGAAAGTTTTACTTGTCTCGTGAAGTCAGAGATCCTCTTGTTCTCTCCGATTCTCTCGGAGATACCTGCGTTAGGGATCGACTAACCCTAGGTTCACAGAGGCTTTCACACTGAGGCGATATCGGCCATTGCCAAGGTTTTCGTCGCCGAAATCGGCGATTTCTGTTGCTTCGTCAGGCGATTTTCAATGTTGGGAAAATTCAAGGTTAATTGGGCGACAGTGCGATTTTATGCTCGCAACAGCAACCTGGACGACCCTTTTGATGATTCACTTTTTAAAATTAATTATATTTTATTATTTTAAGGGTTACTTTTAATTATTTTAATTGTTTTTCACGTTAAAATTCTGTTGCCGACGAAATTCAGTGTGAACATCCAGGCGATAAAAATCTTCTGTCGCTGCGATTGAAAAATCTCGTTCATCGCCGCGATTTGCTCTGTGTGAACCTGGGGTGAGAACGAAAGGAACGGAACGACACGGTGCAGGAGGAACACGTACTAAAACGTACTAGAACCCTGCACCAGGAGGAATTCTACTAAAGGGGGAACAGCCCACCATCCTTCCTTCTTTTAGAAGTTCGTTTGGGAGCGAGTTTCAGATCCTTCCGATGCACGATCCCTGTTCTAGTAGTCGTTTTTTAATACTTGCTGCAGGAGGAACAACTCCTAAAATCGGGAATGACCGTCCCCTGTTCTTTGGCACTTCATTTCCATCCGAAGCCAGTACTAAAACGGGATGACAGGAATGGCAGTAAGTTCGAAAACTCGGAAACGATAATAGATGGAACGATCAGGGATGTAAAGTGAAGCAGTGCAGTGATATAGGCAAGACCTTTAAAGGGCCTCTTTGGAATTACAAGCTTCTGAAATCCCCGCCTTCCACCATTTTTCTTTTTGTACCTACGGCTTTTTTGCTCTTTTTCGGCCCAGTCGAGTTTTGTCAGTAACTCAACGCTAACTTGCAGTAAGCTTCCGAAAACTCGTTCACACAAATGATGTCATCAATACCAGATGTCTGGTAACCCTGGAAAATCTCAGCTGGTAAAGGCGTATTCTCGCCGTTCCCGGAGGACTCCTCGGGGAATCAAAGGGAACGGCGAGAAAAGAGGGAGTCACTCCATGCGGACTCCGCGTACGGAAAACAACGAGAACACGGGGAATGCTTCCAAAATGGATTTTGTTCTAAAAATAAATTTGCAGTTGACGAAATTCGTCCGGATCCACTTTATTTTTGTTTTATTTCAATTGTTTTTAATTAATTTCATATTTCATCAACATCAGCAAAAATTCATTCCCCTCTGAATCTGAAAGGTAGTCCTTCTTGACGATGCTGATGGTAATCGAGCATTCCCCGTCCGCGGGGACTCGCGAGAATACTGGGAGTGAGTCCCCGGGACAAACAAAAACGCGGCGACTCCTCGAGTGGAGTCCTCGGGGAACGGCGAGAATACGCCTTAAAACAAAACTTACCAATTGAAACAAATGTTTAACGTCCTCGTTCTCAGTCGTGGCGTTCGGAAAAGCTCGATGACACCAAACGATATTTCTTCGTGCGGCCCACCTGAGGAGAAAATAGTCGCCATCTTTTCTTCTGAGACACCCCCAAGCGGCAAGTCCTGCTCGTTAGCTACCATTGCGTTCTGAACCACCATTTTTGCTTCCTGGATCCTGCCCTGACTGTAGAGCCATCTAGGTGATTCGTCGATGAACCTTGAAAAGGCGGATGATAGTACCGAAAGTCAGGTTGGAATTTCTCGTAAAGACAACCTAAGCCGTGACCTGTTGCAGCAGTCAGGGAGGGGGGGGGGGTATTTACAGAAGAGATAAGAACCGATAAATATCCCTTCAGCCCAAGCTGACAGCCAATCATATCTGATGATTTTTATCTTCTGCTGTCGCTGTAGATTTTGTGTTTATTATACAATACTGTAGGTAGATTATTTGTATTTATACTAAGCGTTGATTTGCCTTTTTTATTTCCGTGTGTACTGTACAAATGCCTTATTACTAGGCTGCGCGTAATAAATTCATTCATTTATTCATTCATAGTGCAAAAACGGATACGTCAGCTGAATTTTATCAGAGCCATATTTCGGCCCTTCTTGGCATGGGTCCTCTTCAGGCTCTAAGCCGCTCAAGTTGGAAAAACAAACTTGTGGGAAACACTGAAGAGACAGAGCCTGAGAGACACAAAGCCTGAAGAGGACCCTTGCGAAGAAGGGCCGAAGTATAGTTCTATTAAAATTCAGCTGACGTATCCGTTTCGCACTATCAGAACCGAATATTCATAAATTTCAGTATTATCAAATTCGGCTAGTCCACTGAACTGTACTGAACTGAATTGAAAAGGCCCACAATGCTGTTAACGGTAAAGTGGAACCGTCGGTTGCCCCGAAATATCCGAAATTGTAAGTTAGTACCCGTAGCATAACATCTTAAAGGGATTGTTAGCTGATAAAAAAAAAAAAAAAAATGAAAATCGCGTTTTTGTTCTTGTGTATGCAATGTTCGGCTTGTAGTCGACACGAGCGGATGTTGTGTTTTTTACTATTTATATATTGTGAAGGATCCATATTATATGTACCGTCGGCTTAGGACGGATACGTCAGCTATGATTCTTCATCAGCGATATTTCGGCCCTTCTTGGCAAGGGTCCTCGTCAGGCTGTCAATCCTCTGGTTCAACTTCGGGGAAGGAAACAAACCTGTAATTACAGGTTTGTTGCCAAGAAGGGCCGAAATATCGCTGATGAAGAATCATAGCTGATGTATCCGTTGTAAACATTGTTTGAATAAATGTTTCAAAGTCAGCTTGGGCTCAAAGAATATTTCTCGGCTTAGGGCTTGTACTGAAGTCACAAGTGACCCTCGTCAGATCGCCGAAGTCTCTGCTGAGAAGGGTGTCCACCAAGGATCAGTTATTTCCCTCGACCTCTTCAACAGCTGTGTCCTAGTACCTAGAAGCACAATCTAAAATCAGTACTTCGTGTATTTTGAAAGGGTTGGATTTGTCCTGGCTAACATTACTAGCCAAAATGTTTGGGTGTGTGGGGGGGGGACAAGGTATTTACCGACTGGCTGGTCATTTTTAACAACTATTTTTGCAGATGAAAAACGACTAGTATTGAGAACAAGAGCTACGAGCTCATATGGCACTTGTACGAGTAGGCTGTACAAGAACGACACCTCACTAATCTTTGCATTTGCCATATTTCACTATTTTCCTTGTTGGTTATGCTCCGAAAGAGTTTTCGCGTCTCATGCTACAGATGCGTAAAACCGGTTATCTGGATCTGGATATTTAGTTTTACTCATTTCTGAGCAGTTCCGGCATCGTCTCGATTGTCTGTAGCAAATACACATGACTGTTCAAACTTTCATCACAATAAATCCATTTGTTTGATCCCTAGACGTGCTACACTCTATCTTCACCTACCGTGGGCCGAGTCAGGTTCGGAAAAAAAAAAATCGACCACCTAAAGCATCTTCTTTTATACCATCTATCAAGTTTCGCTCGAATCTGAGCATTTTTGGAAAGTTCCGGTACCCCCCCTCCCACCAACGTTGTTGGAGCCGGTTGGGGCCCAATCTCTAAATTCCCTGTTCCTGTCCATCAAGTTTTACTGAAATTGGAGCATAGCCTATCTGCAAGTTTCCAGTACCCCCCCCCCCCCCCTACCTTGGCCGAATCCGGCCCGGACGCCAAATAACAAATCTAGGCCGGATAAACTCGGCACTGTCGAATTTGCATCTCATTCGGTCCATCCGTTTGGTTTGTATGCATGTCAAAAGTCCCCCCACCCCCAATTCCCCTAATCGTGGTCGCATATGGTTCAAACGCATGTTTTACATGTCGAGGCCATCGATTCGTATCACCCATGAAGTTTCACTCGAATCAGACCACTCGTTTCCAATTTATAGAAGTCAATTTCCATATTTCTCTTCTCTTGCTCCCCCAAAAATGCTCGGATCTAGGAACGGAAGTTTCCGGGGGTATGTTGTGTCAGAACCTTAAGTCAAGATAATTCGGGTCGCTAATATGCCTGCAAAGTTTCGTTGTCGTTTTACATCTGGAACTATTCTAACTCACGACTACCGGAATTCCAGGAAACCCCCTCCAACTCCCCCCACAGAGCCCCAAAACCATCTGGCTCCGTCAATTTCATCTAGGCCTAATGCTTGTTCTATCCATTAAGTTTCGTCCCAATCCCTCTGCTTTTAGAGTTTCTTGAGTTCCCCCCCCCCATCCCCACAGGTATCGGACCCGACCCGGACGTGACACTGAACGTCCGAGGCGATAGCTCACCAGACAAGTTTCATTCAAATCCGATCACCCGTTCAAAAGTTATGCACGCCACTAGATTCGGGACTCCCCATCCACCCACTCCACCCACTATGGTGGGTCGGGGAAACGGCTGTTCTCAAGTCAATCTGTTCGGGTCCCTGACATACCTGCCAAGTTTCATCGCCCTAGGACATCAGGAAGTATGCCGAACTCGCGGGATCGCTAGAAATCCGGACCCCCACCCCAACTCCCCCACAGTGCCCTGATCCGGTCCGGTTAATTCAATGGCGTGTCTAGGACTTGTGCTTGTTTTTCCCACCAAGTTTCATCTTGATCCCTCCACTCTAAGCGTTTCTCAAAATGTCCGGTTCCCTCCTCCAACTTCCCCCAGTGTCATCGGATCCGGCCCGGATTTAAAGTGAGACGTCTGAGACACGAGGTCATCCTAAATATCAACTTTCATCAAGATCCGATCACCCGTTCGCAAGCTAAAAATACCTCAAATTTGGCTTCACCCTCCCTCACTCCCCCCCCCCCCCCAGATGGTCGAATCGGGGAATTGACGATTTCCTATTTAATCTGGTCGGGTCCCAGACATGCCTGTCAATTTCCATCGTCCCAGCACATCAGGAAGCACGGAACTCGCGGGATCACTACAAATTCGGACTTCTCCCCCCCCCCAGCTCCCCCAAAGTGAGCGGATCCGTTCCGGTTATATCAGTCACGTATCTAGGACTTTTGCTTGTACTTTCCACCAAGTTTCATCCGGATCCCTCCACTCTAAGTGTTTTCCAAGATTTCCGGTTTCCCCCTCCAACTCCCCCCAATGTCACCGGATCCGGTCTGGATTTAAAATGGAGGGTCTGAGACACGAAGTCCTTCCATGTATCAAGTTTCATTAAGATCCGATCACCCGTTCGTAAGCTAAAAATATCTCATTTTCCCTATTTTTTCCGGATTCCCCCTCCCTCCACTCCCCTCCAGATGGTCGGATCGGGGAAGCGACCATTTCTAATTTAATCTGGTCCAGTTCCTGATATGCCTGCCAAGTTTCATCGTCCTAGCTTATCTGGAAGTGCCCGAACTAGCAAAACCGGGACCGACAGACCGACTGACGGACAGAAATTACAATCGGTATATGGCACTTGAGCAAGCTCAAGTGCCATAAAAAACGACCATGTTGAAGAAAAATCGGCTGATTTTAAGAAAAACTACTATTTCTAAGAAAAAATCGACTATTTCCAAGAAAAAATTCGACTGTTTGTACGAAAAATGGAGGGAGGCGACTCGGCTATTTTTTACCGACTTGCCGACAAAATTCAGGCGGGGGGCGTCCCCCCTTCCCCCCCTAGTCGTGACGCACCTGCGCATACATACATACATAGATCACCTACTTGGCCTGTGCAGATTCGTTCCTATTCCGTTCCTACTCTAATTAAAAATAATGAGATCCTTGAAAAGGAGTACAAGAAAATGAGTATAATGTTTTAACACCTCGAAGTCAAATATTTTGTCCTTTAACGATCCTTTCTCCATTTGCCAACCTGTTAAACTGGGGAGCACCGCGCTTGAACCGTCTGATCAGGTTATTTTACCTTGGTGTCCCAGTTGGAAGGAGGACTTCCATAATCGCTCCGTATATTTCTAAACCCGGAGACCCCAATTTCGTACGGTAAATTCTAACCCGTCTAAGAAAACCACGATGATTTTTTCACTTGCCGTGTTTTGCTACCTTTGATGTGTGTCACGCTGTAGACGGTTGTCTGCGAGAAGTTGTTCCATCAGAAAAACCGGTTATATAAACTATTTCCCTGTATTCGCCACAAGTCAACGGGTCTCGAAAAAGGCTTAAAACAGTCAAAACCGTGGTTTATTTGTTCAAACCATAGCCTATAGTGTTAAGTATTCTAATATTTTAAGATACTGTAATTTGAACAGTGAATAGTGCGAGGTGTCCTTTAAATAAATAAAATGTATTGCTCATGGCCCAAGGGCTTTAGTTAACATCCATCCATTTTTCCGGAAGTGTCCTAGTTGACTTATGAAAAACTTCGTATTTACACTTACCACCAGTGTCCAATCAGAAGAAGTCCATTCAATCCATAGACAAGCTGTAAGAGCGACCAGTCACGTATGACGAAGCCCCACCCAGCAACGGACATGACACCACAGGCAAACGCAACTTGAAAGCCGAAGCCGCAGACAGTTCGATGATTTGGGGATACCATCTCCATTGCTGAAAAAGTCAGGAATAACACAATGAATGAATGAATGTATTTAAAGTTCAATGGGCACATCAAACTACCCCAATCCCACTGTGTAACAACCGAGGAACAATGCTTACCCCCTAGCGATCAGCAGCTTTTTCAACAGTTTCCTCTCTGTCATATTTCAAAGCGTAATGTTTGGGGTCAGTACATGCTCAATTTACTAGCTTGGACAAAGATAAAAGTGATTCTTTCTTATAATACTTAGTAAATCTTTATTTTATGCATAAATCAGTTTGTATAATTCAGAGTTGAATAGGTTATTTGTTTTTGAATGATTTTTGTAGCTATGTTATTTTTTATAAGCTTATTGCATATTCTGCTACATTTTATAAAGAAAGCTAATCAAGCTTCACAACACTATTTCACAAAGAAAAACTTTTAATAGGTACTTTAAGCCATGGAACTTCTGATGAAACACTACAACAATCAGGTAAACTGCATCTGTGGCTTGACTTTGGTGACAACTCAAATATATCCTTTTCTATCAAGCATTGCTGGGAGTTTTCGAATTTCCTGCCACGATATCCCAGCTCCTTTAAGATTTGGATCGCCGAAATGCCAGGGAGGTAAAGACAAGGGATAACAAGAAAACGGCAGATTTTCGTAGCGCCTTCTAAAGGAAGTCGGAAATGTTTATTTGTGAAGCATTTAATACAAAGTAAAGCATTAGAAGTGTCCATTGTGCTTTCACAGCCAATTGGCCGTACAGAATACATGATGGTTACAATACACTTTACATGACTCAATACTTACCTTTATTTAACTAATACACTCTTTAAAAATTGGCATATTTTAAGTGTAAGTGTTTTTTGTTTCAAGAACATCGGGGAACTTGATAGTATACCCATTAAGAAAATGTCTCTTGGGGTCTGAGAGTTGCTCGAATTCAACCAATGTGGGGCTCCAAACAGCAACAAGAAAAACAAGACCAAAGGTTTGGATGGGATCCCAAAAATCTAATATTTGATCCAGACAATTGGGTGTTGACTTCGCCAGATTCAGTCTTCGCTTTGCCAGGCTGATCATCAGAGAAAACGAAGTTCAGATATACCTCTATAATGCATACCTATTCTGACGGTACTGACCGACACTTCCTGCTTGACTTCTGCCAAATATCCGGTTTCGGCCAAATTCCGAGCGAACTACTAGTCCAGCAAAAAAGAAAAATTCAGAAACGAATTCGGCGTACCTCCTTATCCCTATAAAGAACATCGAATCAACTTCAAATAAACAAAAAATTCCGGTTACAACCGGATCCCGGACGAATTATATTTACGGGTAAAAAATGATTGTCATGTACAAAGTCAGCGTCTTTCTTACCCCTAAATCTGTCATCTAATCAACTTCAAATAAAATTTCTGCTTTTAACAAATTTTCCGGTTTTGGCAAGATTCCAGGCGAACTAGTTGTCCGGGTAGAAAATGCTTTTCACACAAGTGGTCAGCATGTCTTCTTAGTCCTAAATCGAAGATCTGATCAATTTCAAATGAAAATTTTACTTTTAACCAACTTTCCGGTTTTTGCCGGATTCCGGACGAACTACTTGTCCGGCGAGAAAATGATTTTGACAGTCGTGTTCAGCATGCCTTCTTACCCCATAATTGACTATCACATTAGCTGTTTTAAAATATTTTGTTTGCCACTTAAACTGAATTCCCACCCCTAAATGTAGGACTACAGAGCCCATCTACAAAACTGACCTTGCCCTTGACCCAAAGAATCCTCACACCAAGTTTCATCAAAATATCACATTCCCTTCGAAAGTTATCGTGACGGACAACTTTGCGATGTCATAGGTATCCCTCCACTTACGTTTTTGGACCCCCCAAAAATACGGGATCTAGGGCCGAACCGGTGGAACGCATACCCAAAGGGGTACGAGAGACCCTCGCAAGGGTTCCGCGAAAGTCTTCAAAAGCAAGGTAGTCTGTAAATTTAATATCTCGCCCAAACATTTTTTAGTTTTCTGACTTAGTTTCAAGTTGAGGACATAAATATCGTATTTTTACTTTCATCTCGTCATACAGTAAAATATTGGTTCGTCAAAAAAGAGGTACGCAACTATTTTTTAACTTTGATTAAGGGACGCGGTACGGGAAAGGATGGGAACCACTGATCTAGGGCATATAGTTCGAACGTAACCGGATCACCCTTTCAAACTTCAGCATTTCAAAGGTGCCCCCCCCCCGCCCATAGAGCTTATGTGGAAGTGTCCAAACGGCAAAATTTGGCCACACCAAATGAACGGATGGAAGACTTGATGATTTATGTATTTTTTAAGCGGGTCTTAAAAGGGAGGAAACACGGGATTTGATTAGTTGTAGGGCAGACAGTCTGCCACTGGGGGAGAGAAGACGGTATATTGGGAGGGCAAAGGGTCGGTCCGGTCCTTATTCATGTCCGATGTGTGGCAGCATGGACGATAATTTAAAGCATTTATTGTGTGAATGCGAAAGTTTGAGTGAACTTAGGTTAGAAATTTTTGGTGTGAACGGAAGGGGAATGGATGAAGAATGGATGTGTGGTGTAATAGGGAATAACTGTTTTGGAAATATAAAAGAGCTGGTGAGGTTCCTCAGGGTATCCTTAGCCCATAGGGATAGGTGCCTATAGGAGTTTAATATTTTTTGTGTGTGGTGTTGTTTTTTTGTTATATACGTATTTGCCACGGCCGTTGGCTTTTAGCGCAAATAAAATCTTATCTTATCTTATCTTATCTTATCTTGATGATTGCTGTAATAGTACGAGTAATAACTCGTATATTTCCAAAGCCAAACACAAAACAAAACAGAAACACCTCCAAAATACCATCGACAAGCAGCAATGGAGCCTCACTACATGTAACACATCGCTCTTCACTTCAGCCCTCTTTCCACATAATCACATATTATTATTATTTATTAATATTAATTATTTAAGCCCGTACGAGACGGAGTTATATATTGATTTTGAATCTTTCTTTTCAGCATATCGGGAAGAAGCTGAGAGTGTTAATTTTGCATTGTTTTGTTCCCATTTATTTGTCTGTTATTTAAGTCACAAGGCTAGGTGGATAAGGGTAAGTTGTTGTGTTTAGTTATTTATTTATAAGATACAATTAGTATTAATAAATTGCAGCACAACCCGATGAAAAATTTATCTCATAATAGTAGTATGAAGTTGTACGAAAAAGTAGCATGGAGTACTAACTGATGCTACTAAATGCTTCTACTTCAAGGCTACCGTGTTACTGCATTCGTCTGCATGCTACTATTAGCGAGACCGGATGCTCCTAGAGCAAGACAGGATGCTACTGGATACTAATACTTAAGATTGGACCAGTCTGCGACACATTAAATGATAGCACTCTTTAATATTACATATCACTAGATGCAACTTTTTCGTACAACTATCATAAGACTACGCAGGCTACAATTTTTTCATCGGGAAGTCCTTAGGACTTTCTTTTTGATGCTATAGGACATTAGTAATGTTATTTTATTTTGTTTTCAATGGTTTGGCTAAAAATAAAACCTACCTACCAACCTAACTATCTACCTACCTACCTACCATGGCTCTCGGACTTTTTGCACATTAAATTCTATACTATAAGGTTACCTGCCTTTGTTTTAGAAAATGCGGATGTATGGCACCGATTACCACTATTTCTAAGCCTTTCAGTCTCGACAAACTCATTCACAAACAGCCTTACGATTATGACGCCCACAGCTACATTCCCAAAAGTTCTGTAAGAATTTCGATAAAAGCGCTAAATCCGCAAACGAAGCCGTACAGGTATGCTTTCCAAGAAATAAGGAATACGTCAAGACGTCCCACGAACTGCAGCAGTGACACAGTTTAGTTCAGGAATGTCTCGTATTTTTCCAAGCCGACTTCAAAGGGTACGCAAAAATCGAAGGAAAGGCGCCTTCAGCTTTTTGGTGGCAACTCCGCATTCTCCATGTCGGACTGCGACCAGAGGCCCCAGGTAGGGGGGGGGGGGGGCTAATGCTGTCGGCCAGTCGGTAAAAAAAAAGTATTTGTCTTATAAAGTCGATTTTCTCTTTAATCACAACTCTTCCTATAAATGATCTTTTCGCTCAGAAATATCGTTTTCGAAAATACTTGCCACTTGAACTTGGCGATCTTCTTCTTAGCGCTTATTGACCCTCCGCTCTCCGACGTGGCTACTGGACACATAATATTTGAAAACCGAAAGCGCCGTGGTTAAAAAGTGGGAAAACCAAGCAAAACAGAAGAAGTCCAAAACAGAAGATACACCTGATTGCCTACTATGTCTTAAGAAATGAAAACTTGAAGCTTCTCATGTTCACAAGTGTGAAAGAGTTGTCGGCGGCTCGAAGCTTTCGGCGATCTTTACGTTGCGTGACTACAAAACTCGGCTCGGCCAAAAAAGTGCTAAAAAGTCGCAGATACAAAAAGAAACAATGGTGAAAGGCGCGGATCGCAGAAGCTTATAATTCTATAAACGAGCTAGGGATAATATTAAAAGTAAAATAAGCAAGGGTGGTCATTTTTGTCGGTAAAGATCACCAGCAAGTCGATAAATACCCCCCCCCCCCCACACACACCAAAGACACTTTTGGTTAGTGACGCCTCTAACTCCAACAATTGGCAATTGTGGTATAAAATTTACACCACACTTAAATCACTTGTGTTAGGCTACAGCTATGAGAACACACAGTCGGGTATGACCACGCATGCGAAAATAGGTATACAAAAAAAACCTGCTTGCAATGCGTGGAATTCGGAGCGAAAGAGGAATTCGCATCCAGCTGCGAAAATCCGACTGATTGTGTACGCATCTTTAGGCCTACATAAACTATTTCCAACCTGCAGTGCATTCCCATCAGACTCGCATAACGTGAAATTGCGGAGTTTCTTCATTCTTCTCGTAACAAGACCAAGGGTTTCGATATCCACAAATTTAATAATTGAGCCAGAAGATGTTATTACTTTAAATATTTAGAAACAGATCAAGGCTTATAGTGGAGGTTGAAAAACGAGAGTTAAAACTAAAAAACGAATTCAGCGTATGTCCTTACTCCTTTATCCAATATCCTTTCACAATATCCATTCACTTCAAATGAAGATTTAATTTATTAACAAACTTTCCAGTTTAGCCGGATTCCGGACGAACTATATGTCCGGCTATAAAATGATTGTGATATACGGATTCAGCCTCTCTTCTTACCCCTAAATCGGACATCTAATCAACTATAAATACAACTTTTGCTTTTAACAAACTTTCCGGTTTTGGCCGGATACCGAATTTTCGTCAAAGCAGTCGATTTTATTCATGAAAACAGTCGTTTTTTCTGAAAACTGGTCGATTTTTCGTCAATTTTTTTCTGAAAATCAGTGAATTTTTCTGAAAATCAGTCGATTTCTTTTTCAAAACTGTCATTTTTTGTTGTTCAAAACAGTTGTTTTTCTGCAGAAACAGTCGGTAAAAATTACCAGCCAGTCGGTAAATGCCTTGTCCCCCCCCCCCCCCCGAAACATTTTGGCTAGTGACGCCTCTGGTCGCTTAATCTGAAAACCCTCCCACAACCCTAAATGTAGGGCTACAGAGCCCATCTACGAATACGACCTTTCCCTTGCTCCAAAGGATCCTCCCACCAAGTTTCCCAAAATATCTCATTCCCTTCGAGATTTATCGTGCTCACAGACAGACGGACAATTTTTGCGATGTCATAGGTATCCCTCCACTTACGTTTTGGGATCCCAAAAAGGAGTACACTTACGGAATTTCTTTTATCATTTTTTTGTGTCAATCATCGAAGGCAAATTACTGTGTTTTTTCTCTCTCACAAGTCCAATGGCTTGACGAACTGGCAGGCAAATCTATTTATTTAATTTCTTCTGTATCTTACGTTGCTTTACATTACGTTTCATAAGTTGAACACATGTGTTTTGTGACTGTGCAACCATTACGGATAACACTCACGCGTAAAGACCCAGTAGGCTTACGGATGTTTGGTCTATAAGGGTACATATGGGTTTAATGGGTTGTTAGAGACTTACTTAGAACGAATCCGGTAAGATAGGTCCCTGAGGCGCCGAGGAGTCCAAGGAAGAATCGCACTACGACGTACGCTACATAGTTGTAGCAAAATGCAGCAGCCACTCCAAGAATTAACTGAATGGTCGCTGTTATACACAGGACGCGCTTTCGACCATATCTGAAATTAAAGAGATCCAATAATTACATTTTATTTAAGAATTAATATTCTTTTATTCAATATTTTTTTTGTCACATTTGTCACTGTTTGGTTCTAGAATAGGATAGAAATTGTATTGGTCAAAAGTAACTATCCGAGCGTTACCACCGAATTTGACCTGTCGTCATACAAAGTAAATAAGATACACTTAAACTATTTTCCCATTTTTGTTATAAAAACACTGAAACTGACTAGCTTATCGGTTATTGTACAGCTCTATGCTGGCTTTATACTCTATGCTCCTTTAGATCTTTCATATAAAGGGGAAACGGGCGGTAGTTTGAGAATTTCCGGGGGGGGGGGGGGGGGTTCTCGCTGGGTCCTACTAAATATAGGCGAATCGTTCCCATATTTCATAAAGTCACTTTCATCGATAGCGCAGTTGTTAAAGGACACCTGAATGAAGAGTACCAAGTATCATCCCTATCTGTATGACGTCCGTTAACACTGCCTGCAGAAAACCCGATACAAATACGAAATACCGTTTCCAAGCTATGATTTTTGCTCCATTTTGCATTTGTCCTTATTTCTCGCTTATTTCAGTACCGAGCAATTTTAGAAATGAACAAGTGTCTCCAATCAACACTTCTTCTGGAATATTGTTAAACCAGATAAGCCCAAAGGTATATCTAGAAGAAATTCCAATACGATTCGGCCAGCGCTGAACAAGATTTGAATGAATTGCGCTTTTTGTCATGGAGTCTGCATGTGCAAACCTCCGGAAACAATCATCCCTATTTTGAAAACGTCACGCTCAGGAGAAGAATGCTCTCCGTGTCCATGTCTGTAAATGCATTCTCCATGGCGTGTTCAAGTATGGTTTCTTTGTTCAGGTGTCCTTTAAGGCATCGGATTCTGAAGACGGTTGTGGGCCCCCTGTTCGAATACTCTTGATGACCAACTCTTCTTGCCGTTGCAAAATCGCCCTGTACCTAGCGGAAGAGCCGGAAGCTGTATCACAGCTGCTCCCAAACATCGCCGTGATTGGTAAACACAGGATTGAGTTGTTGAGTTTGAGTCGTTAGTGCTACGTTTTCTCGTTCTTCCCGAGGGCCAGTGGTCCTTAGTGATATAGAGGATTCTCGCCGAGGCGCTCGACAGTCGACGAACGATATCAGCAAGACTAGCCGCAGACGACCCACCAGTAAAACTGTATCTAGACAAATTTAGGGTAAAGCACGGGAAGCATCGGATGGTTTGTCCCCAGCCCTGCATCGCAGTGCCCACCGAGGTCAGCGGAACAGGAGATCATCACCTGCGCGAAGCGGGCCTTTAATGGTCTGCACGCGAAAGTTTACTCGCTTTTTTCCCCAGTTTCGATGAGAATGATTTAAAGTTTAACTGAAAAGCCAAATTATTTTTGCATCATGTAACTGAATATGCCGCATTATTTGGATTGTTTTAAAAAAAAACTATTATTCACTATTTGCTTCACTATGAAGTTCAGAATATCTACAGCCGTCCTCACAACGCAAACTTCTACTGTGACACGGAAAATTTCAATCTCAAGGTAAGTAAGTAAGTAAGGTTTATTAGACAGAAACTTGCTAGCTATAGCTAGTTTGGTTGTCTTTACAAAAATTTCATTCTTTTAAACACTCACGAGTTACTTAACACTAAATACTACAAATTTTAAAGTTACACTGACATATTATTCAACATGTTAACGAGAAATGCCACAAATGTATTATTGTGTCTCTTTGTTTCGGTTTTAGCTGCGAACGCGTACGATTGTTTATTGGGGGATAAGGTGGGAGGATAGTTCGGTGTTGGACAGATGCAAGGATTTTACACCCAAACTTAAGAATTAGTATGTTACGACGTTCATGCAGTGAGGGGAGGGATAATTCTGTTAGAAGAGATTCATCGGAACTGAAAGTTACTTGCAGACCTAGTATAACTGAGACTGCTCTCTTCTGTACACGCTCGTCAGACACGTATGCTGTACTTTCGGCGAAAGGGCCCCATAAGGGGCATGCGTACTCGATAACGGGTTTTACATAACACAAGTAAGCAGCCACAAGTAACGCGGGTTTTCAGTGGCCAGCGGTGACCTAGGTGATCACTGCTCACTGCACGAACACTTATTTCTCGTAAATCTTTGCGTCAGCCATACCACAGCAACAAGCAAATGGAGGTACCACAGATCCAACACGGAAAGTTAAATTAACACGGAAATTCCACTATATGAAAATCGATTATTCCTGAATAGTAAAGCAGCGGAGTGACAATTTTATCGGGTTTTCACGCCTCTTTAACGAGTGATGGGTGACTAGATTGTCCTTTCTCATTCCCTTTCAGTTAAACTTTAAAGAGGCTTTAAGACCCGATTAAAATGTGTCACTTCCTTGTTCCGCTATTCACGAATAATCGATTTTGATATAGTAGAATTTCCCTCTCGGATCTGTGGTACCTCTATGCGCTTGTACCTGTATTTATGCTTGACAAAAGCGATTTGCGAAACATATATGTTCACGCAGTGAGCAGTGATCACCTGTACCTCCCCACTGCGGGCCACTGAAAAGCCGCATTTGTATTGAGATTCAGATTTTCCGCATCATGGTAGAAATTTGCGTTGTCAGGAAGGACGTAGATATGCTGAACGTCATAGTAGTGAAATAATGAAAATAAAATCATTTAACACAATCCAAATAATGCAGTGTATTTAGTTGAGTCATACACAAATAAATTGATTTTCCAACTAAACTTTAAGGGCGCCAACCAATGGCACTTTTCTCCGTCGAGCATAAGGAAGACGTATGCTATTACCCCACTATTTCATACTGCATATAATAATATAGTATATCTAATACTATATAATATTATTCCCACCAAAGCTACCTTAATGAGTACTGTATGTCATTCTTGCACCGTGTTTAGACTAGGCGTTTTTTCCGTGCTCCCACACAGAAATGGTGGGCCGATTGTGGCTCGAAAAGAGCGTTTCCGTAGTCTTTTGTACGGCCCGCAAGTGTGTTTCTGCGACCAACAAGATTTTTGTGGCTCGCTTTGTGGCTCAAATTCGATAAACAACTGCCGAGGTGATTGTCGATTTTGTGGGTCGTTTCTGGCGGGAAATTCAAATTTAGCAGCAAAATAATATCAAAACAGTAAAATTAACTACTTTCACAAGCTTGTCGACATAAAACTGATAATCCTTTTTTGGATGGTAAGGACGAAAGCCTTAAAATCTATTTATAGAGATTTTATCTCAATTTTATTTTTATTTTCAGACATTTAAAATTACCGCCAAAAAAATAATTAAAACGGCGTTTCCGCGAGTCTCAACTTGTCGCTCGACTGTGTGGTACACAACTGTGTTACCGCGAAACCCTCTGAAGTGTGTGCCCCACAATTGTGTCGCGGAAAAACGCATTAGTTGTAATTCACGTTCTCACAGCTTATCTGCAAATCGCTTAAAGGTTCACTAAGGAGGCTCTTGCTCCATTTTCTCCAGACGTTCATACAGTTGTTGCATTCCGGAAGTTCCCAGGAACGAAAAACAGACGAGCTCTTACGCATTATCTTTCGCAACGTCTTTCACTGTGAAAACACACTAACTATGACGCTCAGTCTTTATTACAAACAAACGTAATTGTCTCTGATTACTTTGAACAGTCCGTACCTCCGACACAGAGCAAAATAACACAGGGGAGTAGTACTCTATCCAACATCTTCCCGTAGGTCAGATAGCCTGCTAAAATTCGGGAGCAGAAGCTGCTATAGCAACTGCTTAGGGAAACCTATTCTTCCGTTACGCTCTTTCTCCCTTTCTCTTTTTTTTTTTTTTTTTTTTTCTATTAAAGTGGCCCATTACGTCAAGTCCTCAGATTTGTCTACGTATGTTATAACCAGCTCTTCGCTGACGTAACAGGAGAACCTACTTCCTTCGTTCCTAAACAAAGAATGTCGGCTATCCGCCCTCGGGTTCGCTGTCGGATAGTACTCTATCCAACATCTTCCCGTAGGTCAGATAGCCTGCTAAAATTGGGGAGCAGAAGCTGCTTCGCTCCTCCTCCCCTTCCGCATCTATTCAACCTGAGATTCTGTGTTTCAAGAATGATATATATTCCAACCAAAACCACAAAAAACAACCCAACCATCATCATCAATAAACAGAGGAATGCAGCACATTTTACAGGAGTAGTGTCAAGACCTATGCTTTCCGTGCTTCGCAAACAGGCCATACTCATAGCGCCGTCCACTTTGCTTGAGGCATTTAAAGCTAGATAAACTTGTCGGTTTAGAAATTTATAGTAAAGCTAAGACGTGGCCTGCACACGTCGAGGAAACAGGAAAGATTGTATCTTTTTTTTGCTATGTTCCGAATACGAAGTTATTCGAGCCAGAGCTGGTTCACGACCGATTCAGTAGGGACGTTCACTATCGCTAATGGTGCTAGCGTCGCTGCTGTTGGAGTGTGTGACACTTTTTTAAGTCTTGACGCTACTCCCTAGCGTTGTTTTGCTCTGCTCCGAGTGAACTGATCACAAACGAAGAGAGAGGCGGAGCTTAACTGTGAAAAGACCCACCATGGGAAGACTAGATCTGATCATAGAGCAAAAGCATGAAAACGACAGCGAAAGGAAATTCAAAAATAGGCGGAATGGTAATGGCGCTTGTTACTGAGAAGGAAATAATGGAATGAAATCAGATTCCAGTTCTGCTTTAGAGTTTGCTGATGACCTCGCCTGCGGGGATTTCGAAGCAAAAACAAGATGGAATAATCCACACTATAAGCCCTGATATCTATCAGCATTGCTCTAAAGCAGCACTAAAAGCCAGCGAATTAAAAGTCACGACGTAAGACGGGTCAAACGATTACCTGGTACATGAATAAAAAGCAAAATAATACAGCTAAATCTTATTTCTATACTATATGGTATTGCTTCTTTCTTTCTTAATTCATTAACTTTTGATATACTGTCTCTGTGTGATCGACGCTGATCCCGAGGGAAGGCGGAACAAACAGAGAGCAATCCGCTTCGAGTACTGACCTGGTAAAAAGCCGGTTCAATCTTCAACTGACGAATTTGACGATTTCAAAGAAGCATATCTCTGGTGTACGTAATAATGATCCGGCAATTAAACTGCTGACATATTGTCATATCCTAGCTAATTACGTAGTTACTAAGGGCTACCGTTGAGCACGACATAAACGTGTAACCTTGCTTTATGCCAAGCAATCAGAAGCTTATGCAAACACAAGAACAAGGATAGTTTTTTCGTCACCACTTATATCAAACTTGTTCTAACGATGACAACGCTGCTGTAAAGCTTAACAAGAAAAATGAGTTGACATCTTCAATGGTAAGAACACCTCGCATTTTTTTACCCCGCATACCTTAATCTGTGTCAAGTACAGTCGGCTTTAGAGGTCATCGGATGAATCGTAAGTAGCCTGAATGGAGACAAGAGCGCAAGCGCTCAAACGTGAAGTGTAAATGTACGAATCAAGTTCAGACATTAAAGACATGCCAATTATTACTTATTCTGCCTTTTGTACTATACCTAGCTCCAAAATGGAATTATTAACTTCAGAAGTCCGAGCCCTTCGTCATTGTTTTCGTTTTGCGGTCTAATCTAAGTTCTATCGTAATTCCATACAAGCGTGAGTCACACCCATCTGATCTATTTTACCTCAGAAAACGAAAAACTGTAGTTTATTCCTATCGGTGAATATAAATTTGAATATATATATAGAGAGAGCCGAGCGGGCAGAGAGGCGCCGGTCGCGTTTACCTTTATAAAACGAGCTAGGACAATCAAATCCTATGTTGGGTCCTCAATCGCATGACGTCACTATGTAAATCACGACTGTATTAAATTCCGATACAACTTAGTCGACACCCGTTTTGCACCTTCGACTTTTTAGCGCTTTTTCGGCTGAGCCGAGTTTGGCTCACGGGGCGCATAGCTTCGCCAAAAGCCTCAAGGCCCACCAACGAATCTTTAAAAAATAAGTGACTGAGAAGCTTCAAACTGTGTTTATCGTTTTAAGCAGACTCGTCGGACTCCTTTTCTTTTGCTTGGTTTTAACAATCCATGGCGAGCACATTTTCAAAAATTATGCGCCTGTCCTCCGTTTCGGAGAGCGAGAAGTATGGATAGAGCCGATCGCTAATTTTACCGGGCGAGTATTGGTATTTTCGGAAAACGACATTTCTGAACCAGTTTATCGTGAAAACTCTAGTAAGAGCTGTGGTTTAACGACCCAACTGTCATTTCTTCTTGTCCACCCCTCCTTTGTTTCTGAAATTTGTGAGTAATTAATTAATTAAACTGTGAGTAATTAATTAATTAAATTAATTTCGTTTCCGTTCGCTTCTTCCATTCCCAACGTTGTCCTTGACGTTCGGCAGCCTGACGAGGACCCTTGCCAAGATGGGCCGAAATATCGCTGACAAAGCATCGTAGCTGACTTATCCGTTTTATCCATTGATTTAATTAATATATTAATTAAAAACTTTAACCCGCTACAATGGATAGACAACACAACAAAATAGCGACTGAGATAGCGGGCTAGAATAGCGCAGTAACTAATGTTGCTGGTGTTAGGATTTTGTAGTAAATTGTACAGTTGTGATAGCAATAATCCTTCCTATCAACAGGTAACAGCCTCTCCCATTTCCGTCCAGATAAATTAAATCCTTCAACTCACGATGCGATTTAACCAAATGACTGAAAAAGGAAACTAAAATAGAGTATTAGAACTAATTCCGTAACAGGTTTTAATCTGATCGGAGTTTTAGTAATATCCGTTCAGCAGATGCGTAAGACGGATTGATTCATTAAAGTACATATTGGCACATGTAACCCCACGAGTCTGGAAATTAAAATAGTATAAGGACGAAAATTTTGCTTCATTTCAGCAAGAACAAATAATCACAAGAACCTCCATCTACCTATCTTTTGTAATGCGACCATGCGGAGTCGAATATATTCTCGATACCCTGCCCGATGCAAATGAGCGGCTGGTAGGAGGTACGTGGAATTGGTTACCTGTACAAACAGCTATATCCCAGTAGAGCCCCGGTAAAGAAATTTCTCTACGAACGAACGCCTTCTGAGACGTCCTTTACAGCTGATTGGTTGCCTACCATTGTGACGTCACGTATGACGGGCTGTAGAGCGGGTCCTCCACGCCTGTTGCAGTTTTTCATCTGGTATGCGCAGCGGCGAAGAGACAAGTAGACGGGTATCAACTCAAAGCTCAGCAAGTACCTCTAGCTCCGTTCAGTTGTGCCGGGGTATCCATAGTCGATGCATGGAACCAAAGGCGGAGGATAGAGAGATTGCAGACTAACCAACAAAAACGGATAGTAGTAGAACAAGAGTAATTCAACACTGGAAGTATAGGACATTTGACTTTGAGACTGAATTATCAATGTTTGGTAACTATTCTAAGCCTCTAAATAACTGGAAACATTTCACTGTTTTTTTTTTTAATTGTATAATCAGAGCTTTGTAGGACAGTTTCTTCAGAATGAGAGTTTGAAGTTTTCAAACATTCACTATAAAACGAATCCTGTTCCTATTGGTTGGTTTTTGAATGAAACGTCATAACCGACCAATAAGATTCGAGGCTCCGTTTTTGTTCACAAACTTTGAAGCCTTCAAGCTGTCACTGCCATGGAAACTCTTTTGCAAAAATGAAATCATACAATCAAGGAATAGTCCAATTAACATTTCCAGCAAGTCCCTCGCTGAGAATGATGACCAAACGCCGATAATTTAGTTTCAAAGTCGAAAGTCCTATACCTCCCAATGTTAAATTATTTTATTATGCGCCCTGATGATGGTGCAGCAATATCCGTTTTCGTTGGATTGGCGCAATCTCTTTATTGGATTATTTGTCCCTGGTTATAGTACTGACTCCGTGCTTGGTACGTATAACTTTTAACTTCACAGAGTTAAGCGTGCCGCGCCATGACGTTGCGCTTCATTTGAGGCATGAAACTATGAAAGTCATGTTTCATGCGTGAAAAAGTCAAAAAGCTGACTGAAATCAAGAAACAATAATCAGATAGAACCTCCGTCTTTGGTCCCATGCATCGACTATGGATACCCCGGCAAAAGTGAGCGGAGCTAGAGGTACTTCCTCTAGCTTTGAGTTGATACCCGTCTACTTCCGTCTTCGCTGTTGCTCATCGCAGAGCATTAAGTTCAGGGGGCACGCTGATCTGCTCTGGAGCGCGTTCCGAGAACCAATCGGCTTTGACTTGGTCGGTTTCTTCTATGCGGCTTCACAGCGATATAGCTATTGCAGAGGTAACGAAACGTGATGTGCCGCGTAGCTGATAACGTCCACTCGTTTGCATCGGGCAGGGTACGGAAAAATATTCACCTCCGCATGGTCATATTACGGAGGGAGACAAAGGTTCTATCTGTTTATGTGTTCTTGCTGAAATAAAATGCACCATTATCGCACGGCCGGCTCGACTGTACCCAATGAAAAGTCATAAGTAATTTAGCGAAGCCAATTTTAGACATCTTCACTCTATTATTTTAATTTCCAGACTCAGGGAATTACAGATGCAACCTGCCAGGTACCAATACGTACTTTAAGGATCCATTAATAATATATCAATTTATCATAATATGTAAAATGGATCCACTGAAGGACCCGTGTATGTAATTCAACATGCTTTCGTAATTGCATTAATTAATTCTTAAGCCAGGAGAGCCAAGTTTCATATGTTGCATTCTAGGCCCGCTAACGATACCTTACTAATTTTTACACTTGCCACGGTTCACTCTTTTACATGCGCAGTATGCTCCCGACAGGTGATCTCGTATCACGCTACTCATGCGTAAAACCGGTTATCTGAATTTTGATGAGTTTTTGCTAGAAATCAATAGGCCTGGGAAAGGCTCAAAACAGACAAAGCCGTGGATAAGTTGTTAAAAGCAGAGTCTAGTTTTACAATATTCAAACAGTTTTGAACATTGGAACATCAACAGTAAATAGTGCGAGTTGTGCTTTAATGACCCGTTAATATACGCATGCTTGATCAATTCAGGATTTTGGTTGTGATTCAAGAAAACGATTGCTTTGCCCAAGATTCGTCGCAGTATCCTCCAGTGTTGCCACTGGTCACAGAATTCGGCAGTTTCGCGTGCGTTTTCGACTTCTCCCCAAGTTCGTTGCTACGACAAAATTTGTCGCTGGAAATCGCAATCGTGCCAAAAATGTCGCTGAATTCTGCAAAAAATTCGGCATAACCCAGCTAAATCTGGAAACGTACCCGAATGTCAAGGAATTCACGAAATAATGGCGAAATTTCGAGGTATTATGCTGGAAATCCGTACAAATTCCGGAGTTTTCACAGATTTTCATTCTTTCCGTTTTCAAGTTGATCAAAAACCAATGAAATCCACGTCATTTAAAAACAGAAATTACGAAAACTACAGCCGTATTAGCTGTAAGAACCGATCACGTAAGAACGCACATTCGGTGAACCATACAAATCTCGAGAGAAATCTACGAGTTTTTCGTTGAAACTGAAAAAAGGGACCGAATTTCGTAGGCGCCACAATGTCACATGTTTTTGCGGCCAACTGTCACAGGTTCGTCTGAACAAAGTGGCAACACTGGTGCCTCTGGCCGACGCGAGCGGATGAACACGATTAACACAAAGGTTTCTTGTTTGCAAACTGGAAGGAAATACATACTTATCTGACATTGAGCCGTGCAAAGCCGATCCCAAGAGAGTGCCAATCATGTAAATTGTCTGTGCGAGATTTTCCAGCCATCGTCGATCACATACAAGGTTCCACTGAAAGAATATAAGCTTAGGCCTTGTGCACACCAGAGCAAAATAACACAAAATAACACGGAAAGCACTTGGGCGAATTTATAGCGCTTTCCGCACTCCTTACATCTTGTATTGTTCCGGTGTTTATCTCATTCTGCGAAAAAAAGACATTAAAGCTTTGAAGACGTGTAATCGTTGTAAATTTGTTATGTACCTTCCTTGAGCTCCTTGTTCCTGCCGCAACCAAAAGTTAGTTCAGACGTTCGGCGTCCAAGATGTGATTCGCTCACTCGAGAAAACGTCAGCTTCACCATTATGTACATCTCGTCATCCTGGTCATCGATTACATGATGTATTTCATTAACTTTTCAGGCCCAGCTAGAAATTATGTATAAATTTTGTGTGTTTATTCTGTTACTTATCTTGTGTTGTTTTTCGTTATTCTCTTTACTCCGCCACCACCTTGTGTATTCGGCCGGTTACAAATAAAATATATATAATATAGATATACCAGGGAGTAGCGCCAAGACTAGACAAAATTGACACAGACTCGAATAGCAGCGACACTAGAACCACTAGCGATAGAGAACTTCCCTACTGAAAGTCATTCAATCGTTCACCAGCGCTGGCTCTGATAACTTCACATTGTGATCAAAGCAAACAAATTATACGGCCTCCATCGTTTCCTTGGTGTGTGCAGACCACACCTTTGCTTTAGTAGACATTTCTAAGCCCGGAACTTTGTCTCGCTTTAAATGCCGCAAGCGTGGTGGCCGGCGCTACGAATATGGCCCGTTTGCAAAGCATGGAAAGCAGAGCTCTTGGCGCTACTGCCTGGTGTTATTTTGCTCTGGTGCTCACGGTCCCGACCCAGTCTGTCCATGACCGGAATTCTTCGCCGCATTCCGGTTAACGACTACTCTCAACCACCAAATAGCGAAAGAAAAACTGACGGAAAAATAACCATAAGGAATGAAAAGATTATATAAACATACATAAAATCCACAGCCAAAGAAATTATCCTGATCAAGACTGTTATATAACTTTTCCATTAGGAAATCAGAGGGCAAAGCAGCCGGGAGTCTAGGACAATTTTCCGATAGGAGTGTCCAGAAGCGTCATTTCGGGGGGGGGGGGGGGCAGCTGCCCCCTGGGTTTCCAAGGGCGCCTAGAGCTACCCAGAATTATCCTGATCAAGACTGTTATATAACTTTTCCATTAGAAATCAGAGGGCAAAGCAGCCGGGAGTCTAGGACAATTTTCCGGTAGGAGTGTCCAGAAGCGTCATTTCGGGGGGGGGGGTCAGCTGCCCCCTGGGTTTCCAAGGGCGCCTAGAGCTACCCAGAATTATCCTGATCAAGACTGTTATATAACTTTTCCATTAGAAATCAGAGGGCAAAGCAGCCGGGAGTCTAGGACAATTTTCCGGTAGGAGTGTCCAGAAGCGTCATTTCGGGGGGGGGGGTCAGCTGCCCCCTGGGTTTCCAAGGGCGCCTAGAGCTACCCAGAATTATCCTGATCAAGACTGTTATATAACTTTTCCATTAGAAATCAGAGGGCAAAGCAGCCGGGAGTCTAGGACAATTTTCCGGTAGGAGTGTCCAGAAGCGTCATTTCGGGGGGGGGGGGGGGTCAGCTGCCCCCTGGGTTTCCAAGGGCGCCTAGAGCTACCCAGAATTATCCTGATCAAGACTGTTATATAACTTTTCCATTAGAAATCAGAGGGCAAAGCAGCCGGGAGTCTAGGACAATTTTCCGGTAGGAGTGTCCAGAAGCGTCATTTCGGGGGGGGGGGGGGGGTCAGCTGCCCCCTGGGTTTCCAAGGGCGCCTAGAGCTACCCAGAATTATCCTGATCAAGACTGTTATATAACTTTTCCATTAGAAATCAGAGGGCAAAGCAGCCGGGAGTCTAGGACAATTTTCCGGTAGGAGTGTCCAGAAGCGTCATTTCGGGGGGGGGGGGGGGTCAGCCGCCCCCTGGGTTTCCAAGGGCGCCTAGAGCTACCCAGAAAAAAAAACACCTCATAGCCGGAAGTTCTATCCAAATAAAGATAACCGGTTAGTACGGGTATGTAAATACCAAATCTGTGGGTATTACCCTCGTCCCTCAACCGGTTTGACGCTTAGACGTGCCACGAGCTCCCTACCACCAAGAACAAATACGCAAAAGAACCTCCGTCTCCTGATCCTGAGAGTCGAACAGATTCCCAATACCCTGCCAGATGGAAAGGAGCGGAGGTTAAGCATTGTTCAAATACGTATAATCAGCTGAATAGTTTACGTCTTACTACACACCGCTGTTCAGACTGTAAGTTAAAAGGTGCTTATCCGTGCGAAGTTATGTGTTGCCACACTGATACAATTTTTCGAGCTTATAAAGATCATAAAAGTATTCTTACAATGATGTCGACAGGTCAATATTGTGGTATTAACTAAACTTTAGCCGATTATCTACGGCCCGTGACGTTTCCATGACGTCATGAAAGAAATAGGAAATTCGATTAAAATAATATTGCAGGATATATATTTATATCTTTACATAGAGCCGAGCGGCCAGCGAGGCGCCGGACACGTTTAGACTTATGAAGGACAATCTTACTAAGGACAATCAGTTCCGTTAGTAAATGGAAAATATAGACTTGTCGTGTGACGGAGATAATCGGATAATCGGCTAAAGTTTAGTCAACACCAATACTGTACGGATATTTCGAACACAAGACGATATTAACACTAGAAAGTGTTTACTCACGCCTTATAAGTGAACGATATTATAAATGAACGATATCAGCATGCTTGGTTGTGTATATTTTCAGTATCGAGGTCATGTGTTCAAAACTCAGTGGGGAAAAATCATCATCTCAACAATTCGCAGCCATGATTGATTGTACCGATCACTTCTGCTATGCTTTGTCGAAGCCAGTAAGAGAAAAAGAAACTGAAAGTACGAGGTACAAAATAACTAATCGGAAACTTGAAACCACAATCTTGCCTGGCCAGGATCCAAAACTATTCAGTAAATAGTAGTCTTTAGAATTAATTACCCGTCACGAATAAGGCGGAACTGAAACCGTCCTGGGAAGAGTTCCAGTAAACTGGCCAAGAACAAAACTAAGTTGAACTAAAACGGGGTAAAACTTCTTCTTCTCAAGGTACTTCTATTCAAACCCTGCCAAACTTTACGGATGGATTAGCTGATTTCACAAGGTTGGGGTGGCACAAGGTCTAGGTTATACACAACACAACACCAGCTAGAATGCCTAACAGTGAAATCAATGGAATACTATTTCAGAATACTACGCTATCCATGCGAGCGAAAGGTATTAAGTCATTTGCCTTATTTTACTACGAATTTCAATTCAAATGGTGTTAATAATCTGTGATTTTTTTAAATTTCTGACTTGTTTTAATGACTGACTAATTTGTGACTTTGTGACTGCGACTTTGTGACTGACTAAACTTCTTAAATGCATTGGCTTCAGAAGAGTGAGTGTGGATGTTTTTTTTTCGGATTTTGTGAAACGTGTATTTGGTAAAAAGAAAAATTATAGTTGAATTGACAAGACCCTATTTTCACCTATTACGAAAAATATATGGTGAATAAACTGAATTTGAAACTACATAGCTTTATCATGAAACTAGGATACTATTTAACTAATTAACAACTGCTGCAATGACGGTGACCAAGGACGTAACTAGAGTCCAAGCTTTCCAGTAGAGGGGGAGTAGGGGCTACATTGTGCATTGTGCCAATTAAGGTCATTAATTAATTAAGATAACTTTTTTTTTTTTTATTGAAACGAGGTCGTTCTTATTGTGTTTTTTCCTGAGAGAGAGAGACAGACAAATTTAATATATAAGAGAACTAAAAAAAAATTAAAAAAAATCAATATCATAACAGACCTGCCACGTGAAAATCTATACAGATTTGTTTGTGGCAGGACTCAATAATTTAATCACTTAGCATAATTATATTGGGAACAAAAAAGAAAAGTGAAAAAAATAAATGCAATACTATTCAATATTGTAAATAAATAGAAGACAATTAAACCTCGTGGCACTCCAGAATACCCAAAGTACCAAAGTAGCCTGAAGAAATGAAGGAGACGTATTTTTTCACTACTTCGACCTTCAAGCCTCTCAAACTTTCCAGTAGAGGGGGAGGAGGGGTGTTGTGCCGGCAGAAACTGGCAATTTTTTTCATATTCAAACAAGCTTTTTTAAGATTTGTTTTTTTACGAAATAACGAAGAGAATTTCCGGCATTCTTGTCAAACGTTTCTGGACGTCTTTTTTCCAACAATGATGGTAAATAAATTGATGTATTGATCGATCGATTGCACTTCTTCGGTCGCTCTCCTCAAAGTACAAGGCAAATGTTTAAATATCTAATGTTTTAATTATTAAGTGTATCTAGGCTAGCCGTGATTCATTGTGGTTTTTGTACCTACTTTTTTGTTGTTTCTTTTTTTATGTATTTGTAACTTTGTTTTGTACGGGCATGAATTAATAATAATAATAAGAAGAAATACAGGTTTCAGACTTGGAAACTGAAATAGACGGGTATGTTAATGATTAGAAGATGTTAAGAAGGGATGTAAACAAAGTACTTATGATACATCAGGGCCAGAAGAAGGGTTCGTGCAACTGTACTAATTAATCAGAGACTGATGCGACAGAGAAAGAGCCACAAAGTGGTAATTACACCAAAGATTATACTAAAAGTTTCAATTACTGGTTTGATAGAATATGTTTTCATGTCACATGAAAACATAACTATGCTTCCTGGTTGATCGCACTAACAGAGAATTATTTTTGAAGAAAGAAGAGCAAGAAAAATTACGAAAAGTGTCCGACATCCTTCAAAATTTGTGGAAGGTTGAAGCAAATCCTAGTTAGTCTAGACTTCAGTACTCTAGCCCAATGAAGTATAGATGATTTGAGTTAGTGGAATTCCAAAAACATCCATTCACATTATAATTCGGTGGGTTTGGTTGCTCATCATTGCATTTAACATGTGGGTGTACAATACGTTTGGCATAGCCTACGCACAAAAATGGATCATCTAGGGCCAGAGGCGTCACGTATAGGGGGGGGGGGCAATATTGTAGGCCAGTCGGTAAAAAAAAATAGCCGAGTCGGCGCGAAGCGACGCGATTTTTCTTCAAAACAGTCGATTCTTTTCTTAGAAACAGTCAATTTTTCTTCAAAACAGTAGTTTTTTCTGCAAAAATAGTCGAAAAAATTACTACCCAGTCGGTAAATACTTTGTTCCCCCCCCCCCCCAAAAAAAAATAAATGTTGGCTAGTAAAGCTTCAGTCTAGGGCATCTTCTCTTAACCATCAAGTTTCACTCCAACTGGATCAGAAGTTCGCAACTTCGGCGTGCCGCAAGGTCCCAGATTCCCCCCCCCCCCCCAACGGATGACCGAATCCGGAAAATGAAGGTGTCCTACAGCTTGCGTATGGTCATTTCTTTGTGAGCCAGTTTTCATCCTGCTAGCTTATGTGGAAGTGCCCAAAGAAAAAGCGTGACCGACGAACAGAAAGTACGGTCGCTATATGGCACTTGAGCTGGAAGATACAATTCACAACCGATTGAAATAGAGAAAACTAAAACGGGTGTATTCCCCGTTTTACTGAAAACCTACCATGCCATGAATCAGCTCGAAAGTTCAACACACCGCATTTTTTTTTCCGCTTCTGCACACATCCGACATGACAAAAATTGGCACGGCTGCAGTACGCGGAACTATTAAGGACAATGATCGTTAAAATTGTAATTTTTACAAATTCGTTGGAAAAAAAGTTGTGGACATTTCCATACCGTTACAGGAGTTGCATCGGATGAAACGGTGTCCATAGATTATATATATAAGGTTTGAAGCCAAGCTGACCATTCATTACGAAAGAAATAGAAAACCGTGATTTTTGTGAAAACCAGTTTTGTGGAAGATTTTATCAATAGTGGTCAACGTATAATGGATTTTTTGAGTGGGCCGTTTTCTGGGTGAAAGCTTCTGCGCTTTCCCAGATGGATGGTAAATTGTAAATATAAACAGAGCTCAGAATTGTAAATAATCACAGATTTGTACATATACATTTTTAACACGCACATTTTATCTTTCGTTATTTTATTTTTATCTGCATCCCCACCGTTTTCTTCTGGTTTTTAGTTACATCTCGTCTTATTGTCTGTTGGTTCCGCATCGTTCTCCTGTTGTGATTGTGGTGGATTTTATGATTTAGTTTTGTTTTGTTTTTCGCTGAGGACGGTTTGCCGGAAGTGCAACCGAAATATCCGAATTTATATTTATCCCTCGCACATCATCCTGGAGGCATAATTAGCTGATCAAGAAAAAAAAAACCGAAAATCACGGTTTTCTATTTCCTCCACAGATTATTAAATTATACCAAATAATTATCAAAAATCAAGTTTGCACTTGGGCATTTTCTTTTAAAAATACGCAAATCAAACAAACCCGCTTCCTTTGTATGATCACAACTCACAATCCAATTCAACTCAATTTATTTTCAAAACCGAAACCAACACTAACTGTATACAAAAGATAATTCTACACTAGTTTGGATATCACAAAGACTTGTCAAACATAACACAAAATATTCCAGTCTATTTATAATTAATGATGCGAGTTAAAAAGGTTGACGAAGGCGGGAACAAAACTTCTTAGGTAACGAGTCGTTGTGTCTTTAATTGGCTGCAAATAGTACACAACAAGCCAATCAAATTTAATGATTTATACACTTTACACACTCTTTGGAACACCTGTGACCATTTTTTTTACCCTCTTATGTATCACCAGTTCTTTTGAGGAATTGGCCGTCCAGACATTCTTATTACTGCCAATATAATAATAACAATATATCCTTTATTTCCATATATATTGCAATATATTCATTTATTTCCACGAGGTTCAAAATTCAAGATGCAAGTATTACCCTTCTGGATGTTTCTTCGTCGCTATCCAAAATCATTGGCAACAGGGCCCAACCAGCGCACGCCCTTCTCCACTGCTTCCTGGCCGAAGATTGAAAATTTAGTGTCTTTTTTATGTGTCTGTTTTATTTATTATCTTCAATTACTCCGCTTTTCCAAAATAGCGGGTTACAAATAAATTACTTACTTACTTATAATAGCTCAACAGAGTATGGCTATAAATAGCAGAGGATGTATGATAATAACGTGTAGGCACTGGACAATTGATACTCTAGTAGGATTAATCCAAGTGCCAAGAACCCCAGCTGGGAACACAGAAGAGCAGTGGCGAACATTATTGTTTCATATTTCCAAAACCTAGTTAGCCTTAATTCGCTTTGGCTATCCTGTACCCCTGATCCTTAGCCAGAGCGATTAGGATCTTCGGAGACCAACCTCATGGTCCTTCTAATCTAAAGAACGGGGTAGCCCTTTGAGAGCTAGGGTACAGAGGAAAAACCCTGGACTGCCAGTGTTAAGCAGGTGGAAAGCTACAGCATGTTCGTAAAACTGTGTTGAACAGACTGCAAATCAAACACAGGTTGTCCTATCACTTCATCTCGTAAACTTTTCGACAATTTTTTTATTTATTTATTTAATCTAACAAAACGGCCAACTTGGGCCATAATAAACAACTAACAATAAATATTAATGGGTGTGGGATAGGTGCCTTAATTCGCTTTTTTACTTTCATTTCAGGACGTTTCTCGTAAAGTCTACTAATTATTTTATTGTTTTACTGTAATTTGCAAACATTTCATATGTCTTCGATTGCTCCTCTTAACTGATTTCGAGGACCTATTCTAGCTTTAAGTTTTTGATCCTGCTCAAATATCTCTTTCGATTGTTCGAAGTTCGAATTTTAAGGAGAAACATTTTCGGATTCTTTTTTTAACGCCATTATTAACCCACATGTATTCTTTTCAAGGCAACCTGTTGGCTAGCAAAGAGTATTTTTGTAAGTAAATAATTTGACCCGAGTCTCAAAAATTCGCATGTAACTAAAATGGAGTATAAGATAAAAAACAAGGAGAAAAAAGATTAGAGTGCGAAATCTATTACCAAAGTACTTAGATTATTTACAATTGCCATCTGGTTCAACAGGTTGATCGATAAATTGGTCAATGATTGGTTGCAAGCAAGCTAGCCGCCGGTAGTTCAATTGTACTCTTTTTAGCCAGTTTTTGTTTTACTTTTGCAGTACATATCAAGAAAAGTAGTAATTTTATAAGAAGAATGTAGCCTGCCCTTTATTACACCCAGTACCCAGCAACACGCGATTTTATTTTTTATTAGATAGTACTTTTTCTTCTTTTGGTAGTATTTTTTGCTACTTGAGTAGTGAATCTTATTATACTGCAGTGGCGGTCCTGGTTGCAACAGACGTGATGCAATAAGTTAGTTAGGGGGACGTTTTTGCGTGGATGGCTCTGGTCCCGTCGACCTCCCGTGGAGGTCGACGGACATTTTCGCGTGTACGCCGTCGGTCTTTTTGTCATTTTTGCGTGTACGGATGAAAAGGTGAACGGGCCATCCAGCTCGATGGACGCCTCCCGTTCAACACCGCTCCGAGGGGCGAGGGCACCATTGAGCTGAACGGGGATATTGTGTGGACCTTCCCACTCATATGCTCCCATCCAGCTGAATGGGTATTTTCGCGTGGACGGGATCACCCGTTCAATTCTACAGCAATCCACGCGAAAACGTTCCCTTAATTAGGTCGTGGTCACAGTAAAAAAAAAAATTGCGGAGAATTCAGCGCCGAATTGCTCACACCAGATCCAAGAAAATGCAGCTTTACGGGGTTGCAAAATTTTAGAAAAAAAGATAAGATTATTAAAAAAGTAGATAATTAATTGAAAAAAAAACAAAAAAAACACGACAGAATCTTACCTCTGTAACTATGGTACTTCCATGGTACGTTTTGTCATACTTCCACGAGGTACAGGGGCGGGAAGTGTTTCCAACCAGTACGAAGCATGACAAGTCGGTCGAGTTGCCAGAACTTCCGACTTCGGCTTCTTCGTCATCGCACCTACAAGTTAAAGTCAATACAGTAACCTGCTGGATTCTCCTTTATACACCAGATGCTCTTCGTGACTAATTTAACAACAGCAGCGTTCGATACTCTTGTGACTAAGGAGGGTTTTCGCGAGATCTCGGAATCGCTTTCCGGCGAGCGAAGTGCAACGCGAAAACTGTGGGAAAGCAATTTCTGGAATCACTTTCCCGCTGAACTGATCGCGAAAACACACCGAAAGCTGATACCGACGGGAAAATGCTAAGTTACAAACTATTTCTAACAATTATGGTTTACTTAACGGTTGTGACGACCCAGGGTCACCAAGTACGGTAACACCACTGGACGTCACTGTGTTGCCTCTAGCCTACTGGCAAACTAGACGCCGTCCCGTTAGAGACTCCAAAATAACATAGGCAAAGCCTATATACCTCACAAAGTAAGGGGTAAAGAAAGAATATCTTTAATTGGTTCTAAACAATCACACAAATATACTACTCCTCAGGTACTTTATACTCACTTAGTAATACCTCTTTCAAAAGACCGAAGTTACAGTCTCCTTAACTTAAACAATCTATTATTTAGAATAACTATTATCTGGTTAACTTTTCTAACATAATTTACTTTCCTTATTTTTAAGCATAATTTAACTATTATTTAAAGTTAACCATTTCATAATTATTATTCACTTTGTTACATTTTCCTATATCTTACGAATACAGTCACGGCTTGTGATACTTCACAATAAATCCGTGACACGGTTCTTTGATTTTCATATATTCCATTGAAGCACCTAATAACGCTTACCATTTTTCTTTATTTATTAGTGATACTTACACTGTTTTTTACACATTCAAACATTCAACTTTCCGCGGAGCTTTCCACTATCCTCGTGGAATTACTTTCCGGGAATGCTACTTCGGTTTCCGAAGCGCGAAAACTGTCGACAACCAGTCTTAGATGCCGTTTGATTTAAAGGACCCGTCAGTCCAACCTACTTCCGTAATTGCATTTATTAATTCTTAAAGGACCCCTAGTACTATTTACTCTTCAACTTACAGTATTTTACAATATTTGAATACTTTAAAACTATGCTGTGGTTTTAACAAATAACCCACGGTTTTGGCTGTTTAAGCCTAATCCGAGACCCGCTGACTTGTAGCGAAAACAGGGAAACAATTTACATAACTGTTTTTTCTGATGGAAAAACTTCTCGCGGACAACCGTTGACAGCGTGATACATATCGAAGGTAGCAAAAAAAGGAAAGTGAGAAAACCAGCGTGGTTTTGTTAGAGGGGTTAGAATGTACCGTGCGAAATTGGGGTATCCGGGTTTAGAAATATATGGAGTGATTATGGAAGTAGCTTGCATTAGTATTATAGGTAAGGCAGGTCCTTTATGCCCCTACACCCAAATGTCATATGTTACATTCTAACCCCGGTAACGATACCTTACTAATCTTTATACTTGCCACGATTCACTATTTCCTAGAATGTTCGCGTTTCATGATACTGATGCGTAAAACCGGTTAACTGAATTTTGCAGAGTTTTTGCTAGAAGTCAATGGGCCGAGAAAACGCTTAAAACAGCCAAAGCCATGGATAATTTGTTTACAGTAGAGCCTAGTTTTACCGTTTTAAAATAGTTTCGGATATTGGAACAAAAATAGTAAATAGTGCGAGATGTGCTTCAACAACGGTGTATTGCTGTTGGCGTTTTATTTTTAAGTTTAGCCAGCTTATTGAATTTTGAATACACTAAATTATTTTGACTCTATTAGGGATGTTCTATTTTTTGGGATCCCAAAAGTTGTACGTCCGTCCGTCTGTCTGTTAGCATGATAACTTTCGAAAGGATTGAGATATTTTGTTCAAACTTTGTGTGAGTATAAGTTCGTTGATGGCCGCATAGCTATATTTTAAGGTTCCAAATTAAGGGTCGAAAAAAAATATATCTTAAAAGATAATGAGATAGTCGATTTAGGGGGTAAAGAGGCATGCCGAATCCGATTATGAAATTATTTTCTTGACGGACAAGTAATTCACCCGAAATCCGGCAAAAAACGGATAATTTGTTCAAAATAAAGTTTAATCTGAAGTTGGAGGTTCGATTCAAGAGTGAGGAGACATGCTGAATCCTGATATGAAAATTATTTTTCTCGCCGGACAAGGAGTTCGCCCGGAATCCGGCAAAACCGGACGTCTAGCATGAACTTCTAAAACCCAGCCAAAACCGGAAATCTAGCATTAAGTTTTGAAACCCAATAATATAGTCGATATAGGGTGAGAAGACATGTTGTTGCCGCTTTCGAACATACTAAAGATAAAAAAAGTGTATGTGATCAGTTTAATTATCGCTAAAGTTACGACCGACATTTACTGGGTAAAAAAAGGCAGAACGCATATGACAACCGTCCGGTGAACAATTAACTAAAATTTGTCGTCCAATTTTCGGGAAAAAACAGGTTGCGATACCAGTCCCTACCCTACCCCTTTGTCCATACATGGCGAAACCTTATCGCATGATGGCGTCACACTATACTCTTTGTTTAGTTTACGGATGCCAGAGGGAGAGTGTGGGCAGGTTGCGTGTGTAAAGTCTCTTAGGTCTTAATCTTGGCAGTCGTGTGGGCTAAAAGCCTCAAAGCGGTTGAGATATTTTGTTCAAACTTGGTATGAGGGTCCATTGGATGAAAGTACAGGCCAAGTTCGGAGATAGATGGATAGATATTTTTATTGATCTAACTCGTAGATCACACAACGACCACCTACACGTCGACCATTACATTTATTGTGCTAAAACACTTGAATATATACAAATTGTTACATAAAAGAAAATAAAACACTTGGAATTCACTTGTTTTTGTTAATTTTCCCAGTGAAATACGGTACAAAAAAAATCGAATACCGGTTAGTGCGACATTTAACTGATTCGGTATCGGGGTTAAGGAGACACGATGAATCCAGTTTTGAACTGTATTTCCTTGGCGGATAAGCTGGCAAAATTTGCGAAACCCGGAAATTTGGATCGAAAGGTTTGCCTCTCAATGTCACCCAGCTCCTTTGCTCTGCGATGCAGTTCGCCGGGACTGGCCTACTGCTAAAACAAGGAATTTGATGAAAGTAAAAGACTTTCCTGAAGTCGATGAGGTGAAGCATGCATGCTGAATCCATATCTGAACTTGATTTTCTGATCTGATTAGTTATATATAGTAAAAAAATGTCAAAACGATAACATTTTGTTTTTCATTTACAAGCGGTTGATCATGGACAAATAGCAAAATGTTAAAGGGGTCTGGCGAAGATCGGAAATTTACAAGATTCGATTGTCTGGATCAAGAAGCAGAATAAACATCCAATTTCTGGGATCCCATCGAAACCTTTGGTCTTGTTATTAGGTGATGTTTCGGCGGATAAATATTCCTTCAACCCAAACTGGCTGCGAATCATGTTTGATAGTGCAAAACGGATTAACTGAATTTTATTGGCGCTATATTTCGGCCTTTCTTGGCAAGGATCCTCTTCAGGCTCAAAACCGCTCAAGTTGGAAAAAGAAACTTGTGGGAAAAAACTTTTTTCCCATAAGTTCGTTCAAAAAAAATTTCCCACAAGTCCGTTTTTCCAACTTGATCGGTTTTTAGCCTGAAGGAGGACCCTTGCCGAGAAGGGCCGAAATATAGCTCCAAGAAAATTCAGCTGACGTATCCGTTTTGCACTATCAAAGAGGTTTTGCGCCCCTTTGCGAGGAACTCTTTCAAGACCTATCTTATTAGCTTTACACCAGCCGACACTGTTACTTGTGACACTACTTACTTGTGATCCGGTGTTTCCTCCAAGCTGTCACTTGGGAGAGTAAATGAATTCCACACGTAAACGCCGTAAGCAGATGCAGGAAGTACTGCCGAGTCTGGTACTTTCCAAAGTCATCTAGAAAATAAAAAAGTAACATTTGGTCCCTATCTTGCGTCATATTCTAGCAACAACAAACAAATTTCCTCGAATAACGTTGATTCGGGCATTGAAAAATACCTCTGGAATGAAATACCTCTGTGTATGTGGAATACAACAACCCTTCAGTCTTTTAAAAAAAAAAAGCTGAAAGAGTCACTTTCAAGTCATGGTAGTTGAGAGTTGGTATTTCTAAATGTATGTAAACAATAATGTTTCTTTTACGTTTGTTCTAAAAAGGACGTGTTATTGAATGGGCTCCTTACTTATATCTTCGCTCCCATAGGCCACCTGGCTTTTTGGGCGGACATGCAGTTTGTTCCAGGAATTATATTATTTTTTGTGTTAATAAATAATCTGAAATCTGAAAAGGCTAAGGCTCAAAAAGAGGATTAGTAGAGAAAAATAAAATCTGTTTCTTTAATTTTTCCTTTCTTTTTTCTTGCTGTCGGTCCATTTTGTGTTTTTTTTCCAAATTAGGACGACCTTCTAACGCTAACCTGTTAAAAGTGGAATTCTGAAGGTACGAAAACCGTAAGCAAACGCAAGAAATACTACCCAACCTGGTACTTCCCTAAAAAATTAAACACCTATAAAAATTTCTTTGTGTCTAGAAAAAAAGTAACCTATCAAAACGTGGCATTGCCAATACGCGGCACTCGTGATAGAGTGACACACTTGACGCAGTAACTATCACATCATTTTTCATCGTTGCTTGTTATTTGTTCTCAGACTACTTCTTGTTCAGCACGATCAGAACGGCGAATTTCAGTAAGTAAGTAAGTAAGTATTTATTCGTGAGTAAACCAAACAAGGGTATTTCACTCTATATACTAAACTAAAACTACATGACATCAAAAAGAAAACACTAATCTAATCATAAAGTCTCCAATGAAGAATAATGATTACACAACCAATGATCACCAACTACGTAATTTCTAATCTCCTAGTTCTTTAAAAAAAAAAAAAACAATAACACGGTTTCTAACATACTTATTACTCACTACTAAATTTCAAACTAAAAGGAAAGCTAAGACCTAGTTCAGATAAACACAAAGACAAAGACATTCGCTGGGTGTAATATAAAGGACACTCAAATAAAAGATGGTTGCAAGTTTTAGGAATTTGGCAACAATTAACACAAGCTAGAAGGAACTTTACAAATTCTATGCAGGAAACTATTAAGACGACAAATAAATTGTTTCAACTGGTATTTTGGCTCAAAAGAAGAAGCAGCAATTAAATCATTTGTACTTGAAAAGAAACGGCTTGGCCAATAGCTAATTGAATTCTGAAAATCACTATACCACATTTGAACTAGATCATTTTATAAGTAGTGAACTGAAAGACAAAAATGCTCCTCAGCCGGGATTCGACCCTCTGCTGCCAAGGCAGGCGCTCTTCACCATGAGACCCCGCCTTGTGGGTCCTAGTATGACTACGTGGCTCCGACAATGGAGTCCTAGACTTCTAAATTAAACTCGAAAAAATTGTTTCTGGTTTATTGGTCACGGTACAAGTCCCTTGTGTAAAGTGCCATCTATGTACTATTAGAACTAGATCTTTAAACTGGACGAGAAGATTCAAACACCAAACTACTTAGCTTGATTGATAACAAGTCTAGGCCTAACCCAATCAAAGCTGGAGCTAGGAACGAGGGCAACTTCCGGCCGGTTAATAAATTTTTAAATGGATATTTGGAGTTAGCTTTTTGGGATCCCAAAACGTAAGTGGAGGGATACCTATGAAATCGCAAAAGTTGTCCGTCTGTCCGTCCGTCTCTGCGCAGTGCGCACTGTAACTCTCGAAGGGAAATGAGATATTTTGATGAAACTTGGGTGTGAGGATTCTTTCGGTCAAGAGTAAGGTCAAGTTCGTAGATGGGCTATTTAGTCCTACATTTATGGGTGGGGGAGGGGTTTTAAATTAAGGGACAAATTAAATATTTTTGAACAGATAATGTGATAGTCGATTATGGGGTAAGAGGACATGTTGAACACGATGGTGAAAACCATTTTGTCATCGGAAAAGTAGTTCGCCCGAATCCGGCCAAAACCGGAAAGTTTGTTAAAAGTTAAAAGTTTTATTTGAAGTTGATTAGATGTTCGATTTAGGGGTAAGAAGACAAGCTAAACACGATGGTGAAAACCGTTTTATCGCCGGACAAGTAGTTAGCTTGGAATCCGGAACAAACCGTAAAGTCTGTTAAAAGTAAAAGTCCTATTTGAAGTTGATTAGATGTTCGATTTGGGGTAGGAAGCCATGCTGAACACAATGGTGAAAACCATTTTCTCGCCGAACAAGTAGTTCGCCCGAATCCGGCCAAAACCGGAAAGTTTGTTAAAAGTAAACATTTTATTTGGAGCTGATCAGATATTCGATTTAGGGGTAAGAAGACAATTTTCTATCCAGACAAGTAGTTCACCCCGAATCCGGCCAAAACCTAAAATTGTTAAAAGTTAGAGTTTTATTTGTAGTTGATTAGATATTCGATTTGGGGTTAAAGAGATGGTGAATCCGTGTATGACAATCATTTTTTACCCGGACATACAGTTCGACGGGAATCCGGCTGGAGCCGGAACATTTGTTATAAGTTGGATTTTTATTTGAAGCTGATTAGATGTTCAATATTGGGGAAAGAAGATACGCTGAGTTCGTTTTTGAGGGGACTCCCCGAAACCGGGAAATTGGCAGAAGTGGCAGGAAGTTTTCGTCAAAACAGACATGGCTTATAGGGGTTAACACACATGCTGATTCAATACCTGAACTTGTTTTTCTCAGAAGATGATTTTGATGTTTTTGAATTTTAATAGTAAAAATGTTCAAGGAGTCTGGCGAAGACTGGATCTGGCGACGACAAGACCCAATTATCTGGATCAAATATTTAATTTTTGGGATCCCATCGAAACCTTTGGTCTTGTTCTACCTGACACAGAGTTCCCAAGTACAGGAAAACTTGAACAGAACCCGATCTTGGTGACAAGATAGTGTTTACACGCAGAGGGAAAAAAAAAATTCTTCAAACCAGAAAAATCTGACAAACATAAATTCACTAGCCAATAAAAATATATTTTGAGAGCATTTATGACATCAGTAGCGAGATTCCTTTCAAGTAGACCCAAATCTCTTTCATCATGAAAGGATTCTCGTTCCGCTAGACTTTTCTTCTAGTCGTCTTCACGAACGGAATCCTTTCGAGTTGACCGGAAGTCCTTTCTACTCGACCGGATTTCTTGTCCATGTAAACGCTACGTGAAATATTTCCCAAATCATCGTTTCTACAGAGTATGGTCGAGGGATAACCTCCTAAAAGGTTAAAAGAAGGTCACATTTTATTAATTATTTTATTCTGTTTCATATTTTAGTTCGTGTCTTTTCCATATTTTATATAAATAAATTATTGAGACTGTGGCATTGGCGCAAACCCATGTAATCCCTTTTTGTTCTACGGCATACAGTATCATGTGAATGTTGACAAATAATGATATAAAAACTGTTAGTTAATGTGTGCGTACCCTCTCTTTCCGACCCGGTAATCTTTAAGTGTCGATTCTTTTCGATCCTGACGTTTACGCGGTGAGACGAATCTATTCGATTAAAATATCTGAAAGTACTGGGGGGGGGGGGGGGTATACATCCTGTCCCCATCCACTTCGCTCCTTGACTTTCCTTAATTAGCTGCTTGTCTATTTCACACAATCATAGTAAACCCACTGGAATAACTTATTTCAAGGTTAACTTGTTACGGCTTCCGTTCTTTGCGGTACGTTGCAACCAAAATACCGGACACACGTGTTAGATAGGGTTCAAAGACACGGAAATTTACATAAAGATTGTTTTATTTGGCATCCAGACACACGGGTATAGTGTTACTCATCCTTCGTCTCAACTAATTACTCTGTTTTTTTTTCTCCGAGCAAGGCAAGTAAATGTCACGCCAGTTTCTTACATTAAAACAAGAGCTGGAAGCTCATATGGCACTTGCAAGACTGGGTCGGAGGATGAAAGTAGGAATTCTTCAGTTCGTGGGTTTGTTGTGATTATTTGTAAGCAAAACCCTTGAGATAATGGGTCCTTGGAATTCACGAGAACGTATCGTTTAGTAATGCATTTGGCTGTGATGATGCGCACTTTAGGGGTGCCAAAAATTCATCTGCAATCAAAACTCTTGAAGCAAAAATGATGAGCTCATCGGGAGAATGAAATGTATATTTTACTCAAAAGTATCATTTGTACTTTAAGAAATTCAGTTGTAAGCAAAACCCTTGAGGCAAAAATGATCTAATCATGTCAAGTCTCTAATGTTCAAGCCAAGTTTTATGGTCCTAGCACATCTGGAAGTACCTTAACTCCTGATCCCCGGAATTCCGGACCCCACCCCCCTATCTAACTCCCCGCACAGTGCTCGAACCCAATCCAGTTCTGTCACTGATGAATCTAGGGCTTATGCTTGTTCTTCCCATCAAGTTTCATCCCAATCGCTCCACTCTAAGCGTGTCAAAAAATGTGCGGCTCCCCCCTCTGACTCCCCCCCCCCAACCAATAATCGGATCCGGTTCGGACTTCACATGAGACGTCCGAGACACGAGGTCTTTCCAAATATCAAGTTTCGTTAAGATCCAATCACCCGTTCCAAAGTTATACGTACCTCTAGATTCCGGATTCCCCTTCCCTCCACTCCCCCCACGGTGGTCGGATCGGGGAAGTGACAATTTCCAAGTTAGTTTGGTCGGCTCCCTGGTATGCTTGACAAGTTTCACTGTCCTAACCCACCTGAAAGTAACTTGACTCCGTATCACCGGAATTCCGCCCCCCCCCCAGCTCCCCCCACAGTGCACGAATCCCGTCCGGTTCTGTCAATGATGTACCTAGAGCTTCAGCTTGTTCCTCTCACCAAGTTTCATCCCGATCCCTCCACTCTAAGCGTGTCACATGATTTCCGGTCCCCCCTCTACCTCCCCCAACATTCATCGGATTCGGTCCGGACTTGAAATTGGACATCTGAAACATGACGTCTTTCCAGATATCAAGTTTCATTAAGGTCCAATAACCCGTTCGAAAGTTATACATGCCACTAAATTCCGGATTCCGGCTCCCCTTCCTCCCCCCACGATGGTCGGATCGGGCAAGTGACTATTTCCAAATTAGTTTGATCGGGTCCCTACTACGCCTGCCAAGTTTCATCGTCCTAGCGTGTCTGGAAGTACCCTAACTCGCAAACACCGGACTAACCGACCGACCGATGGAAAAGTGATCGGTATATGGCACTTGGCCGGAAGGCAAGTGCCATAAAAATACCCAAACTGCTAAAACAGGTCCGTATCTAGGAACTTATTAATGGGGGGGAGGGTGCCCGCGGGTCGGATAAAAAAGTACAAAAAAGACATCCACCAGAGTTTAAAGCTTAAAAAAGAGTATTTTTACATGTTTCGGGGGGGGGGGGGGATTGAACTCCCTAGCCCCCCTGGATACGGCCCTGTGCTAAAATGTTTGAATTAACAGAGCAGTTTTCCAATCGAATACAGCTCAGAACTTCTTAATCGCTTGTACAGTACCGGTTTAGTCATAAAAGGGATAAATAAGTTACGATAAGTGATGTTCTTATTCAACAGAAATTAAAACTACGCATTTTACAGCCTCGGCAATCACCATTTACTAAAAGCATATGCAGTACCCCAGTAGTACCCAGTGGCGAGAAATTTGGCGACATTTCAGGCGAGACGAAAGATTAGCCTCCAGCTAACTTTGGATTCTTTCCCTCCAGACACTCGCAAAAGAAATTCTGATACATTCCAAGTTTCCCCAAATACAGCATTTTCCTCACCATCCAAATGACGGCAAATGAAGGACGGTTTGCCGGAAATGCCACCGAAATATCCGAAATTTTATTTATCCCTAGCACATCATCCTAGAGGGATAACTAGCTCATCAAGAAACTAAGCCGAAAATCTCGTTTTCTATTCATGTTTGCAAATGAAATAGTACTTATTTCAAGCACGTTTAAATTCGCCGCTTTGACCTGTAATGAAAATAAATACACAGAAAATAAATATTAAAACTCGTACAGTTTACTTCAAACTGTATTATAATGAATAAACTTGAGCACAAAATTTTTTTATTCAGTTTCTTTGTACACACTACTCCTTAATATAAATGGAGTGAGAAAATTGAAGAATAATAGCGATTGTCACCGGTTCATATTCAGAAGCAGTAAAAACAGGAGCTGAAAGCTCATATGCGCTTGCATATGCGAGATATATATTGCAGATCCAAAACCTACCGGCTTTGAATCCCCCCCCCCCCTGCCCCGGTCTGCATCTATAAAAGGCACATCTAGGGCTATGATAGTTCTGCCCGCAAAATTCCGTCTCGATCCAGACAATTTAAGCATGCGGCAACATTTCTGGGACCTCCCTCTCTACCTACCCCCAAAGAGGCTGTATCCTGTCCGGTCACCGGGACATGTAGACTTGCCAACTATCAAGTTCCATCCAGATTGAAATTGATTCTACAAAATCCCTTCAAAGTATAAAAAACAGCTATCTCAAATTCTCACTAACAAGTGTAAGAATGTATAATTAACAGTTAGAGATTGTTTTCATGTTCTCTTATTTTATTTATGTGTTTTCCTCTGGTGATGCTGGTTTTCAGTTACCCTTCCCTCATTTATGTTGTTATTTTTGTTTGGACTGATTTCGCTTCATGTTGGCGATTTCATGCGGTGAGAAGGGTCTGAACCATTCGATGTTTTTCTTCTCTCCGGTTCAAACCATGAAATAATTGTAAGTGCAGAGTATCGTATTATTAATTTTTATGTATCAGAATCAAAACCTTGAACCTTGATCGGATCGTGGGGTTGAGAGTTACGCATGCCATAAGATTTCCGGGATCCTCTTCCCAACTGCCTACGCATTGACCGGATTCATTCCGGATCTATAAACCGTATGGCTTACAACCTTCCTGTCCACCAAGTTCCCTCCCGATCCCTTCTTTCTAAGCGTACCACAAGATTTCCAGGAACACCTCCAACTCCCCCACAGTGACCGGATCCGATCTGGGCATGCATCTGGAATGTCTTGGACAGGTGTTGCTGCCAACTACCAAGTTCCATCCGGATTGAATCCCTCGTTCGCGAGTTATGAACGGCATAATATTCCAAGATCCCCCCTCCAGCTCCCCTCATAGTTGCCGGACTTTCAAATGGAAGATCTGGGACATGATCTGCTGTTGCTACCTACTAAGTCCCACCCGGATCGGATATTGTAATTTTGTGTATGTTAATTTTGACTCGTCGATTGACTTCCATGTTCATGTTATGACAACAAAAACTAATAATTGGCTCTGTCCGTCGCATGTTTTTCAAATAAAGTGAAACTGAATTGAATTGAGCTCAATTGGATTACGCCCCACTTCGTGAGTTAGTCGAATGTCACAATATTTCTCGACCCCCCCCCCCCCCCCTACCTCCAACTCTTCCAAGAGTCGCCGGATCCAGTCCAGACCATCTGAGGCACGTGCTCTTGCCGCCTGTCAACTTTCATCCAGATCTGATCAATCATTCGAGTTATGTATGCCACAAGATTTCATATCCTCCCGCCTTACACCCCCCCCCCCGAATGATAGAATACCAGAAACGATAATCGGGTATCGAATAGCGGAGCGCACGACAGACCGACCGACGGAAAAGTGATTGGTGTTGATTGAGCCACTTGAGCCGAAGGCTGCAAGTAGCACAAAAACGTCAATAAAAGGACAAGGCCCAAAGACGAAAGTGGATATAAAGATAATGTCAGCGGTTTACTCTACTGGTAAACTGAAACTCTGATCGGGGGGGGGGGGGGGGTATTATTTGATAGACCGAATTTCTGCGAGTTTGTCAGTAATCTCTAGAAAGTTGGTGCATACGGATTTTCGGGTAATCCGACTGTTTGTGTGATACATGACTGAAAAGCCTACTTTCTTGCTGCCATAAGTAAAATATGGGTTTTAAGAAGCAACCGACATGGACAGACACAAATGGTTAATAAGAATTTGTTACTGAATGAAATTAAGTTCGGATATGAATTAGCGTAAGTGTCGATAAGTACAGAATTTTAATAATAATAATAATATATTTACAAATTGAATGGTAGGCCGTTAAGCCTCTACAAAATTCTTAATTTGCATTTCTTCTAAATTTGCACAAGGAGAAAATGTCACTTGAATAATACTCATCAACTTCCTTCTTGAAAGAAGTTAGATAGTAGCTTTAATAATTCTTGTGGTAATTGTTTTTTAATAAACTGAGTGGAGGTGGAGACGTAGCTATTCACATTGGTTCACTTCATTGTAAGGGAGAGAAGAAGCTAGAAGTGGACATAAAAAGGAAAAGAAGCGACTGGGTTTTTTTTTAAATCAAATCAAATCAAATCAAGTTTATTAATTAGCCATGATTATCCAAAAACGAATAGCACTGGCACAAACATTGTACATTGTCTCTTGGATGGGGTTCTAAAGCTACTCCTGCTATTCTTTGACGTTTAATCTTTACTAGCACTACTGGGTTTGGCTGAAAAATTTAATCGTTTGTACGTCTCTTTGTTGCGTTGTCCCCCAGTTTGCAAACCACTTTAAAACGTTTTATTTTTGTGTTGTGTCTATATTGTTGAATACTGTTCTATAACGTTTTTCTGTACTATATTGTATTTTGTTATAAATAAACTGAACTGAACTGAACTAGTACTGTTATTTTATACAAAATTTAAAACAATAATTAATAAATAAGGTTGTGGCCGATCTACAAACAAAACTAAGGATGATAAGGTTAAACAAACCTCCCCACATTGACACGAATTCGAATCCCGCTGCGACCCACTTTAAAACGTTTTATTTTTGTGTTGTGTTGTGTCTATATTGTTAAATACTGTTCTATAACGTTTTTTTTTTACTATATTGTGTTTTGTTTTAAATAAACTGAACTTAACTGGACTAAAGTACTGTTATTTAATACGCAACTTAAAACAATTAATTCATAAATAATGTTGTGGCCCGATCTATGAACAAAACGAAGGTTATAAAAATAAACAAACCTCCCCACATTGACACGAATCCAAGTATGAATAATCCTGAAGTCCAAACGAACAAGTCCTGTTTCGGACTAGCACTTGAATCACATCAGCTGAAGTGACTCTGTATTACGAGACAATCTGACTAAAGTCAATACGAACGCTGGTCTGGGAGCAAAGCTCTATTAGTACTGAGTCGTGTTAGAATGGTGCCAATAACGAGGCTCATTCAAAACATGTGGATAGTCATAAAATAATTACATGTTTTATAGCGTATGGCCGAATAAGTGTCAAGAACTGAATAAAATAAATTGAACACAGGTGTGATGTGAAGATTAAAGAACTAGGTGGCAGCAATCCAGTATTGCAAGGAAATTTTAACTTTGAAGTCAATAATACCATTTATGGGAAAAGATACTGAGAAAGACTAAGTAGCCCAATACACTGTACGATAATAAGCTTTACGTGTCAGCCATTCAACTCTTTTCCATTCAAGAAAGATATTAATTTTTAAGTTAGTAGTCCAATATAACGGGATCGACTAAAAAGAGGCACGGGACGGCACGGTGTGGCGCAGAAGGCACGGACAATAACAGAGATTAGCAATTTAGTATAAGTAGGGAAGGAAGTGCGAGTTCTTAACTCCAGAGCCTAAAAGAAGGCACGTTAGAACATTGTCCTGCCCCTCAGTCTGAATCCTGAAAGGGCCATTTTAGTTTTAGTGACTCCTACAATATGTTGTGCCGTGATGTGCCTCTTTTTAGTCGATCTCCAAAATACCACCAAAAGTGTTGAGACTGTACATGTCAAATGAAGAAAACTATTAGTGCACGACGGATCGAATCGGGATATCAATCAACTTTAGGAGGAAAGCATTCAAACAGTAGAATGAAAATAAAAGTGAAAATAAAATAAACCGGAAGGGTATCGAAAAAGTCGATACGTGCAATAAGGAACGGGACGAGGATGAATGGACGAACTTAACCAACATCATGATGCAAAACACCACTTTTATCGGATTCAACATGTCTGCTTACCCCTAAATCAACTACCTCAATAGCTTTTAAAATATCGTTTTCGCCCGTTAATTTGAAAACCCCGTCCCCCACCCCTAAATCTAGGGCTAAAGAGCCCATCTACGAACCTGACCTTACCCTTGACCCAAAGAATCCTCACACCAAGATTCATCAAAATATCTCGTTCCCTTCGCGAGTTATCGAGCTAACACATGGACAGACGGACAACTTTTGCGATGTCATACGTATCCCCCACTTACGATTTGGGATCCCAAAAATAGCGAGTGGTCTTCCGAATCAAATACCGACCACAGAAAATGATTCAAAATAATACGAACGGTCCGAGTAAACGGAACAAAAAACAATCATAAGATGTGGGAATCAGCCTGGTTATTGTCTATGGAACTTTAAGGTACGAATTATGGCTGCACAAGCATGCTATTGTTCAGTTTCAATTCATTTAAATATATTTAAAGAAACAATACAAAACTAACTCAAGCATTCCTTCCAGGAAAGCACAAAACGGCGTGCTTAGCTAATGTTAATATGTAATGAGAATTATAACCTCCAGTGAAGGATTTATAAATAGCGCATCGTCAATCCGCTATACCAATTTGCAATTTACGGTGCTTCTACCACTGGAAATCCCAAGTATAACTTATTCGTGAGCTCGAGAACTGACCAAACAGCTCTCACTTCCAGAGTGAGGACCACTACCCATGGACACAAACTTGGGGTCATTGATTTCTTTCGGCAAACGCTAGACCCCCATACGAATATATCAGTGTCAGTCCTGGGGTTCAATATGATTTATTCTAGATGCGTTAACGCAGTGCCATCTTATATAACATGATTGTGGTCGTAAAAGTCAATTCTTACGCATCGATCGAGTCTCACCTATCTGTCTCCTTGTGTAACCTCTGCCCCCCTCCCCGGTCATGTATCCTTGCATTTACATGCGCTCCTACCCCTCCCTAAGCCCCTACCCCTACCAAGAGTAGAATTATCTCGATTTCCAGGTTGTTCCTGAGAAGCTTACCCGTTATTTTACAGCGCGGCCTGTTCTTCAACCAGCCGCATCTATGCAAATGCTTCAGGTGTTATACTTACCAATCAAGTGGTATTTGGTCGTCCTGCGAACTCCATCCGTATTCCGATTTGACCTATTTAGGAAATTTAAAAAAGTCATTACACCATACAAAGAATTCTTTCTCACTTCAGATCTACAGTCCCTGACCCAAACTGCTAAGGTTTGGAGAAACCTCCATCATTTTATCAATTATTGTCCCCACCTTCGATCAAAAAGGCAAATCATGTTTCACTGGAATATACGGAGACCATGAATGTGCCTTGTTCCAAAACCATTAACTTTCTGAATTAATAAGGTTCAACTTTCATTCTTGGAGGAAGAAGCCATAGAGGTGGCGCCGGACTGTAGTCGATCAGGAGAACTGCGGGTGGATAGCCAGTGTTGTCACGGGTCGTAGAATTCTAAGATTGTCACAGATGTTTGCTTCTTCGACAAAATGAACCAGAATTCTGGTTCCTTACCAGTAAATACAAAAACAGAAAAAGTTTGTGGCATGTAATTATGAAGATGATAAAAAGAGATTTCTTGTTAATAGCTGGTAAAAAAAAAAAGAAGAAAAAGGACCCAGTTTCGTAGGTGCCAGAATGTCACTGCTTTTTGCAGCCAAAAGTCACTGGTCTCGTCAGAGAAAGTTGGCAACACTGCGAGTAGCCCGTTTCCTCGACTTACATGATGGTGAAAATTTGTAGTCTAGGCTTCTTGAAAACGTGTGATATGCCTACTTAGCGGTGTTAACAAGATTAGCAGTCGATAAAATGGAAAAGAAAAAAAATTGGGATGCTGCGTCGTAGCGAATACCCACATATGGCGGTCCCCAAAGTTGACTGCCAAAATTCACGACCGCTTGGCACGATCTATTTCACAGCGGTTGTCTCTCTACCGAGGGACTGCTTTGGCGACTGCCAAATTTACTTGAAAACTAAACTGAATTAACTTCTAGAATTTTATTTATATATTCATTTTATTTATATCCCCGAAATCAGTGCGAGTACGTTTCAAAGAGAAAAGCACAAGAATATGTAGATAAATGCACCAATACGTACACATATTCATATAGATATCAAACAACGGGTCTCATAAAAACACTGTCAGATTAGATTATCAGACTTTCGTATTATAATCATTAATCATTACTGTATCACATTTGTAGCGGTTAAACCGACAAAGAAACTTTCTAAAAATGAAATAAAACGTACGAATGCTTGGTCACTGACCAATCCGCCAAGTTTAAACCAAGAGTTTGGGAAAATATTTGGTAAAATCACAGGATTAGTCAAACGAGCAAAATTTTTCCTCTTTTTTCACACTCTCTAAAGTGTTATTATTATGTTTTATTTTCGTTCTATTTAAACTTGCGAGTCTGTATTGCTGACCCGATTTCGAAAGTAGACTTGGATTAACCGACAACAGAGCGGCCATGGATGGCAAAGGATTTTTTTGTTCAATATGTCTTGTACATTTTTTATGTGATTAAAATCCCGTTAACTGCGACCAAATTCAACACTTTTACGTGTGTTCGTTTTGTGTTTTTCGTTCTTTTCTCTTATTAAAGAATGTTATATAGGTGTTATGCTGTTTACGAATTTGATGCATTATTCTCAGCTAAGAAAATACAAATAAAATGGGATGAGGATAGTTAGCAGTGTTGTTTTGTTTTAAAGTTTTTTGTTGTTTGGGCGTTCCAGACTGGGTAAGCCAAGCTCTTTTCTTTCTCACTTTCCTCCTTTTTTCTGTTTCTTTCTTTCGTTTTCTAAGGTAGTTGGTTTTCGTTAATGCTTTAGGGTTATTTACTCCCTTAAAGATTTGCCTCTGGGCATTGAAGAATTTTTTGGGTTTTTTTTAAGAATCGCATGAAGCGATTGTTCGAATGCAATAAAGTTTTACGGTGTGGAATCATCTTCCAGAGAGAATCAGGGAGTCCGAGAACCAGTTTTTGTTCAAAATAGATTAAAAAATTACTTTTTGGAAAGTTAGGTAAATGTGGAATATTTATTTGGAAATTTACTGAAGATGAATGTTTCATTATTATTAGTAGTGAATGAGGGTTGGGTCGGCGGGGGGGGGGGGGGGGGGGGGGGGTAAAGAAAAACTTAAGACGATAAATGTGTGTCATCGTTTGTAACAGGTCAGTAAAATATTTGCACTCCCGCACATGACACGGATGTCCCCTTCTTGGGAGAGCTATGTTTGTTGTTTCGTTTAAAGCACAATAGACACTTCTAATGCTTTATTTTGTATTAAATGCTTCACAAATAAACATTTCCGACTTCCTTTAGAAGGCGCTACGAAAATCGGCCATTTTCTTGTTATCCCTTGTCTTTACCTCTCTGGCATTTCGACGATCCAAATCTTAGGAGCTGGGGTATCGTGGCAGGAAATTCAAAAGCTCCCAGCAATGCTTGATAGAAAAGGATATATTTGAGATGTCACCAATAAGTCAAGCCGCAGATGCAGTTTACCTGATTGTTCTAGTGTTTCATCAGAAGTTCCATGTTTTAAGTGCCTGTTAAAACTTTTTCTTTGTGGAATAGTGTTGTGAAGCTTGATTAACTTGCTTTATAAAATGTACCAGAATATGCAATAAGTTTATAAAAAATAACATAGCTACAAAAATCATTCAAAAACAAATAGCCTATTCAAATCTGAATTAGACAAGCTGATTTATGCATAAAATAGAGATCTACTAAGTGTTATAAGAAACATCACTATTATCTTTGTCCAAGTTAGTAAATTGAGCATGTACTGGCCCAACAAATTACGCTTTGAAATATCACAGAGAGGAAACTGTTGAAAAAGCTGCTGAGCTAGGGGGTAAGCATTGTTCCTAGGTTGCTACAGAGTGGGATTGAGGTAGTTTGATGTGCCCATTGAACTTTAAAGAATGTTGAAATTAAAATGAACTTAATTCCCGGGATCCCCCGCCAAGTCCCCCAAGATTGCCCGGACCCGTTCCAGACTTATAAGCAGTAGTCTACAGGATAGCTTGCTATTTACATTAACCCCTGGATTAAATATATGCTTTCAATTCCCACCATCCCTTTCCAGTCTTCTACCAAATGTGTGAAATCGGGCCTTGATCGAAAGCTCTAATTATTTTCAGCAACGTAATATTTGTCCGTATCCGTTGAACGAAGTCGCAGCGTTGCCAAATACATTTCTTCTAAACAACTGCTGACCATAGCCAAATTGGTTTTTGCGCCAGCTTCCTTTTCCAATTTTTGTTGCGCCTTTCGAGGATTTATTAGCACCATAGGTTAATCCAAATAGCTTGAGCGTAATTAATCGCGCCAACGTTTTTCTGTCGCATGTATTTGCGCCTTTTCGACTTTGTTTTGGGAAAAAACAAAGACGAAATAAAAGTAAGTGGATGGCATCTCATGTCAATTAATTTGGTCAGGATGGATGTACTTTGATGTTCCCAACGCGACCCTTGTGATTTAGTCTTTCTATACACAAATTTACTACCGGATGGCACAAATAGTAAGGTATCCTGTACAAACATCCTACGGCTTATGAGTTATGACTGTCCTGCCTTGGCTGCCTTGAAATACCTGTCCCCATCTAAACACTTTAAGTGCAAGATAAGGTTTCCAGTACCCGGATCCGGTCCGAAACTGTCAATGGAATCTGTATGACACGACATGTTCACTTGCCTACCTTATATAGCGTTCCATCCAAATTGGATGGCTCGTTTTAATGTTATGCATCCCAGAAGATTCCCCCCCCCCCCCTGCAGCAGCCGGCTCCAGTCGATTCTGTAAACAGGATATCTAGAACGGGTGTTCTTTCTGGCTATCAAATGCCATCCAGACCGAGTAAAAATATTTCTAGGATCCCCCTTCTGACTCTCCAAGAGTCTGCCAAGAGTGCCCGGATCCCGTGCGGATCCGGGAAGATTATCTAGGGTACGGTAACATTAAAAACAAACATTAAAAAAGAAAAACCAAACAGAAACATCAAAATAGAAATGTAACACAAACAAAAAAAAAATTACACAAACAAAAGGGAAATATTAAAACGGAAACATTAAGAACAGCAACACGGGTTATCCCAGCATTCACCATACCTTAAAGACCTGATAAAAAAATTCTGTTTAAATTTTTCAGAAAATAAGCTGGATACAGACACAGTATACAAAGCTCTAACACACACCATATATAATAGAGGGTAGGCTATGTCAGAGGCATTACTAGCCTTTTTTTTGGGGGGGGGGCAAGGCAGTCAACCACGAACCCCTGATTTTTGTATACCCTATGCCAAACGCTGGATATGTCTAGCATTTGGTATACCCTATGCCTAACGCTGGATACACTATGCCAGGTGCTGGATACAGTAACCCAGTAAAATATTGATGATTTGAGTGAAGCTAAAAAGTCAACCAATCAGAACTCCTTTATAATATGGTAGGTCAGGGTTAGGTTATCAACAGGTATCCAGCGTTTGGCATAGGGTATCCAGCGTTAGGCATAGGCTATGCCCAATGCTAGATATACCCAGCATCTGGCATAGGGTATCAAAAATCATGGATTTGTGGTAGACTGGGGCAAGGTATTTACCGACAGGCTGTTTTGATGAAAAATCAACTGATTTAGTTTAAAAAAATGTAACTACTGTAACGAAAAACTGACTGTTTGTAAACAAAAATCGACTATTTCTAAGAAAAAATCAAACGTTTTTAAGATATATCACAGAGCTTCACACCGACTTCGCTATTTTTTTACCGACTGGCCAACAACGTTCAGCGGGGGGGGCATCCCCCTCCTTCCCCATATTTGACGCCTCTGGCTACGTTATTGTGACAGCTATTTAACTCTGGTCGGTCAGCAAGATTTTGGCTAAATGCTATACGCTAGCCTGGCTATACCAGGGCTATACTGCCTGACTATTGGAACTCTACTGTGCCAAAGTAATTTCAGACAATTTTGGCTAAATATAAAACAAGAAACACAAAAAAATTTACTTCGAAATCGGTTTGATGTCCTTGAGTTAGGAGAGACTGTCTTATGACATGTGTGAGGATGAAACAATTTCTGAGAGACCACAGAGGCTGCATGCAGGCTGCATGAGCCTGCAGTACAGTTACAGGAGGGGTAGCCAACCTTGCATTTATATGACCTAGAAGTTGGCCTGAAAACTTTACAATGAAATTTCTGTGCAGTTCCAAACCGGTCCTGGGTCCAGCCTGGGTCACTCAGAGTTTAATTCTTGAATGTTAGGACCAGGTTAAAACCTTTTTAGGACTCGAATGAAATTTCCTTCCATCCTCTGTAGACCAGGTTCAAGGTTGTGTAAATTCGAGGGTGGATACTGCCCTTAATAACTTACTATGGCTGACTCATAGTTGACTTTGGTCACAGCAAGTACATGAAAATGGCAAAGTCCAAAGTCAACACACATTCAAATAAGCATACCTCTACTTTACTTCTACTCTACGGCATAGGGTTCTTGTTTACTTTCGTATATGTTCCCCGGGCCACGTCAGTCCTGGACAATAAGTCTTCGCACAGGATAAAGGATCTGATTTACTCCATCAGTCCATGACCTTTTTCCAGTTTAAAAATGTCGCCAGACTAAAAGTTTCAAAATAGGGAATGAGCGGAGAGATCCATTTCGGTTTGTCTTGACAGCACGAAAATTGTCAGGAGATGGCGCGCTGATAATAAAATTTCGAAGAACATTCAAACCATAAACTACAGTTGCATTCCTGCTGATACCATGGTATTTGATACCACGGTCTAAAGTCGTGTTTGCAGTTATCGTGGTATCCATACCACGGTCAAAAGGCGTTTTTAGTATCGTGGTATCTAGCCAGTTATCGTGGTATCTGATATTCAGATTCCACGGTCCGACCTAACTGATCGTGGTATCTAAAAAAGTCATCTCACTTTCATCAAATTATGTCAAATTGGTGGGAAAGAAGTTTGGCACTTAGTGATGTAGCTGAATATCAGTTTTCTATTCGGATGACTTCGAAAAGCGCAATTTCAGCAATTGTCTTTTTTGCAGAGCCACCGTATATCAGATACCACGGTTACTGCAAAAACGACTCAATGCAGATCCAGTTACCGTGGTAACAGATACCGTGGTATTTGCAAACGCAACGTATGAGCAAGACCTATCTTTATTAAATGATAGGTCGCGAAAGACTTCTGTGAGTGAAGAAAGGCGACGGTCTTAAGGTAATCCCAGAAAGGAGTACCAGTGTTTGTGTTTGTCTCGATTCGTCCCAAGGACTGGCTTTTGAGAGTCTCATGACTCTTACGGAAGTCACGGATGAGGAATGTACCGGCAAACATCACTTTTACCGAAAAGTTACTTCTTCTCAGATTAATCGGGACCACCTTTTATACGAAAATAATCATTATTGCTCGTTACAAGCAATTCCTGGGATGAGTCGGAAGTTTAATATTAGTAGTATATAATCGCCGATGCTAGACCACCCTCCCCCCAATTTCAAAACCCCAGTTTAACATCAATTTCTTAAATTTTAACATCCTTTTTACCAAATTATCCCCCTTTCTAAGAACATTTTTATTTTCTTACTTCCAAAATAAAGGATACAAGAAATGAGAATATTACCCTTTACTACATATAAAATACTACAATATACTACTACTTCTTTTTTTTACATTTTTCATTTTTTATTCAAATATTACTGAGTAAACAGTTCTAAATCCACATATGTTTCTTTGTTCTTGTTTTCGCGTACAATAGGCTGCAAAACTAGATTTTTCTTTAAAAGTAATTCGTTAGCAATGGCATTATATTTCTGAGTTATAAACAAATCACAGGGTTTGTCATTATGATTAATAACTACAACCAACTTATCACCATATTTTGTCTTAGCAATTCTCATTTTAACAATAGTATATTTCAATCCTAGAACTAGTTCTTCTTTCCTGATTGTCTGATTGTATTTATTCATTCTGATTGTATTCAAGACTTCCTTTGTGGACTCCATTTATTAGGGGATGATTTTATTAAATAAAAATCCAGACTCACAAACTCACATACATATTTTTGTTAATAATACCTAATGTAGCCTTTCTTTCATAATATATAACACAGTAAATATTATATGGTACAGGCTGAGCGTGTTTTAATGTTAAACTTATTTCAATATCAGCAGTTGTTCCATTATATATACTTGATTCGTGTTTGGAAACATCGAAACAGAATAGTGGATATACTTCTTTAAATTCTTCTATACTAACAACACTACCAGTATCAAATGCTAATTGCTTATAGCCCAAATGTATGAACCTATTGTAAAGATTTGAGTATTTACATTTCTCATCGCTAAAGTCGCATTTGAGTGGTTCTTCAGGATATTTATCCCCATTAATTCTAAGTTCTATGTCTGTTAAATTCATATGATCAAACACCATATTATTCATTAATTGATTGTTATGCTTTTCATTTTTCTGTAACATCACAACGATTTTTGTAGGACTATTTCTCTCAGACACAACTTTCCAGGTGTGCTCCTTATTCTGACTAACATCACTTTTATAACTATTACATGCTTCCCACATCAGATTATGCTTTTTATCCTTAGCAAGATCCTTTTCTAATTCACTCATCATTTCGATACTAGGAGCTACAATAGGGATCTTCCAGGATAAATACTCGATTACTACTTTGAAATTAGTATTTCCATTTCTTATAATCATGTTGTTATCATCATTTCTTCTTAGAAATAATTTATGCGATGCACCTCTGAAGAATCGTTTGTTTCCTTTCAGAAATCCAAACAATTCTGATAATGGTAAATACATATTTACTAATTTACTGCTCTTTGTTCTGTTATATCTTTTTTCAAATCCTTTATTATAATTATTATTATTTCTCAAACTGATTGTTCCACCCCCTGCTGCAGCCCCTGCAGCCCCTGCAGCCCCTGCTACTACTGGAGTTGCAGTAAACGAAGCAATAACAGGATTAATTTCTTTTCCTTGATTATAATCCTTATACCAGAAATGATTTCTTGCTGCACTTCTAGAATAATCATCAGAGTATTCAATCAACTTTGTAACGGTAGTTGTAATACCAACATGATTAATTTTTTCAACCGATTCATCGTTTATTACATATTCAGCGGTACTGAATAAATTAAATCCATTGTTCGTCAAAGTAGCAATATCGGTTGCAGCTATATTATCTCCATTTTCTTTCACTATTCTTAAACTAACATCAAGATAACTTTCACTTGGATAAAACCAGGAATCTAATTTCTTTGTTACGAATTCAAACTCTGATTTATTAGATACATTCACATCTGTTTCTCGAATTTCTTTAAATTCATATTTAACCACTGTATCATCCACAAGCGGTTCGTCAAATATGTTCCATTGAGGACTGATAACTTTATTTACTGCCATTTATATAAGAAAGAAATTATTAAATAAAACTTATTTCAGAATCTTTAATCCATTTCCAGTCATTAACGTTTTGATCAAGTCCTGACTTCTTTGATTTAAAATCCTTTTATTTGTACCGATAAGATCCTTCATCGATTTTTTGTTTCCAATTACATCAATGAGTTCCTTCTTGTTTACATTGATCAGATCTTTCCCATATTCTATTGCTCTGTTTTTCAACAACTCAAATCTTGGTTTAATAATATTATTATACATTGACATAGCCCCATCTTTTATTTGTTTTGCTGACGTTTGAAATAACTGGGAATTAACAATGTTTTTGAATACACTACCGATTCCACTTCCATACTGCTTTTTATAAAGTAATCGCTTATTATTAATCAACATTTATAGGTAAATAATTTTATTTCACTAATCCTTTAAGCTTTTCTTAAATGCAGCACGTATCCAACGTTATCACCATTCAAATCGATAGGTCTTCCCAACTGATCAGTAATTGTCACTCTCAAGGAGTAAATAAAGTCTTTTGTATTAATAGGAAGGTAGATTAATTGTCTAGGATTCTCAACAATTTGACAACCCGGTTCTGTATTCGGAACAAATGTCCAAATGACATCTGATTTACTTTTGTTTACGATAGAACTGTTTACAAGAGAGCAGTGAATTTGAATTTTATCAACGCTTCTTGTTATATTCGGAAGCTTTGTACCTTCATTGATTTTCTTAGATATCTCACTATCCTTCTCAAATCCTAAAATCTGACACAAGTCACTATTAAATCTAAACACATATTTTTCTTGTAATAGTATCACAAATCTCATAGATGCTGGATTGGATGAAATTACAATAGGACATTTATCTTTTGGGGTATCAAAATACTGACAAAAAAAATAATTCAAACAATCATCGTTATACATCCCATTAGGAATAGTAACATTCATCCATTCTGTTGCATTATTATCTTCATCTTTCCTGTATTGAAATGTATTATTTCCAAATTTATCACTTATATTATGCCACGAATACCACAAAGTACACTGATTCAAACCTATTTCATAATCCCAATTACGATTCAATTCGATTGGTTGACTAAATGTTATATCAATGATACTTTCATTACCTTCAATGTTTAACAACACCATTTATTAGAAATAATTTTTATATATTGAATTGTAATCTCTCTTCGTAAGAAATTTATTTCGCATTAACGAATCCAAAATATCAATAGCTTCATTTCTCACCTCGTCAGATGTATTTCCGTTTACTCTGCTACCTATCAAAGTGTATAATTTTGAAATCATTTCATCACAGTTCATAAATATTCCAGTTCCTTTTTGTTGAACTAAAAATGGGGAATTAGTTCGAATGCTGGTTAACCTCTCCTTGTATTCTCTTATAAATTCAAGGATTTCATCATAGCTAGAGTAACCTTTACCTTTTTTCCCGCCATAACTTTGACTTAGAGATGTCAAACGTTCTAGAGCTTCATCTATATCCGTATGATGCTTAATGTAATACGTAGGCATTTTAAAATAAGTATCAGTGCCACCCCGCGATTCTACATGTTTTAAATTAATCTGATTTAACAACTCTTGGGTAATATCTTTATTCATATCAACGGATAGTGGTCCTAAATCGGGAGAAGGTTCTAAAGCGGGTGCTCGACTCACTTCCTCTGAATTTGGAATCTGTAAAGCTGTTTTAAATGTATCACCTAATCTGAGAAACCGTCTTCTTGAATTATTATCACCTTCCTGTAGTTTATTAATTATCGTTTCAGCGTTCTCTTGTAATTTTTTGATGGTGTGTTTAGTGTTTTCTTTTTGTGCTATAATAACTGGAGCGTTTAACTCTGAAGCATATTCCCGAAATCCTGCCTTCTCCATCTCATTTTGTTGAACCTTTCTTCTCTGAACTTCTCTGTTCTTCACTATTTCCGATAACATATCACTCAAGCGTCTTGAATCCATTTATATACAACTAATTTTATTTCATAATAAATTTTGAAAGTTCTTTTTCATAAAACCCTCCTTGAATTAATTCCCCACTTTTGTCAGATATTTCATAAGTAATGGGAATGGTAGGTCTGATGGTTGCTATCTGAAATACCTCATCCGTATAATTAGGTAAATATCCTTTATCGAAAATACTTTTTTCTTTTTTAATTCTGACTAAATCCCCTACTTTGACGTTTCCTGTGATTTTGTAGTCATCTACTGGAGGAAACAAAGCATTGAAAACCTTTTTCTGATTTAACTTTTTACTAGCATCAACTGGTTTCATTTGTATTGAACGGTGGTACGAGTTATTATAATTACTCGCAAATAAAGGTAAAATATCAATCCAATTAGTAGTGTTATTGTGAGTGAAATATTTCCATAACTTTTCTTTTAGCGTTCTGTTGAATCGCTCTACAATTTGCGCTTTCAATTCGCTTTCAGATGCAAACCAGTGTATGCCGTTATTTTTCAAAAAAGTTTGAACATTTCTCATCACAAATTCTTTACCTTTATCAGTTTGTAGTTTCTTAGGAATTCTTTCTTTAAATATAACACTGAATGCTTTTATTATTTCAGCACCCGTTTTGTCTTTCAGAGGGATACACCAAGCATATTTACTAAAGCAATCAATAACAGTTAAAATGTAATTTGTTTTATTATTTTCTTTTTTATATTTCTGCATGTCAACTAAATCAGCTTGCCATTGCTCATCAACATAGTGAACATACACTCGCCTCCTTTCAAAGTTATGATAGGAAGGTTTGTGTAACGTATACACATTCTCATTTTGCAACACATTTTTTATTGTATCTTTAGAAACGTTCACTCCATTTTCTTTTAATTTTCTGTAAATATCATCCACACCTGAATAATTAGAATAATACGTCTTTAAAATATCTGTTTCTGCGTTGAGGTTTTTTTTAAAAAGCGATTTTTCCTCGATCCGCAAATAACACAATTCCCTTTCAGCATTGGAACATTATTTTTTTGTGACACTGCCTTAAACATTGATTCAGTGTCAGTGCTCTTTTTACATTTCATACAATAAATCTCCATTTATTAGAAAACAATTTTTATAAACGAAAAGCTACCAACCCTTCATTTTCCGCTGGATGTAGGAAATGCAGTGAAAACCACAGTTTAATTCATCTATATTTTGAACAGCAAGATTTTCATAAGCTATTTTTTTCTTTGAAGTTTTTAGATATTTAACTATTTCTTTTCCTGGAGGAATACCGAAAGAATCGAAAAATTCGACATAGGGGGATTCAGGTAGATTACAATACGCAACCCAGTGAGTTCCAGGCATTCCGAGTTTATCATAATTAATGACACCGCATTCCGAATCGTTTATATGTTTGGGTAGCGTATCTAAAGAGAAAACACCTCGAAACTGTGATATACTCCCTAATGCATCCAAAATATCAAAATTGGTTAGAGGTCCTACTTTACTTTTGCTTCTTTTTTGACGTCCCCGTTTTTTGACTTCCTAGGTCTTCCACGTACCCCATGACCGACAACTCTTTGTGTTCCAGGAAGTGTTAGCGCTCCACCTGTGTTGACATCATCGGTTTTTTCCTTCTTAGGTCTACCACGTACACCATTACCGGTAACTTTTTGTGTTCCAGGAAGTTTTAGCGCACCACCTGTGTTGGTCATTTTATCCATAATTTTCTTACCAGCGAATGTACCCAAAGCAGCAGCACCACTTGTTAAAGCTGCCTTACCAAGGGTAATTGCTAGCGGTATTAAAAATGGAAGTAATCCACCTTTTTGAATCGCTTCTCTCATCTGCTTGTATGATACATCAATATCACAACCCTTATTATTCATTTTACAGGTTTCAATTTTATCAATTTGTCGTTTACTTAAAAGTAACTTGACTTGTTCTCGTTCATTTTGTCTACTATGACTAACACGTATCTGACATTTTTGTTTAGCATCAAAACATTTCTTCAGCTTTCCTTTCTGAAGCTTTGACAAATAAACTGTATACTCAAATATCTCAACCATTTATTAGGGAATTAATTTATCATATAAAATTTATTTACCAGCCATCATTTTTTCTATTCTGGTAACGAATGGTTTGTCAACAGGTTTTAGCTCTAGCTCTAGAAGCCTTTTTAAAATATTTACTACTGCTCTTTCAATATTATCGATACGAGTTTTTTGACCAGCAATCTTTCCTTCAATTATACCGTTATGGGTGTGTTGCCCAAGAAGCTTTTTGTCATAATCTAAAAGATTCATAGTTAACGTTGCTAAATTAACAGCATCATTTTTGTTTCTAGGGTTTTGAACATTTGTTATCAACTTGTTTTCAGCGTTAATCTCTTTATCATTAACTCGAACTATTTCTTTTACAAATAACCCTTTATCTTTGTTCCTTACCAACGAATTATCAGGAGAATCATCTATCGCAGTTAATCTGTTGATATCTTCGCTAAAATACTGATTTGCCCCCACTTGTTGTGCGGTAATTTCTTCTTTAAATTGATTCAAAATAATAGTCATAGATCTGAAACTAATAGCGTCCTGGTCAGCTTTCGAATCCCCTAACATAATAATTCTCTTACCTTGTAGGTTAATATTACCGTTGTCATCAGTAACTCTCTTTTCATTCGATTCGTTACTAACCTTTTTTCCAACACTACCAAATTTATTCATTTATTATAGAAATAAATTATCCGGTAAATTTTTCAAAGTTTTTCCTGTACTTAAGGGTTTTATCTTTTATTTTTAAATCTAAGAAGAAAAAACCGTAGCCCTTGGTTGCAGCCTCGAATTGTTTGAGAAATTTTTCATTGTCTATACTGGATACATGGCTTTGTCTTATTAATTTTACTTCTTTTGGATTAGAACACTGAAAGAATGCAAAATAATTGCACTGGAGCCTTACCACCTTTGGCGTTTTATGATAGCTCTGTGACAAGTAAATAATTGAAGCATTTTTCTTTCTTCCTCTTATGAATAAGTCTTCTATTTTCTTCTGGTCTTTTTCAGTGACAAAATCGTCAAAGATAATCAAGTTTTGGTATTCAGGGTCTAAGTCGTCAACATCGACAATATCATCAAGATTGTTACTTACTGTTAAGACTTTCGATTTGCATTGTGACTCCAAAGTGGTTAAATTGGTTATAAGGTCTTGATATTTATCTTCTTCAAGATCTTTAGCATACAAGTATATTCGGTTGAAACAAAGATATTCATAAATTAAATTCAAAAGAAGGTTAGTTTTCCCTGTTCCAGAACTACCACAAATTAAGAGTCTAAATGGCCACTGAGGTGCAAGGTCGTGCTTATTCTGATAAGTGTTCTTTTCACTAAAGTCATAGACTTTGATTGGAGCCTTTTCATTCATTTATTTAGGAAGAATTTTTCATTATAAGATTTACTTGAGTATTTTAAGTATATACTTGGATTTATTAAGTAGGTACTTGAAGTTTTGAAGTGGGTACTTGAATTTTTTAAGTAGGTACTTGAATTTTTTAACTAGGTACTTGAAGTTTTTAAGTAGGTACTTGATTTTTTAAGTAGGGACTTGATTTTTTTAAGTAGGTAATTGATTTTTTTAAGTAGGTACTTGATTTTTTAAGTAGGTACTTGATTTTTTTAAGTAGGTATTTTATTTTTTTAAGTAGGGACTTGATTTTTTTAAGTAGGTATTTGAAGTTTTGAAGTAGGTACTTGAAGTTTTTAAGTAGGTACTTGAATTTAATGTTTATAACCTAAAGGTAAAGTGTGTATTTTATCGCTTGTTACTATCCTTTTATCATCCTTAGGATCTAACGCTTTTTTATTCTGTTCTTCTAGAAACATATTGTGCTTGTATGATCTTAAGTTGTACTGGGTTATAGAAAGGTTTTCCGTTTTACCAAACAGTACATCCTTATAGTTTTGAATCGTAATTTCATCTTTAACGATATTGGTTTTTATTCCTTTTAGTTTTTTGCTAGCTTTTGAAGGGTCTTGGTTGTCCTTTAAATAAGCATATACTTTTGATCGTAATCCAACAAACTCTGTCATAACCTGTCCACCTAATTCATCTTTCATCATTCCTATCACTTTCTTATTTACATTAGGAAACCTATACGGATTATCTTTCGCATAATCAGATGTATCGAACCTCTCATTCAAATCCTGTTTGATATCTTGATAAAAATCTTCAGTTCTAATATCATATATGAAAGAATCAGTGTCCATATAACACAAATCAATTTTATCTCCATATTTAGGCTTCATATAATCATAATGGAATTCATACATCAATAACTTGGATAGTTCCAATACAGCAAAGCCGATATACATTGGTTTGTCTAATTTTATCTTTTCCTTTGACATTCTTGCTACTGAAAAGTTTTCACTGAATATTATTTCAGATTTAAAGTTGGGTTTCTTTATTATTTTTTCTCTTGTTGCATCATCCGTTATTATTTCCATATCCGCTCGCTTCCTTACGTTTTCCATAGTTTTTCCAAAGCAAGCATTATTCATAAGCTTAAAGAAATCCTTCTCAAAATCATTTGTACCTTTAGTTCTAAGTGCTGTGTTGTGGTCTATATATCCTTTTAAGTAAGCACTTTCAGTGAATCCTAGTATTCTGTGTACTCTTTTCAATATCAAGCCTTTTTGTAAATAAAATTCTAGATTCCTGTGGTGAACTACATAGTTGGTTTTATCTAATACTGTGGTACATAGCTTACCGTTAAAGTGTTCGGGTGCTAATGGTAAATCCTTGTGTAATTCGTGTAGTTCTTTTGAATATTCTAAATCTACCTCATATATAGCACCTACATTCTGTAATTTCATTATCGAATTGATGTGAGTTTTTAGATGGTTGTAATACTCGATTGATTCGTATTCATTCCTTTCTTTCAAATCATCCGGTATGGAAATGAATTGGAAATCATTCGCTGGTAAATTCTGCGACATTGCCCACCCATATAAATTATTTTTATCTAAATACACTAAATAATTAGATGGCTTATTCTTATTATAATCACTTGTATATTTATTATTTGCTTTTGCGTATCTTTTTATACATTGGGATACACCACCTCTTATTCCTTTTTCTATAAAGGTATACATGTCTTCCTTTGAGAATAACGGTAAGTCTACTTTCGAATGTTTTAGGAAAGCATCCCATGTTAGTCCTGGAGCTGAGAAGTAATGAAGTGGATCCAGATCATAATTATGTATACAAACGTTCCTGAAATTCTCCACAACATCTGATAGAATTAACACATCACTTTTTAGGTACAACTTGGTATAATCAAGTAAAGTTTCACAGTTAAATTGCTTCCATATAGATACCGCTCTTTTATAATCACTTTTGTCAATACCTTTCCCTGTCAACCTAGAATAAAAGCTTTCTATGGATGGTAAGTTTGTACAATTCATTTTATCGAAACTGTCTACGAATTCATACGGATATACCCCTTTTTTAATTATTTCTTTGAATTCTTCATCGTTATTGAAACTATTCGATGTGTACTTGAAATTCTCTCTTAGATGATTACAGGGTACTTTGCAATCACATTTCGCTAAATTTGCTGATAGTTTGTCTAAAGATGAAGCCATAAATCTAATCGAATCTATAAACCGGATCTCATATTTTATTTCCGTATCCGTCTTTCTTATACTTATTGATTTCGAGAATGATATGAAACTTTCTGCACTTTCAAAAATTCCGTTATCAGGTATCAATTCTCTAACAAACAGATGGGAATCATATTTAGATAAATTATGCATTACTACCGGGATATGCCTAGGAATCCTGTATTTCATATTACATTCAGCATGAGCAAATCCCCTATCTTCTCCTGTCATGTGGTCGTGATCAAAGTGAGGATTTTCAGTAATTTCAGTTGTACAGATGTGACAAGTCTTATTCATTAGATTTTTCCATTTTTCGGTAATTTCTGCATTGGTATAAGTATGGTTTCTTTGTCTGCTTTCATATTTGTTTGCAATTTCTGTGGATACTTTTGTAACGGTTTTAACAAAATGTTCTGCAGCGTCTTCACCGAAATAATCATAGTATTTGTTCTGGTTTGTATCAAAGGAACAGCATACCTGAAACCCGTAAGCAAATGGTTTCTGTTTGGCCACTTTTATTGTTTTCTTTCCGTTTACCTGATTGTATTCTTCGTTATAAGACTCAAAGTCTGCTATTATGCAATAAGGTACTTTCATTTGTTTTGCAATATTTTTATATTGTATACTTGAACCTTCAGGAGGCATTATTATATCAGGATCTTCGCAATTATTTTTACTCTCATGTTTTTCATATTGTTCTTCTTTTGTAAAATGCCTTCCGCAAAAAGTGCAGAGGTATGTCTTTTTTTGTCTTGTAGATATTTGAGTGCCGACTAGTTTGCTCAGATCCTTTACCAGTACGTAATGATTATCGAAATACAATAAATTAATAACATGTTTAGCTGTTTTGCCATTGATTGTACTTTTTAATATATGACTTCTGATTATTTTCTCTTTATCAATTTGAAATAAGCAAATCTTAATGTTATATTTATTTTCAAATGTGTGTATATCTTGTGTATCCATCGGGAAGTTAGTAACCCCTTTGAAATCAAATTCGTTCTCATATTGTTTATAATTTGATAGTCTATCAACATGATCCTTAGCTGGATGTAGATTTGCTAAGATAGACCAAAGGAAACATTTCTGGTCGTTATTTTTTATATTTATACATGCTTTTTTATTTTTTACGAAATCTGGCAGCCTTTTAAACGTTCCTCCCATGTAAGATTCTATTCGTGTCATCCTATAATCAATTCCTTCATACCGACTAAATTGTAGCCCAGATCGAGGGGTATTACTTAAAGAACTCAGTCTCTTGTTATTATCATCCAAATGACTATGAGTTAGTATGCTATTTTTATTTAAAATCCAAGAAGTACTGTTGTAATACACTACTACTTCTTCATCATTCTCCTGTCTATAGAAAATAGCACGAGTTACAAACTGAACTCTATATTGATAAAGTTCATTCATCCGCCGCTGTAAATCGGCGAAAGTAAAAGCAATAAGAGTATGTTCATCTCTTCCATTGCTTTCAACTGATACGTTCACAGTGAATATATTCTCACTTTCGCTAAGAATAGTAGGCTGCTGTTCTTCTTCCGTTCTAAATAAATGATCAGGAATTAATTTTTCTACTTGGATTTTTTTCTTATTTATGAAGAGAGTTGATAAATCGACTACTTTCTGTCTACTGTTATCACGTCTTTCTGTTTGATCTCTTATGATATCTCTATTTTTCTGTACGGAATCTTTATGTTTGGTAATAATATTATTATAGTATTCTTCAACTCTTTTTAGTACTTCTTCTCGGTTTCCGCGAGTTGATAGGTTCTTGTTTTTCAGAAATCTTTTTAATTCGCTTGTCTCTTTTTCTTTGTTATCATTGTATTCTTGTTTTAGTTTTGTAATGGTGATATTATTTTCTTTTATCTCATCTTCCAGAATGGTTCGTAATCTCGGTTCTGGTTTGTAGTCGGATGGTCTGTTCTTATTATGAGTTCTTTCGTTTCTGCGTTCAATTTTAATTTTGTCTTCAGCTATCAAAATATACTTATTAAGATGGTTTATTATATTATTTGTTATTTCATGTTTCTTAGCTCCATTTGTTTTGATTTTATTAATTTTCGCATAAGTCCGCAGTTCATTATATGTGTATAGCGGTAATCTTTGTATAACCGATTTGTTGTTCGATATAACCTTTTTACAAAGCTGAATAACCTCTGCAGTATTCATCATTTAATAGGGGAATATTTTTATTAATAAATTTCCCAGTCTGCGTTTTCTCAGCCGTAAAGAAAAGCACTGGTTTTCCAAATCCTTTACTATGTATTTTCCGACGCCCTTATGGGTTTCGCACATGCTTTACTACTAGTCACGGGTTTCCTTTATTCTTTACTACTCTTGACGAAATCGGCATTTGATTACTACTCTTAACGAAAATCCGCTTTTGGTTACTACTCTTGACGAAATCGGCATTTGGTTACTACTCTTTATTTTGTTAGAAATATTTTTCGAAACAATTTTATTATATTATAAATGGAAGAATTAGAAAAGAAAATGTATGTTTACCGTCGCAGTTACAAGTACTACAATCGTATAAGTAATAGCTTACTTGTATCCAAATTCCTCTTTTCAGCAGCAGGAATGTCTGCGTTTCTAGTGCTACCGCTAGCTTCTTTAAGTTTGGGTGCTGTTATCATCGAAATAATTGAAAAGCAATTAAGCATTGCTGATAGAAAAGCAGAATTTAGGACTATTTATGATTTTTATACTGAGTTGTTGTCAATGCTAAAATGCGGACAGTTAACAATTGAGGAGGTAATTCAGAGAGAAACAGAGATGCGTAAAACCTTTCGATTTTTTCCTCGCGAAAAATACATGAAACAAGTCCGTCTGAATGGCTATAAATATTGTAATAAATCTATAAAAATTCAAGAGAAATTACCAAACATATAGTCTATTGCTATACTGAATATTGTTTCCTAACTGTCAAACAGATCTTTATTTCATACGCGCATTAATGAGCTGCGTCATTCAAAGGTCTCGCCGCCAATTTGGGATGTAATTACAGTCTCCGGCGTGACTAACACAATCTCATCTTAACTCGGAAACTTGTGCGAATTGAACAAGGACCCTTGGTGTAGTGGCTCAACGCTCGGCCGAACGTTGACTCATCACCATTCAGACCTTCGAATCCCACTGACCGCAGTTTCTGTTTGTCGATAGTGGGATGGTAATAAAAACTTGCGGGTTCCCCGTTCAGGGCCCCCCAGACTAAGGCCACATCACCACAAACACTACACCAATCGGGGTGTACCAACATCACACCTCTTAATTTTCAAAGTCTGGGGGTGTGGGGTTTTGCAAAAATATTTTATAAAGTTCAAAATCGGTAATCATCATATCATCATGCAAACTCAGTACTGCGTTTGTATCTATCGCATTTATATGATAAACGTGGTTGGTTTCTATTACCAGATGTTTCAAAGCGATTGGGATTTTTATTTAATAAAATCATCCCCTAATAAATGGAGTCCACAAAGGAAGTCTTGAATACAATCAGAATGAATAAATACAATCAGACAATCAGGAAAGAAGAACTAGTTCTAGGATTGAAATATACTATTGTTAAAATGAGAATTGCTAAGACAAAATATGGTGATAAGTTGGTTGTAGTTATTAATCATAATGACAAACCCTGTGATTTGTTTATAACTCAGAAATATAATGCCATTGCTAACGAATTACTTTTAAAGAAAAATCTAGTTTTGCAGCCTATTGTACGCGAAAACAAGAACAAAGAAACATATGTGGATTTAGAACTGTTTACTCAGTAATATTTGAATAAAAAATGAAAAATGTAAAAAAAAAGAAGTAGTAGTATATTGTAGTATTTTATATGTAGTAAAGGGTAATATTCTCATTTCTTGTATCCTTTATTTTGGAAGTAAGAAAATAAAAATGTTCTTAGAAAGGGGGATAATTTGGTAAAAAGGATGTTAAAATTTAAGAAATTGATGTTAAACTGGGGTTTTGAAATTGGGGGGAGGGTGGTCTAGCATCGGCGATTATATACTACTAATATTGTCGGACATGTTTCGACGCTGGCGTCTGTTTCATTAAAACTATGAATGTTTTGCCAATTCATTCAACTGTGCAGTTTAACAGTATTGTACCAGAAGGCAAGCAATCGGAAATAAAGTGGACGACAACCTTGACAGATTAATTGCGTTACGGTAAATAAGGCTCACACAAAATGTCTCCGGAGACATTCCGCGTGTTCGTGGTTCCACATCCTGGGAGTCAACAGTAAAGAATTCCGCTATTCCAATAGATCCCATCGACTTACCAAGGAGTCCCCAGAAAATGGTAAAAGTACGCCTTAAAATACCAGTCATACCCTACCTAAATTACTGATTCACTCTACATAACCGTCCTACCCATTTTCATCTCTAAGATTACGAACTTCCAGTGTCATTCTTATCAACCCTGTACGGCACTACACCGATATTTGGATATACCAGGTCTGGCTCATTTTGGAGCGGATCAGGCGCCCACTTATCATTTCCGAGGAGCTCATTGGTCAGAAAGACAGGCTATGTAACTTTATCCGTGTTTCTCAACAAAGCTAATGGGGTGCGTGCGGCTGATACCGGCGGAACGCGTCTGTTATTCTCCAAAACTATATTTAAAGTGCAAACACACGATCGGGTTTTCCCGGCCCGACGTTCGGCACTTTCATCATCAAGTTTCGAAAATCTCATCCTTTCCGTATGGAACAGATGATAGTGCCGACAATCCGGGAGGAATTCCAGTCCACTAACATCCGACCCTGATCATCTAATCTGTTCTGGGGAGCACAGTGCGGAGCGCTGTGCGAGGCTTCTAAGTCCTCCGGTCATACCAAACTAGCCACAACCAAACCGTCTGTGGTGGACAGTACAATCTGACTAGATTGCCTACCCCTTGTGGTGTAGTATTCTCGGAAAATGGGTATATATCGCTGTATACAGTTGTTTTAATTCGTGGGGGGGGGGGGGGGGGTTGAGGCTCATGGCCTGTTAACTCATGTGTAGAATACAAGTGAGTGAGCCCTGGATTTGGATGTAGGACACCAAAAACCAAGAGGGGCATAGTTCATAGGTTTATACAGGTGGTTTTGGGGGATAGATATTTTCTGCAAATATCGGTATAATGCAGAAGCTTTAATGCACAAGTGAAAATAAAAATGGTACCGTACGAGTGGATATGGTGGGGTGGTGAAAACGTGCAGAAGGAGGGGAACAGATGATAGTGCCGACAATCCGGGAGGAATTCCAGTCCACAAACATCCGACCCTGATCATCTAATCTGTTCAAGGCATTAGTTTCAAAGATTCCGGTACGTTTGAATCTTGGAACAGACATTAGTTGCGTTTCTGCAGGTACCATGGTATCAAAACCACCGTCTAAAGTCCTTTTCGCAGTTACCGTGGTATCTGATACCACGGCCAAAAGGTATTTTCGTATTTACTGTGGTATCTGGCAAGGTACCGTGGTAACTGAAACATTCCTCTCACTTTCATCATCAATAACACAAGAATCTAGTTTTTGTCAAATTTGTGGGAAATAACTTATGTCACTCTAGATGTCAGTGGATATCAGTATTTCTTTTAAAAGTTTAACTGAAAGCCAACTTATTTTTGTATCATTCAACTGGATATCATTCAACTGGATGTGAAGGGATTTTTTTTATTTTTCACTACTTGCTCTAGTATGACGTTCAGAATATCTACGGCTGTCTTCACAACGCAAAATTCTACTATGACGCGGGAAATTTAAATCTCAATAAAAACGCGGCTTTTCACTGAACTGTCATGAGCTAGGTGACCACTGCTCACTGCGTGAACACTTATTTTTCGTAAATAGCTTTCGTCAAGCACAAACACGGGTACAAGCGCATAGAGGTACCGCAAATCCGACATGGAAATTACACTATTTGAAAATTGATCATACGTGAATAGTGGAGCAACGAAGTAACGCATTTTCATCAGATCTTCAAACCTCTTTAAGTGAATAAGTGATGGGTAACTAGATTGTCCTCTCAGCCCTTTTCAGTTAAACCTTAAATTATTTCTAAAACCGCGAATCCGGCAATTGTCGTTTTTGCAGAGCAACCGTACTATCAGATACCACCGTAACTGCAAAAACGACTAATTGCAGATCCAGTTACCGTGGTAGCAGATACCATGGTATCTGCAAAAACGCAACTAATTTATCTACTGCGAGTCGTGCTTTCAGCAAATTATCATGCACCTTACTATCATAATCAGAAATATCACATAGAAACAGAAAGGAAAACTTAAAACAGTAGGTAACCTTAGCCTGTAGAACGTCATAACTATTCAACCACAATATCAAAGTAGCAACTGACAAAATTTCGGTGGATAGCCCAGCCTTCCTGAACCTTTCACTTTGGGTTTTGTTTTACGGCGTTTGTTTTAATTTGCTTCGGTATGAGAAAACAAAGAGGAATGAATTATACCGTTCACCTATTTTATTGCACTTGTTTAATTGCTCAACACAATAAGGCACGTTTTTGAAACAAAAACATGGTCTCCCATCCAGAGGCGAAACTAGCCAAAACGTTTGTAGGGGGGGGGGGGGGGGGGGGGGGGTATTTACGGACTGGCTGGTCATCTTTACCGACTGTTTTGACAAAAAATCTACTTTAGGAAAACCGACTGTTTTTAAGAAGAAATAGACTATTTTTACGAAAAAACTACCGTTTGAAGAAAAATTTACGCTTTCCATGAAAAAATCGACTGGTTTTACGAAAAATCGCTAAGCTTCGCGCCGACTGGCCGGCAACATTGGGGGGGGGGAGGGCGTCCCCCCCATACATGACACCCCTGCTCCCATCCGGGATATTGAAGTTTAACTGAAAAGCCAACTTATTTTTGTATCATCTAAGTGAATACACTGATTGTTTGGATTATGCTAAGGGATTTTTTTATTTCCCACTATTTGCTCTAGTAGAGACGTTCAAAATATCTACAGCCGTCCCCGCAACGCAAATTCTACTATGACGCGGAAAATTTGAATTCAATAGAAACGTGGCTTTTTAGTGGCCAGTGATCAGCTTTCGCAAAATAAATTGCTTGAACACTTATTTTTCATAAATGGTTTTCATAAGCATACCACACAGGTACAAGTGCATAGAGGTACAACAAGTCCAACAGGGAAATTCCACTATATGAAAACTGATTATTCGTGAATCGCGGAACAACGAAGTAACGTATTTTCATCGGGTCTTCAAGCCTCTTTAAAGGACCTGTTTTGCCTATAATACTAATGCAACCTACTTCCATAATCGCTGCAGATATTGCTAAAGCCGGAGGCCCCAATTTCGTGCGGTACATTCTAACCCCTCGATCAAAACCACGCTGATTTTCTCACTTGCTGTATTTTTCTACCTTCTACCTATCAAGCTGTCGACGGTTGTCTGCGAGAAATTTTTCCATCAGAAAAAACGGTTTTGTAAATTGTTTCCCTGTCAACTGGTCTCGCATAAGGCTTAAAACAGCCAAAACCGTGGGTTATTTATTTAAAGCACAGCATAGTTTCAGAGTATTTAAATATTTTAAAATACTGTAAGCTGAAGAGTAAATAGTGCGACGGGTCCTTTAAGTGAATAAGTGATGGGTCACTAGATTGTCCTATCTCGGCCCTTTTCAGTTAAACTTTAAGCAAAGAAAGTCTTAGGCTTTCAGCAGAATACTCGTTCCGACTTTAGATGTAAGAGCACTCCACAGCTAATAACTCAGTTGGGGTTCGAGCACACATAGTCCGATATTGAGAGAAATCCGACCTTCGAAAAATATACTTTAAATATGCAAAATTATGGCCCAACATTTTAAGCGGATGGACGCTGTCTTACCATCCTTGGAGAAGCATTATTTTTTAGTGTTTATTGGAATATCGTGTTTTTTTGTTTTTTGTAATGGGTTGTGATCTTATTTGGTTCTTTTCTTCTATTATTTTTTCTTATACTCCGTCTTGTGCTTGTGTAGCTATTCAATATTCATTCAGCCCAAGCTGACTGCGAATCATATTTGATAGTGCATAACGGATACGTCAGCTGAATTTTATTAGAGGTATATTTGGGCTCTTCTTGGAGAGGGTCCTCTTCAGGCTCAAAACCGCTCAAGTTGGAAAAATGAACTTGTGGGAAAACCACAGGGTTTTAAGCCTGAAGAGGACCCCTTCCAAGAAGGGCCGAAATATAGCTCTAATCAAATTCAGCTGATGTATCCATTTGGCACTATCAAATGTGATTAGTAGCTATTGTAGATCGGTAACAAATACATGCATACACACAGTCCGATTTTCATAGTCGGATGCACTTTTCGCATGCGAAATTTGATTGGACGAAATCTTGTGCCCGTAGGTTTAATTTCAGGGTAGGCTATTCGTCTTCGTTTTTTCCTTCTTCATTTTATTTATTTATTATTTTTTACTCCATCTACGTCACACTATTTACACTATATTTTCACACTATTCTTCAGTCGCCTTTTTAAAAGGATTCAAAAAGTACGTTTTCGTCAGTAGGCCTACGTGGGTCCCTGGTGCACCTATACATGTTCCTGGTATTACCAAGCAAATATACTTCACCCTAAAAAAAATCGCCTTACAACATGAAATACTTATATTTACATAATAGTCAACAACAATGCATTTTATATACAAAATTTGTCAATATTGCTTAAAAGAAATATACACTGTTTTGACTCGATTCCTATTTAATTCGCTAAATAACTGAACCGTGAATTTACACAAACAACTCAATAAATAATACATTAACCGTTATCTAGTAACACACAAGGGGGGAGGGGGGGATAGTAGATATTACACGAAAATGCTACACTATCAATAGAGTTGAAGACGGTTACCTAATAAACTATGAAATATCTATAACAGTAATGTGACTTGGCACACAGAAAAGGCCTAAATCGGCAAGAAACATTTTTGAAACTAAAAAGAACACTACACAGGAGATCTGACTCGCAGGGTAGAGGCTGGAACACACCCAAAGGGTGCTTTCAACGCGGTTGGTGTACACGAACAAAATACTAAATCCTCGCTGTACGCAAGGAACGTGAGTACAATGTAAAAAGTTTCTCCGAGTAAGGATTAAAGTTAACTGCAGTATTTCCTATTGGGATTAATCTTATCTCTACAAGAATCGCACGCGGATTTCTGTCAGAAATCTAGTCTACGTCTGTTGCCGCATCACCGACTAATTAGATTTTTTTTTATCTATAGTTGGGAGGCCTATTGTTTGTTATTCCCCTGTTGTCTTTTATTCTTTTTTTTTTCTATTTATCCCTACTCCACTCTCTTTTGTTGTAATTTTGTGGGTTATAAATATACTTACTTACTACTGGGATAAGATAAATCGAAATTAGAGATAATACTATCTTAGCAGAGACAAGAATAATCCCAGTAGCAAATACTGCAAGATTTTTCTTTACAGTGTACAATCCATATCAAGACGCCCTACAGAATAATAGATTGTGTTATTTAATTATTCTCTCTGAACATTGAAAATGGATAATTTTACAATTTTTTTCCTTAGAAAAATTATAACAATTGCCAGGTTTTTTCTAAGATGTCCAGAAAACACTTTTTGGACCCTGCTATGTGGCAGAGTGAACTGAAATCTTTATAGGAGTGCGAAGGAGTATTCCTCTCTCTACCAGTATGAATAGACTTAACTGATGAACGATAAAAGCATATTCAAAAAAAAGGTTAAAATACAACGTACTCGGACAAAGTATAACGCTGGCAAACGTCAACCCTCCCCTGAGCCTCGTTTTTGTTGCATGCTGCAGGTCCACTTCTCGGCCGATTCCGGAATGATTCTTTCTACATCCATTTTTGCACTGCAGTGCTTTCGAGGAAGACGGCAGCGCTTCTAGAGAATCCCGGACTTGCTCACCGACCAAGTCCGTGCTTCCCTTCAAAGTGCTGCAGCGCTGCCGCTTCAACTAAGAAGAAAGTGAATCCAAAAACACAAGTTGTGCAAAAGCAAAGAAGGGCTGCAGCAGCGAAGCGGCAGCGCTATTGCAACAAAACGAGGCTCTGGTGTACACAAACAAAATGCGGCTCCTCTTACTCTTTCCAAATGAAAGACTCTGCCTTGGTGAACATGAACGAACCGATTTTCTTGGCAACACTGGCAAAAACGTCGGCAACGAACGATCCGCTGGCTGTAGTTTTTCTAATGCTTTCCTGGGTGTCGAATAAATTGAATCGGAATTCCATACAGTCGTGACGTATATAGTGACGTTGAGTTCATGTTATTGTTGTTAGGGGTTTGACGCGTTCGACCGAAAGGTCATATGCGTTCGTATCACTCGTTTTTGCAGAGCTTTATATTCACTAACTTGCTTGGGTATCACTCCAATAGTTTCACTGATTTCGTCTTGTGTATATCACTTGTCTTGCTGGTAGAGTTCGGTTGAGTTCTATGCTGGTTCATTTTCCAGATTCGGCGGCTTGAGCCTGAAGAGGACCCTTACCATAGCTCTAATAAAATGTAGCTGGCTAATCCGTTTTGCACCGTCAAAGACGTTGAGTAGCTGAGGACCCGACATAGATTTGATTGTCCCTAGGTCGTTTTATGCATGTAAACGCGACCGGCGCCTCGCTGGCCGCTCTGCTATATTCACCGATAGGAATAAACTACAATTTTTCGTTTTCTGAGGTAAAATAGATCAAATGGGTGTGACGTCACGCTAGTATGGAAGTACGATACAACTTAGTTTAGACCCTTTCCTGTCATCCTTTTCTTCTCGAAACAAGAGGCTGTCTTATGGAAACGATGTACATAAACAAAAGACTGGGTGTACCACACTCGAACTATTTTCACCAACAATAAATAGCGCTTAAAATGTCACTGCAGCGGCTTCCCCGCCAGGGCTAAAACCGCACCCATCGATGATCACCACTAGGGCGAAAGGCCCGTAATTTCTCGAACCTCGAAAGTATCCTATTGTGTGTATCCACCCATAATCTTCCTTTGATCATTGTATGAATGAGGCGGCATGCGATCGGCTTCACAAGGTGGTAACCCGACTGAGGTTAAAAATGGTGTGACTGAGAATCAGCTACGATGTTAAACAAATCATGGGCCCCTGCTGGGAATTTAAAACCCATATCACTGGGCTTTCATGCGCTAAAGTGACAGCTTTGAATCACCTGGGTTTAATGGATGGATTCAACACTTCGTATGGTATCAAAAAATCATCTCCTTCACAATTTGTTCGAACTAAAATGTCATTCAGGAATGGTAGAAATAGTTTAAGGACGATAAAAAAAACCTCCGACTCTAGCCGGATAGAAGAAATTCTGGCTATTTGGTAAGATAGAATAAAATGGTCATCAATAAGTTAGCACGGTAGTCGAAAGAACGTAGAGAGCTAGACGCAAAGGTTCTTTGGCAACACAATTTTCGCAGAGTTGGCACTACACTTTTTCCTTAGCGGGTACCCAAATTTTCGGTCCGGATTGTTCCCGGATAACGTCTTTCACTTTGGCATACACTTCCTCAGGCGTGTCGCCTTGCACGATGGCTGAAAAGAGAAAAAAATGAATTTGATATGAACTACCCAAGACAGGACACAGCAAGAAAGATATAAAAAAAAAAAAAAACATAAACTCTAAATTTAAGAATTGTGTACTCAAGTTGTGTACTCATCAATTAGGACTTCAAGGACAGATCATACTTATTCCAGTAATTCATTCTACTTCAGTATTATTTCCATCTATTTTCGTTCCCGAGATTCTACACTTTAAGAACAAGAAACACGATCCGGCGGACTTCCGCTCAGACGTCTTTGACCTTCTTACACCACTTCAGTGACATATATCTGTCATTTCGCTAATTCTGTGTTGTCTGGCTGTTTCTAACCTTTGTTGCACTAAATTGGCTACTGCTCCTACTTTCATACCTCTGCCTTCTCAATCACTCCCACATTTGCAACAGGGTCGTTTTTCTCACTCAGCAGTGAGAAAAATAATTGAATACTTTAAGACTAGGCTCTGCTTTCAACAAATTACCTACGGCGTTGGCTGTTTTAAGCCTTTTTCGACACCCTTTGACTCGCAGCGAAAACGAGGAAAAATTTACATAACCATCTTTTCTGATGGAAAAACTTCTCGCAGTCAAAGTCGACAGCGTGATGCGCATCGAAGGCAGTAAAACACGGCAAGCGAGAAAATAAACGAGGTTTTATAAGAGAGGTGTTAGAATGCACCGTACGAAATCCGGGCCTCCGGGTTTAGAAATGGTTGGAGTGATAACGGAAGTAGGCTGCGTTAGTATTATAGGTAAGACATGTCCTTTAAGTGAATAAGTGATATGTTACTAGACTGTTGGAACTCAGCTCTATTCAATTAAACTTTAAGATTGACAGTTGAAACTAAAAAGTCTTCGCCCTTCAACCCACCCTTCACATTTATTCGTAGCGTTTTAAGCTTTTCCATTTGACCACAACCCATCCAATTTCACATTCGTCAACTAGATCGGTTTCACGCGACTAGCAACAGCAGGTCAGCCATTGTTGAACGCAAAGTGGTAATAACCAATCTTGATCTTGCTAAAAAGTCTTTCCCCTTTTGTTAATGTATCAGGGATTGTCTTAGCCAGCTTGCAAGCTTTCTATACTAGTGATAAGACATCTGTTAATTCACGAAAAACTTTGAATATGTCTTCAAACTTTTCGTTTGTTTTGAGCTCTCTTGGCGACTTTCGAGATCATGCTGGAACAAGGCTTGTTTTATCAGCGGAAAAGAGTCGAGAAAGCTGTCAAAACTGGAGTAGACGTCACCGTGATGTTTTTCCTGGAACAGTATTTCTAGTTGGAAATGATGAAAATTTCAGTAGGTTTCTAATTCTTGAAAGCTAGAGAAACTTACGAGATAACCGGAATCACCCAATGAATGTTCCGGCACGCTCTATTGTATGTCTGCAAGAATCACTCTGGTAAGTTGTGTGCCGGGGTCATCCTGGTAAGCTGTGACTCTATACTTATTCCGGTAAGCATCAAAATTCCGGTAGATTCCCTGAGCCAAATTCTGGTAGATTCCGTGGAGCAAAGTCCGGTAAATTCCTTGAGCAAGATTTGGTAGATTCCCTGAGCAAAATTCCGGTAGATTCCAAGAATTCTACTAGTTTCCGTCGGGCAAAGTCCGGTAGATCCCCTAATCTAGCCTCCAGTAAATTCCCTGAGACAAGTTCCGGTAAATTCCTTGAGCAAGATTTCGGTAGATTCCCTGACCAAAATTCCGGTAGATTCCAAAAATTCTACTAGTTTCCGTCGGGCAAAGTCAGGTAGCTCCCCTGATCCAGCCTCCAGTAAATTCCCTGAGAGAAGTTCCGGTAGATTCCTTGAGCAAGATTTCGGTAGATTCCCTGAGCAAAATTCCGGTAGGTTCCCTCAGCAATAATACGGTAGATTCTCTAAAAATCCAGTTCAAGTGCATTTGAAAAATTTAATTGGCACCAGTCAAAATATACCGGAAAATATACCCCACCCCACCCCACCCACACAAACACACCCTCGGGACCAGAGGCGTTACTAGCCAAAATGTTAGGGGAGGGGAGGGGACGAGGCATTTACCGGCTGGCTAGTAATTCTTACCGACTATTTCTGCAGAAAAAAGACTGTTTTTAACAACAAAAATGACATTTTTCAAAAAACCGACTGATTTTCAGAAAAATCCACTGATTTCAGAAAAACAACTATTTTGACGAAAAATCGACCAATTTTCAGAAAAAAACGACCTTTTTCATGAAAAAATCAACTGTTTTGACGAAAAATCGCGACCCTTCGCGCCGACTCGGTTATTTTTTTTATCGACTGGCCGACAGCATTGGGGGGGGGGGGGCCCTCCCCCCCCCCCCAGTCGTGACGCCCCTGTTTGCAACTATGCAGAATTGATATAATGTATCTACAATAATCTTCAAACAGACTCATGGGACCCTGTGGAACTTACCTGTGAAATATTCGCCAAATTCTTGCTCCAGTTTGACTGCTCGATCGTAAGTCTTCTTAGCCTGCTCGTCTGAAATCCGCTTGTTCCATTCCCTGAAAGAAAAATACATCTCAAAAGTCTGCCTCTGTTTAAAGTTAGTCTTGACGCATATGTCAAGCGTTTTTTTGTATGGAGTTCTGTGATGCATATCAAATATTGACGTGGTTTGTAGCTGGAAATCCTTCTGCAATTGCACATTTGCGTGCAATGCACCCACACTGGGTACGGTAAAAATTCCGGTGGGTACGGTAAAAATTCCGACAGTACATACGTTGAGTTCTGAGGTATCTACTTGCATGACAAAACACCTCACCTTTTTCACCAACACCCACCCGAGAGTATGTTTCGAAAAAACAAAGCTTTAGAAACAATGGACGCTCAAGCATACACTCAGGCATAGGTCGATAATTTTTTTTTTCAGAGAAGAAAAGTTTCATAATCAATTCTACTTGCACGAATGGTTGACAAACGTTAATCGGAAACAATTATATGTTCCGGCCTCCATAAACTAAAATATTGCTTTTCTTTTCGTATCTCTGTTTTGTTTCTTTTCAAAAAAAATTTTTTTGTCGGTATCTGGTTCGTAGATTTTGTCTGTATCAAATAACCTATCGCCGACTAATAGAGCAATGTTTACAACGGATACGTCAGCTACGATTCTTCATCAGCGATATTTCGGCCCTTCTTGGCAAGGGTCCTTCGCAGGCTATCAATCCTCTGGTTCAACTTCGGGGAAGGAAACAAACCTTTAATCCATTATTTACAGGTTTGATTTTTAGATCACAGGTTTGTATCCTTCCCCGAAGTTGAACCAGAGGATTGAAAGCCTGACGAGGACCCTTGCCAAGAAGGGCCGAAATATCGCTGATGAAGAATCGTAGCTGACGTATCCGTTGTAAACATTGTTAGAATAAATGTTTCAAAGTCAGCTTGGGCTCAAAGAATATTTAACGAGTAATAGCTTGTCCCTCCATTCTGGCATCTAGACAAATTTGTTTTTCTTGTATGAATGTTTGAAGATAAAACTGAAACTATCCCTGTTATAGCAGTAATAATACAATGCAACAACAGGCTATTGACCTCTAAACAATTCTACTAAAACACTTTTCATCATACCTATTTCCAGCGTACAGTCCGTACGTCTAGGGAATTCCTCAAAACGCTGATGGAATCACTCAATACCACTTATTATTCAATACTACTCATCATTTATAGAGGCGAAAGCCTTTTGATGCAGTTACATTATTATTATTATTACTTCAGATGAAAGGTCGTTCCATAGTTACGATTACTACTTATTAATAAATGAATGGAGAACTTACATTATTGCATCGGCAGACTTCGGTTTGATGAAGATCGCAATTGGGAAAAGACGTGCAAGCTGCAACCGCTTTATGGCATTTCCGCTAACGTCCAAAATGCAGTGTTTCCCCTAAAAATGAAAATCTCGTTAAAGCACAGGTGAAATCTGATCCCATTCGATTAGTCGTGTTTTTTGTCGTTTTAACGTCCAAAATGCAGTGTTTCCCCTAAAAATGAAAATCTCGTTAAAGCACAGGTGAAATCTGATCCCATTCGATTAGTCGCGTTTTTTGTCACCTATCTACCAAGGACTTGGTTAGTTTGCCAGTTTTTGGCACCAAGCGCTTACTCCTCGCTGCTCTTTTGACCGTTTTTGGACAAAGGCCTTTCTCCTTTCTTTTTTTTTTTTTTTTTTTCCGTAGCATCTTTTCTTCTTTCTGCTCAGGCCTTCGGAGAAAGGAGGTTGGCAACTCCGAGGTGAGTTGACATCTGCTTAGCAAAACGGCGACAGACCCCTCATTACCAGAGAACGGCCAAATTAGTTGACGGTGCAAAACGGATAAGTCAGCTACATTTTATTAGAGCTATATTTCGGCCTTTCTTGGCAAAGGCCCTCTTGAGGCTCAAGCTTGAAAATGAACTTGCGGAAAAGGAATTGAAAATTCTTCCTCAAATATCTGATTTTATGAACTTCTTCTCTGAAAGTTGATTGGAGTTAAAGCCGGTGCTGTGATTTCGTTCTGGACACGGCTGCTGTTTTTGCTGTTCGATGGGTTGCCGAAAGGGTAGAGATTCTTCTGCATTTTCGTTTTGGAGTCAACTCTCTCTTCGTCTTCTTTCCAGCTAAGATGGATACTTGTCGGCGGCATGTATGGGCGACTTGAAGTTCCGTATTGTGGTGATAGGCAGTCGTTCAGCCCAAGCTGACTGCGAATCATATTTTACGGTGCAAACGGAAAGTCAAATTAGCAGAAAGCCAAAGCAGAAAGGACAGAGGACTTGAGAGGCCTTCGATCTCTTTTGGCAAAAAACGCGACTATTGTTTTCCTTCTCAATAAGGAACGCCATTACCAGTCCACTAATTATCAATTATCCTTTCACAATTGTTTCCATGAGCGTGTTCCACCCTACTTACCATAGTTACTACGCATGATGTCACAAATCTTGGTTTTTTTGCGTCAAGGCTGGAACGTATTTTTCTATTTTCGGCTAAATACCGTTCCGGGGCTTATAGGGTCAATGACGTCACATAAATCGTAGTTACCACGCTCACTACGTGCCCAAACGTTGTAAGCAAATAGTCACTCTTTCGAGAAGGTTGGAACGGTCAGCGTAGTAACTTTTCACGAGGTTTGAATGAAAATCGTAACTAATAGTTTATATATATATATATATATATATATATATATATATATATTTGCCCATTTACAAAGGGGAAAAGCAGAGAACATAAAGAAAAAGAAACTACAGAAAATATTTACACGCACTAAACATAATACTAAATCTATATCACGAATCGAGTTAGTCTATGGTTTGCGCAAGCATTTAAAGCTCTTGCTCGAGCACTTGTTTCAATTTTATGTATTTTACAACAAGCTCCATGCTTTTGCTTTTAAGCGAGAATCCCACGAAGGTTCTTATAACAGCTATGCCCCGCCCGCCTCTCCAGTTGTTTATGATTGGTTCAATCAAAAGTGTACAAACCAATCAGAGACTACCTTTATTGGAGATGCTAGTCAAGCTTGAGCGTGAATCCGTAATAGGTAGTATTCTTTTCACAGTGGATGAGACGTTGCGAAAGTTAATGCGTAGGGGCTGATCTGTTTATTTCTTTCCAGGAACTTGAACGCGCAACTTTACGTCAACGGTGGGCAGAGGTGCGCGAATCCGGATTCGGGTTCAAACCCAGGATTCGTCTTTATGGCCGGATTAGAATCTTCTGCTTGTCAGGCTGGATTCCAAAGCCTGAACCTTACGAATCCGCTCTAATTTTTAATCTTTCCCCAATATAATTTAGGTTTTGTGCTTGACGAGCTCCAAATTCATTCCTGGTTGCGAAGAAGAACACCATACTATAACAACCACACCTAAAAACCTTGAAACCTCAAAACTGAAGAGTAATGTATAAAAAGGAACAACCACATGTCAATCAAGCTCACACACACTGGTTTATGGTTTACATCGCATAATTAACCGTCTCATTTGCCTTAGGCATCAGTACTTTTTTTTTATCACCTCTGTTTTTAAACTATAACCTATTATCTGATTTGATTTTTGTTAAGGTCGGAACTGAATCCGGAGTTGATTCAGGACTCGAGTCCTTAGCATGAAACAGTACGAAAAAGAGGATTCAGATTCGTCCCTAGCCCTGGATTCGGATTCCAATCCTTTCATGGTCCGATTCGCCCAGCTCTTCAGTACCGGATAAGCTCTTCAGTAAACCTTTAAAATGCAAATAATGACGTCTGTTACGTCCTGTTTCCCCATTTATACGCCTCCTTCAAAGCCGTATTCAAAGCCGTGAGAGGTAGGAGCTCTCTTGCGTCATTTAAAAACAAAGTAAAAAATCATTTATTAGCATTACAGAAGAATAATTAAATAAGGTCTGATAAAATAAAACAAAAAATAAAAAAAATATGCTTAAGAATAAAATAATAATATTTTTTTTTTATGATGGGGTGGCTTCCCCAGGGGTAAGGTGCAGGAAGGTAATTGGTTAGTTTTTTGTTTTTTGAGAGGCAAGGTTGTGTCTGAGAGTAGGAACAGTGACCACTCTGCGTATTGTGTTTAAAATGTAATGATTGTGGTTCTCGGCGTCCAGAAATGGACTGAGTGTTTTGGTTATGTATGATTTATTTTGTGTTTGTTAATAAACCCATTGAACTTGAACTTGAACTTTATCCAGGAGGGGGGAGGGAGGGGGGCCTCACCGGCTTTTTGGTTTCCTTTTGTGGTCTCGATTAGGACAATTGAAGTTGATGTTTCGTTCAGTAGTTTTTCTGCATTAATGCAGTTTTTATTTTCTGCCATCCCCTAGAACAAGGTTACTTACTTCTTGGGGTGGTTGTCAAACTTAAGTGTTTTATTTGTTTATTCAACAAATTTCTCTCTCTCTCAAAAATAAACCAGTTCATTCATTCTTAAAAAGAAATATTCGCTTCGTTATAGACCTTAACCTCTCATTTATGTCCTTGTTTTACTGTTTGGTATAGAGCTGCTTCGACCCGCGAGACGAGTCCGTACCGAGTGGTTAGCGCGCCAGACTCGCAAGTGAAGGGTCGCTTGTTCGAGTCTCGGTAGTGCCTACTGTTTGGTTTGGGACGGGGGTTAGTGGCGTAACCCTGTAAGACAAGCCAAAGTCCACCCAGCTTCAAATTGGTACCTGGAGAAATCCGGGGAAGGTGACAGGAAGGGTGTGTGAAAGCTCAGGATGGCTGGCCCCCAACCCCCCATTGCACTTCCTGGCTGAGGGCCGAGAGTCGGAGATCAGCACCGCCAGCTTGGCCTGTCAAGGCTAGTGCTGATACCTTTACATTTACCTTACCCGCGAGGCGAACCCCCAACCTCGAAATAAATTCCTGGATACCACCCTACACCAGAAGAAACAACCCTGCAACCAAATCCGTTTAGTGACGTTACTTAAACTCACGGTTGATTCAGGTTCATGTCGTATAGCTACAGTCTGACGAAGACCCTTTTCAAAGATAGTGAGTTGTCCCAAAATCGGCCGTCTCTCCCGTCCCGTCGTCCGTGAGTCGGACCGAGAGGAACACTGGTAACCAGTTTTGTCCATATCCTGCTAACTCTTCTGCCCAAGTTTTACACAGTTTCATCCCATCATTTATTTCTGGTCATATCTTAATTCGCAAATATTTTATTCCTTTTCGAGCTACTTGTAAATTTGATTGATCGATTGAAGAAGGGACGAGTTATCGCAAGACCATCTCAGCAGACCATACTTTTTTAGCAGTATCGCTATGAATCATTTCAGCGCTAGCGCTAAGAATCATTTAAAAAAGATGACCAGCTTTTATAAAAAAAAAAGAAAGTTTCAGTAGCCCTCCAAACCCACAACCTGTACCCATTTTTTAACAAGTGAATAATATAGTGCGTAAATATTTGCAATTTAGTTGTCAAAATCTCGTGTATTTTTTAAACCTTTTATGTGACATTGAAGGACCAGATGGTTTAGCATAGTTCTGTTTTATACATTATTTTGTACTCCTCAGTTCTGAGGGAAATGGATAAATAATAAATAAACAAAAAGTGGTGCTTTCGTACCTTTTCTGCTACTTCCCTAACGGAAGCCACCGACGTTCCATAGAGGTTGTCGTTGTACTGACCAGCTTCAATGAAGAGATGGTTTTGGATATCTCTTTCCATGTCTTCGCGCGTGACGAAGTGGTAGTCCCGCCCGTCCTGTTCGTAGTCCCGAGCAGAGCGTGTCGTGTCTGGAAGGGAAAAAAGGTAGAATGAATGAATTTATTACATGCAGCCAGTAATCAGGCATTTGTCCAGTACATACAGGAGAAAAAGTAAATGAACGCTCGACAAGAAATACAGAGGGTACACAAAGAGCCACTCCCCTCCCGTCCCTCCTCCCCTACCGTTTTCCGTGCGTCGGTCCGATGGCAATCAGTGTTCCCCATATCCCGCTAATTCTTCTGCCCAATTTTTACGTAGTTTCATACCATCATTTATTTCTGGTCATCTCTTGTAAGTGTATTAGTTAATTTGTTTCTTGTGTGTCTGTGTATTTTGTAAAGTTGTATTCCTTTTCTAGCTTTTAGCTATTCGGATTAAACGTGATTGATTGATTGAAGAGCGTGTTCCACCCTACTTACCGTAGTTACTACGCATGGCGTCACGAGTTCTGGCTTTTTACCGTCAAGGCTGGAACGATTTTTCTATTTTCCAGCAGGATCTCACGCCAGGCGCGGATCCGACCAATCACGTTATAGGGATGCGTAGTTACTACGCTTACTAAGTTCCCGAGCATGGTAAGCAAATAGTAACTATTAGTTACTATTCCGACAAGGTTGGAACGGTCAGGGTAGTATCTTTTCGTGAGGATGGAACGGAAATAGTAACTAATAGTAACTATTGTTAGAAGGGTGGAACACGCTCAAAATCTACAACGACAGCAACGGATAAATAAACGCAAAACAAGAAATAGACAACGAAACACGAAAAGAACAATCAATTTACTGCATTAGCTGGCGCATTGGGCAATGGGCAGGAAGGCGGATGAATGATGGCAGACGATGTTCTCATAAAGAGGTAGAGGAAGGTCATCGCCATAATGTAAAAAAGGGATTTAACAGAAAACAAGAGACAAAATACTCAACAAGTCTCAACGAGTGCGAAAGCGCTCAAACATAGAGTGTGAATAGGTCCTTTATGCTTCCTCCTCATGATCAATGAAATAGCTGTCGGGCTGGAAGAAAGATGGAAGTATGTAGATGATCTTTCCCTAGCAGAGGTAGTATTTGGAGCGTGTAAAAGTCAAACTTTCAATTATATTGAACAAGTTACCTCTGAAGCAGCAAAATTAAATATGGTGGTAAATAAAGATAAATCTTCAGTAATGACATTTTCATTTCTCAAGAAAAGCCTACCTGAATTCGAACCACCTATAGACCCAAACCTCCTCTGTAACAGCACTACCCTGCTTGGGGTAGTGATCTCTTCTGATCTAACTTGGCATGAAAACACAAGATTGATTGTAAAAAAGGCAAATGGTGCTATCCAAATGCTGAAGACTCTAAAGAAATTCCGGGTTCCTAAGGATAAACTAAAATTAATTTTCTGCATGTTCATCCGCCCACTAGTAGAATATGCATGTCCTGTTTGGCATTTCGCTCTTACAAAAGAAGAAAGTGATAAAATTGAACGGGTTCAGAAGAGGTCGCTACAAATCATCTACGGAGGTTCCCCACTGCCTTACTCTTTTTATCTAAAAGAATACAAACTTGACCCCCTTTTTGCCCGTCGAGAGAAACTGTGCCTAAAATTTGGCTCAACCCTCCTCCTCCACCCCATCTACAAGAACTTCCTCCCGCCCCCCTTTGTCCCCCTCAGATCCCGACTCCCCAGAGAGGCGGCTGCGAAAGTTCCAAAACTGACACCGGCTTACTCCAGGTCACAGCGTTATTCTCGAAGCTTTGTGCCGAGTTTTGTTCGTACTTTTAACAATTCGTAACTTGTGCGTTTTATCCTATTCTTTTTGTTTTTCTCGTTGACAAATCTTTCTTGTATTAACTGTTTGACTAAAAGATACCATATTTGGGCTATGCCTATGAGAGACTGTATCTTGTTTACATTAAATGATTTGATTTGATTTGATTTGATTAGTTGCGTTATTGCAGATACCATGCAGTTATCGTGGTATTTGATACCACGGTCTTTTTTGCAGTTATCGTGGTATCTGATATTCAGATAACCGTTGTAACTGATCCTGGTATCTGAAAAAGTCATCTCACTTTCATAAATTTTTTTCAAATTGGTGGGAAAGAAGTTTGGCACTTAGTGATGTGACTGAATATCAGTTATTGTTTAGGGATGACTTCAAAAAGCGCAATTTCGGCAACGGTTATTTTTGCAGAGCAACCGTATATCAGATACCACGGTAACCACAAACACGACTAATTGCAAATCAAGTTACCGTGGTAACAGATACTATGGTATCTGCAAAATGCAACTAATGTAAAAACGAGATTGGTCAGGGAAGACCCTGGGATCTATAGGTACACGAAAATACATAGACAATAGTGATCAAGCTGTGATGGACAAAGTGAGCCCAGCTGGAGCATTGTCTTTATTTATTTAGGCTAACTAAAGTCAGTATGTTATTCCTGCGTGTGGCTTGTAGATTTAGACGCACAAAAGCCCTAGTCGGTGTAGTCTATACCGAACAGTTACACAAGACCAAGTAACAATAAAAGTTAAACAGGAACTAAAATACAAAATGGTAAAAATTCTTACGAGGGACACAGCTTCCGAACTGATCGGGTGATTCTGAGATCAGGTCATCATTTACCCTATCCTTCAAAGGTCCAAGGACAATGATGGGTCGACTGTATGGGACTTCTGTCTGTTCCACCGCTTCATAGGACAGGACGGTTTCCTCTTCTGTAAAACAATAGCACAAAATTACACATCAAGTTAATAAACTTATATTACGATGGGATGTTATACAAGGCAACTTTACCGTGACAAATAGACCAGAAGCAAATCTGATCTCAGTAGGTAGAGCAGTGGCGTGGTAGCGCCAAAGTTCGTGGGTTCAAATCCCGCCTGGGGAACACACATGTCTTTCACTTTGCTACTTATTACACATACAAACGAGTTGTGTTGTGAAAGGGGGGGGGGGGGATACGGTTGTGACGATATCCAGACATGCTGTTACAAGCCAGGAACAAAAAAAAGGGTTAGACACACAGCTGTATAACCGGCGCGTGAAAACTAGCTTGAGGACAGAGAAGAAACTGGGCTGAGTTTCGTTCACGGGTTTAAGAAGTTGGGTGATGCTATCGGTTGCCAAAGATACACAGCGGGCATAGACTCTTTAGACTCCCTTGAAAAGCGCTGGTAGGAAACCGGGGCAAAGTAAACATTCCAAATCCCCATTTCATTTCTGTATCTATTACTGCCTAGTGGCATCACTTAACAAAGTCTGGGAACTTTTTACGACCACCATAGATTACGCCAGCTCATCTGAGGAATCGGACGTCAAACTGCCACAGTCCTTTAACCAACAGTTCCCCAAAACCAACACTTTGGAAAATCAAGGAAACGGTAGTATTGTTTTATCTGCCTTGAATCATCTATTTCGCAAAAAAGGCCGCCAGACCCTTCGGGTGGCTTATTTCAAATTCACATTCCTTCTGGTACCGGAACAGATGAGCCGTTGCTTGATTCGATTCGTGAATCTGCCATTCTCGCTTTAAAACGATGAATTGTTTGAAAAGTTTGTTAACCTGACATGCGTATATGACCACCTGCGGCCTTTTTTTTTTCATAGTGTCAATTAAGTAGCTTGTTGCTTTTACGCTTCTTCTTTTCTTTTCTCTGCATTTACTCTGTACCTTGTGCTAACCACTTGCACTTGTGCCACAGAATGGCTTTCTGCCACGAGAATGGCATTGTGCCACAGAGAATGGCAGCACGACCAGTTCCTAAGATCCTACCCATACGGGCGATTTATGCGCGGTATGACAGAAGTTTTGCCCCCTCTTTTTCAACGCGAAATTTTAAGTAAAATCCTTTTCCTTTGTTTGTGTTGATTTTTGAAATTTAGCGTTTAATTTGTTGCTATTTTTGTTTTTGTGTAATTCATGGAATTTTGACTATGTTAAAGCACAATTATATACAATTATGCTTGACGAGAGAATAAATATTCGTTTTTTGTTAATATCGTAAGGAATTTTTTTTGAAGAATAAAGTCTGATTGATTGAGATAATTCAATCAATCAGTGCTGGTGAAGAGTATTTCTTAGTATAATACCGTGACCAATAAACCAGAAACAGTGCCAGTGCCATCTACGTATTATTATTAATTTCCGTGACATGGGGATGTGAACTGGTTTGATGAAATTGCCTTCGGGCGATATCATTGTTCATATGGCCGGTTTCTACCAGACTATTGTAGTAGTTTGCGAACTCTGTTCACAAGTCCCTCGGTAGCTCAAATGGTAAGAGCGCTTGCCTTGTAAGCAGAGGGTCTTGGCTTCAAATCTCGGCTGAGGAGCATTTGTCGTTCAGTTCACTACTTATAAAATATTTCTTAGATGACCGTTCATAACCAGCGAAGTCCATGTCAACAATCCCGCTACCCTCCATTACCATTAGCAATAAAACACCTCTTCCTAGCCGTAAAACTACTTGGCTAGAATTAATCTTGTTAATCTAGGGAGTATTAGCAAATATTACTCACTTAAGCTGGTTGAGTCACTTTCGGAAGGTGATATAATTCCGTCTGTAACACAAAAGCAAAACATTAAAAAACATGCAAAAATACCAAAAAATGTAAGAAAAAAGTGCAGAATGAACTGCTGGAGTACAGGTTAATCAAAGGGCATTCCTGAATAGAGAGGCATGCGACAAGAGTACACCTACTCTGAATACTGAATCGGATCTTCACTACAAGGGTATTTACATCCCTGTAAATAATACAGTATTTACATCCCATACAAGGGAATTTACATCCCTACGTAAATTCGAAATCGCCTCCTTTAGTCATGGGGAAGAAAAATTGTGGGGACCTTGGGAGGTTTCTCAAGCAGTCTATGGAGCATCGGGAGCGATTTTTGGAGTAAGGGTTCCCTCCTTTTGGTGTAAACATTGTGTTTGTGAGTGCCATTTTATGTAATTTTCCTGCCATGGCCCCACGGGCTTTTTGGAAATAAATTCATTCATTCATGAACGAAGGCTGAAACTCTGCACGGAGTTTGGTGTAAAATTTTTGAATCACCCAATCCACACAAATATTTTCCCTTTCGAAAAGCTGACGAAAAGGCTCCCTCTCGAGGGAGCTGCTCCCTCTCAAGGTAGCTAGCTAATCAAATGTGCCGACCAGAGGTTCGCAAAGAGTTTTGTTCCTTCATTTCTAAAGATGTACTACAGAGCGTAAGCTGAACTGCAGAGCAAAATAACACTATGGAGTAGCGCCAAGACCTATGCTTTCCATGCTTCGCAAACGGGCCAAACTCGTAGCGGGGCCCATTACGTTTGCGGCATTTAAAGCGAGACAAACTTGAGGGCTTAGAAATTTCTAGTAAAGCTAGATGCGGTCTGCATGCATCATGACATGGAAGCCTGTATCTTCTTTTTTGCTGTGTTTCTGCTTCAGATATGAAGTTATTGAAGCCTGCGCTAGTGCAAGACTGATTGAGTTTCTGTAGGGACGTTCTAAATCGCTAGTGGTGCTAGTGTCGCTACTATTCGAGTGTGTATCACTTTTTTCAAGCCTAGGCGCTACTCCGTAGTGTTACTTTGCTCTGCTGAGCAGCTAGTTAAATTTATAACGTTATTTATGACTGTTGTAGCCCTATATGATAATAATAATATAACTGCAGTGAAAAGGCTTTCGCCTCTGTTAATTTCTCGAGATACTGTGTACACTAATCAAATTTCAGCCAGGTGACGATGCGTAGGCCTATTATGATTTATGTGTGTGCTCATAGGTTGTATCTATGACTATACCAAAAACATTTGGCGTAAACCATGACAAGTTTTTGGTGGATAATAAGAGTTATCTATCTATCTAAGTTTTGGCTTTAGCTGGCTTTCGTCCGTGCTAAGGATTAACCCAGTTCAGGCACGGCTATATAAGCCATTCATTCCGTTTTGTACCAGACGTCCGTCAAACACCTCGTCAAAAACAGCCCCCGCCAAAAAAACCTCAAAAACACCGTTTAATATTCGCACCGTACCAGCCCCAGAGATGGGCGAATCCGGATTCGGATTCGAATCCAGGATTCGTCTTTTGGCCGGATTCGAATCCGGACTCGAGTCTTCTGCATGTCAATGGGCTTGGGAAAAAGCTTAAAACAGCCAAAGTCGTGGATAATCTGTTAAAAGCACAGCCTTTTCTTACAGTTTTCAAAAAGTTTTGAATACTGGAACATACAAGTAAATAGTATAATAAACTTAATGCCGCAAAATTGAACATCACCTGGGAAGTGCAATCTGAGTTAAAGTTAAATCCGAGCTACAGTGCGAGGCAAATATATATATATATTTAATTTATGACACACCAAACGCACAAGGCGACTGTAGAATAAAAGGAAGAAAGGAAAAACAACAGAGTAGAAATCGACATAAAGCACGACAGTTTAGACTAAATAAAAAAAAAAAACTGATCGGTTGCTCAAACGGACATGTGACCCCGGAAACGCTCTTTCAAGGCCACAGTTTGGCGATTTTTGGAAAAACGCCTTTGATTTAAATGTTAATGTTATGCACAGTCTTTAAGAAATTCCGTGTTTGTCAGGAAAAATACACATCGAAGTACTTACGATCAGGGTCGTCTGAACCTTCGTCTGATTGGTCATCCCGGCTCTTCAAGAAGGGGAATCGCCGACTGAAGGCGAAGTTCTTCTTTTTCCTCTCTAAGGTTGATTGCTAAAAGAAAATTTGAAAATAAGATTTATATATATAATAACTTAATTAAAAGAGTCATGCAAGCTAACTACTTCAAACAAAAAAGCATGCAAAATAATTTTTTTCGTATTATAGCATTTTCGTATCGCGACTCGCCGTCGTACTGCGATGACTTCTATGCAAGCTTTTTCCAAATTTATACGAGGCTGTTGCACCCACAATATTTGTAGGTGGAACTATTGACCCGTCTCCAGTACGAGCTCCAGTACTTTTGGTTAGATAGATAGATATTTGTATTGATCTAACTCGTAGCGTCGACATGGCACTAAATACGTCGACCATTACATTTAATGTGTTACAATACTTGAATATATAGAATTATTACATCAAAGAAAATAAATCACTTGGAATTAACTCATTTTTCGTTGATTTTCTCTACAAAATATGGCACAAATGAATTCGAATCCCGGGAAGTGCTACATCTAACTGGCACCAGGAGATTTTGGTGCCGCGTCCGCCCTGTCGCCGGTGCTAGATCGGTCTAGCACCTAGGGTTTCCTCAATCGGGTTTCCTCAATTTCGAGAGGGTAGGTCTTTTGTACGATGCCAGGACCAGCGGTCGCAAGCATAGACGTCAGTTCAGAACAAGACATGGTTAAGAAGTTTGTGTATTTCCCATCTTTACGTAAGTTCGCGATACCAAAAACGAAATTGAGACTGGATATGCTAAAATCGTTCCGAATAAGCTATAGGCCACTCTTTGTGCCACTCGGTCCTTAATTCATCTAGAATGTATCCCCTACTGAAGAAAAAGGATTTATCCACAAGTCGAGTTTTACAGTCCCGGTATTGCTTGTTTATTCCTCCTTTACTTGCCAATGTCGTATAACAATCGTAAAATAGAATGAATTTTCGGTCATAACATAGCCTTAAAACAGGAGGTGCTGGATAGAAAGCTGTCGGATGTAGCGTCCTCTCCCCCACCACATTCTTGGCTGCTCCTTTTAAGTGTTACTGTTTATCCACTTCCAATTTTTTTTTGTCTCCCTCCCTTACCTTTTTTTAATTTATTCCACTTTTAAAAAAATTTAATTTAAATTCATTAAATCCAGCAAGTTGATAAAAATTGCCTCGAGCTGATCACTGATCCTTTTGCCCGTGTATCTGGCGATTGTACGGGTTCGACAACTACGTTCACAACCCCCTCATGGCTTCACTTGTACAGCGTCGGTCTTGAAAACCAAAGGTCGTGGGTTCGAATCCTGCCGCAGAAGTTTTTCGTCTTTCATTGCTTACAAGAGTTCAAATCTCTAACCCGTGGAGACATCACTGGAACCCTCAATACGAAGAAGCATCTGATCAAGGTTTGCCATTTATCGTGCCATCGTGATCTTTGAAGTCAAATCTTTGATTCACCCACTCCATATAAGGATTTTGCGTTCTGTAAAGTTGTCTATCAGGCTCCCTCACAAGGTAGCCACTGCGTTCGAAACATTTCAGCCATTCTAACTAGAGGTTGGCAGAGAGCTTTGTACTTTCTTTTATAACATTAGTTGCGTTTTTGCAGATATCATGGTAGGCGTATCTGATACCACGATCTAAAGCCTTTTTTGCAGTTACCGTGGTTCTGATACCACGGTCAAAAGGAACTGATCAGTTATCGTGATTTGATATTCAGATACCACGGTGGTAACTGATCGTGGTATCTGAAAAAGTCATCTCACTTTCATCATCACCAACAATAGAGACTAGGATTTTGTCAAATTGGTGGGAAAGAAGTTTGGCCCTTACTGATGCGACTGTATAGAAGTTTTTCTTTTAGGACGACTTCGAAAAGCGCAATTTTGGCAATTGTCGTTCTTGTGGAGCAACCGTAGTATCAGATCCCACGGTAACCGCAAAAACGACTAATAGCAGATCCAGTTACCGTTGTAACAGATAACATGGTATCTACAAAAACCCAACTCTTATATAACTGAGCTTAAGCCGAGAGTAGCCTCTTCATCTTCTTCTTTTCATGTAGCAAACAAACTTGGCGTAAGCAATGACAGGTTTTTGGCGAACAGTTACCGTTCTACATCGAAATACACTTTTAATCCCTCTTTCAACAATCAACAACAACAATACAGATCAATTAATGTCTAACACAGACGAATTAATGTCTAAGAGTCTCCAAGCGCCTAGCCCTTTAGGGTCTACTGGTTCTACGAAAAAAAAGGGCGTATTTTCGACGCAACGTTTAAGATTCCTACCAGTTCGAAACACGCAGCATGAAAGAAAAGTCCATGTATAAGCAACGTTTTCATTCGACGGACCTACTAAATGCAAAAAACTCAAAGAACGAAGACAAAGTAAACTTCGAGCGCAAGCATTGCAAGCAAGCATAGCAAATCCTGCAAGACCTTTCCGCAGCGCAAACTAAGAGCGTGCTCCACCCTTTAACACTAGTAACTATTAGTTACTATTTCTGTTCAATCCTCACGAAAAGTTACTACGCTGAACGTTCCAACCTTCTCGAAGACGTAACTAATAGTAACTATTTGCTTACTATGCTCGGGAGCGTAGTAAGCGTGGTAACTACGGATCTCCATAACGCGATTGGCTGGATTACGCCACGCAGAGATATTTTGACGAAAATTGAAAAATGCGTTCCAGCCTTGACGCCAAGAAGCATAATTCGTGACGTCATGCGTAGTAACTAGGGTAAGTAGGATGGAACACGCTCTAGTTGTGAAAAGTCCCCGCGAAAAGACGTCCTCAGCGAAACGTACCCGTGGCGAAACGTCCCATAGTATAAATATATTTTTCTCCAAAGTATGTATTTTCCAATTATACATTTTTCTGTTATGCCATGTTCATAAATTAATCCACTCTGAAAGAATGCAAAGTCTGATGAAAACCTTGGCAATTCTCATATTTTTTTTGTTTTTACCGGTTGGGGACATTTTGCCGTGAGTACGATTCGCCAGGGGAAGTTTCAACTGGGAGACTTTTCGCAAACCACCACTGCGGATACACGAGCGGAATGTTCCAGCCGAATTGTCTGCGCTTCCGCCATAAAACGGATAAAATCTCAACTTTTCCGTAAGAACTGATGAAGGCCAGCCGACCCGGATCGTATATTCGCAGCATTACTGAGAGCGTCTAGTGTATACTCTATATAACTAAGTCCAAAACACGAAAGAGATCCTCAGGAAGAAGGAGTAAGCGTGTCCGTACGACTCAAACTCAACGACTCAAATCCTGTGTCAACCAATCACCGCGATCTTTGGGAGCACTTGTGACACCACTTCTGCCTTTCTTCCGCTAGCTACCTGGAGAGGCCGGAGATTTTGCATCGGCAAGGAGAGATAGTCATCGAAAGTATTGCAGATTATTCGAGCCTACTCCGCGGAACCACAATCTAGTGGTAAAGGTTCGAGAATGGTGAACGCACATGAATGCGCGTGAAACTGTCCGGCATCTAGGTGTTCAATACTTCTGGAGCGCAGCTCTCCCTAGTATATCTAAGCAAAGCTCTTAGTCGTCGCCATAGGGGTATTTCATTCGTCAATACGGGCGTTTGAGAGTATACTCTTGATGACTAACTCTCCTTGCCGATGCAAAATCGCCGGATACCTAGCGGAAGAGCCGGAAGCGGTATCACATCTGCTATTCAAACAATGTTTGCAACGGATACGTCAGCTATGATTTTTCATCAGCGATATTTCGGCCCTTCTTGGCAAGGGTCCTCGTCAGGCTGTCAATCTTCTTGTTCAACTTCGGGGAAGGAAACAAACCTGGATTACAGGTTTGGATTACAGGTTTGTTTCCTTCCCCGAAGTTGAACAAGAAGATTGACAGCCTGACGAGGACCCTTGCCAAGAAGGGCCGAAATATCGCTGATGAAAAATCATAGCTGACGTATCCGTTGCAAACATTGTTTGAATAAATGTTTCAAAGTCAGCTAGGGCTCAAAGAATATTTATCACATCTGCTCCCAAAGGTCAACGTGATTGATTGACTCAGGATTTGAGTCGTTGAGTTTGAGTCGTTAGTGAGACGTTTACTCGTTCTTCCCGAGTATCACTGGCGTGTTGACTTAGTCACATAGAGCGTGTTCCACCCTACTTACCGCAGTTACTACGCATGACGTCACGAATTCCGGATTTTTGCCGTCAAGGCTGGAACGATTTTTCTATTTTCCAGCAGGATTTCACGCCAGGGGTGAATCCGACCAATCACGTTACAGAGATACGTAGTTACTACGCTTACTACGCTCCCGAGCATGGTAAGCAAATAGTAACTATTAGTTACTATTCCGACAAGGTTGGAACGGTCAGCGTAATAACTTTTCGTGAGGATGGAACGGAAATAGTAACTAATAGTAACTATTGTTAGAAGGGTGGAACACGCTCATAGAGTAATAGAGATGAGTGATGGTTGATTTACCATCACTTGCGATCGGGACACCTGAAAATCGGTATCGCAAACGAAAATCGCAAACGCACATGCAGTGCACGTGAAAAATCGCCCGGCATTCCAGTGTTCCATATTTCTAGTAGCTCTGCTGGCGTTAAAAAAAAATTAAATAAGAAAAAACTGTATTTGAAATAAAAAAAAATCAGGGATCTGTGGGAGAACTGCCAGGCCACGGTATTAAAGCAGAACTGAAACCCTGAAACTATTCCTTTAGTTTCAATCTTGCAAGCCCCACTACCAGTCCGCCTACTTTCGATTTTCCTTTCACAGTTGTGTTCGTATTTTAGCTGTCGAGAAAAAAACAATCTTCCCATGGTGCTTTTTTTACAACTAAGCACCTCCCTCGCGTCGTTTCTAATTGGTTCAGTGACTGTACAAACCAATCAGACACAAAGTTTGTTAGCGATGTTAGTAGAGATGCACACTGAAAAGACGTTGCGGGAGTTGCTGCATGATAGCTAATCGTTTTTTTCTTCCGGGGAGTTTGAACCTCGGGGAGTAGCAACTTCAGGCTATGCCCATGGTGGGGAATCGAAACGATAAGCTGTTCAGAGGACCTTTAAAGCACAGCTCTTAGTAGCAATGGCTTTTTCATGATAAAATGGTTGCGAATTGTTGTTTTTCAAGAATACTTGCTTCGTGAAATTAAAGGACCACTCGCACTATTTACTCTCCAACTTACAGTATTTTAAAATATTTGAATACTTTAAAACTATGCTGCGCTATCAACAAATAACACACGGTTATGGCTGTTTTAAGCCTTTTTCGAAACCGGTTGATTCATAGTGGAAACAGGGAAACCACAATTTATATAACCGGTTTTTCTGCTGGAAAAACTTCTCGCAGACAACCGTCTACAGCGTGATACACATCGAAGATAGCAAAACACGGCAAGTGGGAAAATCAGCGTGGTTCTGTTAGAGGGGTTAGAATGTACCGTACGAAATTGGGGTCTCCAGGTTTAGAAATATAAGGAGCGATTATGGATCTAGGTTTCATTAGTATTATAGGTAAGACAAGTCCTTTAAGGATTATCTTGTTAGCGCTTGCCGAATCTGGCTGGGCTAAATACTAGTTTTTTCTTGCGAAAAATTAAAAGAAATGGGCGCAGATAAAGGCTTGGGACCGTGCGTTAAAGCAAAGTATTCAGGCTACGTCTCAAGACAAAACAAAAGTTATTGTCTGACGACCCGTTTATCGGGATGGTTCTTTACAATTAAAAAAAAAAATACCGCAAGGGTAGTTCGAATAATACTAGGGTTCTTTTTTATATTAATGGATAATTATGATTATTTTTGTTTGTATACTGTATCATGTCAAGGCTTATGGGGCAGATATACTGATATAAGTGTTTTGCTCCGACCTGTTGAAATTTATAATTTGACGAACATGATTATTGTTGTTTTTATATAGCTTCGTCGTTGACTAAGTAAGTACACTGAATTGGATTGTGCCATGTTGTGCTTATGTTTTAAATAAATCAACCAATCAATCAATCCTTCAATATCTCGGCTAGCACTGAAAAGCGAAAATTTTGTACGTACAAGGATTTGGTAAAATGGGAGATTTCGGAGATTAGAAGACCACGTACATCGCCACTGGGTATGTGAAAACAGTGAAAATCAAGAGGGGTCCGTTAACGTTTTTAAGACTCTCACCTTATCAGGCGCTGGACTCTTGCTACCCTGGAATTTGACTGTCCGATCCCTCGCTTTCTGTTTCCTCTCCCAGCGTTTTCGGCTCGGTATTATTCCAAGCCCCTCTTCTTGTCCGTCGGGGAGAATGCGTCGCGCCTGCCACCACTCGTCGTCCGACGCGTTAGTAACATGCAGAATCTCTCCGTAGTGAAAGGCAAGACCGCGAGATGGCAGACCGTCATCCTTGTTGGGATCATAGTCGAAAAGAGCCCTAAAAATTGTCTAATATGAGTCACGTTTGACGAAAGCATTCCTTCAGCCAAAGCGGACTTTTCGCAGATACCATGGTCTGAAGTCGTTTTTGCAGTTGTGGTATCTGATACCACGGTCAAAAGGCGTTTTTGCAGTTATCGTGGTATCTGGCCAGTTATCGTGGTATCAGATATTCAGATACTACGGTCCGACCGTGGGAACTGGTCGCCGTATCTGAAAAGTCATCTCACTTTCATCAATTATTTTCAGATTGGTGAGAAAGAGTTTAGCACTTAGTGATATAACTGGATATCTGTTTTTCTTTTGGGATGGCTTTGAAAAGTGCAATTTCGGCAATAGTCGTTTTTGCAGAGTAACCGTGTATCAGATACCACGATAACTGCAAAAACGACTAATTGCAGATCCGGTTACCGTCGTAACAGATACCATGGTATCAGCAAAAACGCAACTACTATTAAAAGACCTGAAGAATGAAAAGCTGCGTTCGTTGCACTCCGGGCTGTCTCTGGTGTTTTGTCACCAGTGTCCGGTTCTCTTCTTGTAACGCGTTTTTGGTTCACCGGTGAATTGACGAAAACTTAGATAGATAGATAGATATTGCTTTTATTCTTTTCGAACTATCGTGGTGAAATCCAAATCTGTCGAAATCGTCATATATACATGTAGACACTCGTATATAGATATGTCAACGTCATATATAAAAGTAAACACTAAATACGATTAAAAATTTTAACGAAAGACGGTACAAACGTTTTTTCATAACGTACATGGTCACATTTGACGTGTTGGAGTTTTGGGATCACCACTGAGGCCGCTCTTCCAGGTCGTTCGCGAGCAGTATTGAACGGTGGTTATATCCGGTTATAACGCGTTTTTGATTCACCGGTGAGTTGCTTAGAACTTGCTAACTCCTCCCTGACGGTCTCCCGAGCAGGTTCTGGTTAGTCCGCACCGGTCAGGTAAAAACCGGATACCGGTTGTTCAAAAACGGCTTATAAGAAAAACCGGGGACCACCGGTGGAGAACTCCAGTGAAAAAGAACGCCGCTCTTATTTTGGGAAATTGTGTCGGGGGAGGGAAGGTTAAATCGTGTAGCTGCTCACTGGAATAGCCTTCCGGAGGAAACTGCCAATTGCCAGTCAAGAGTCACATCGACAGAATGTTCCAGGAAGAAATGTTCGAACTTGACAGTTTCAAGCGAATTTTGTAGAGGCTTTGTGGCCTGATTTTTAGCAATATATTATTATAAATCGAAAAGTTTTGGTGACATAAGAAATTATGAAAGTTTAATTTAGGTGGCCTTGAGTCACAGGGAAAGTTTTATGTAAATAAATGTTGAGATCATGTTTTTGTTTTTGTTTCTATGGCCCTTTGACCTTTCATGGAATAAATCGTATCTTATCTTATATTATGAGAAATTGCGCTAAACCAATAGTCAGCTAAGATTTGCTCTGGCGAAATCCAGAAAATCGCAAATTAGAAGTAGATGACGTTCACACACAGTCCAATGCGAAAATACACTGTCAGTAGTTTCATAACATATAACTCAAGGATCCGCAGTTTAACAGATAACACTTGGATGTTTTCTGTTCTAAGTTTGCAAACGTTATGCAAAAGCATTGCCAGAAAGACCCGAAAAAGCATCTGCTGGCTTTTCCGATATTATGACGACACCCAAAAAAGTGAGCAAACTTTTTCCTGCGTTTCTGCTCTTCTTGCATGCATGACGTTTCAATGCGTAACATTTAAAAAACGTAACAGCTATCATCCTAAGAATTTAAACCGCGCATCCTTGTGTTATCTGTTACGAAACTCCTGACAGTGTACACACATGAAATTCACGTCACTATGGAGAATCCTGCATGTAATGCGAAAATTGGGCTGGTGTGCACGTGCCCTTAGTCTGGGAGGATTCTTATCTTTTTGGCTAACGACCAAGGGTAGAGGGGGTTCGGGCATCGTTTCTGAGATTCAAGACAACTGAGTTGGACTGTACTCCGCCACAGCTCTCATGAGTTCCCATATCGTGATCTAGAGCCGGCGAGAGATAAGGGGATCGTAAAATGATCCCAAGATGTCAAAAAGCTTTCCACATAAACCGGCTGGGCCCAATCAGCGCACGACGTTCTCCACTGTTTCCTGGTCGAAGATTATAAATTGTATGAGTCTTTCTTGTATTTGTTTTTATTTACTTCCTTCACTTAGTCCGCTTTAAAAAATGGCGTGTTCCAAATACATTACTTACTTACTTACAGAGTGAGAAAAATTTGCAGGTGTTGACTAAATTTAGCTGATTAGCTACGGGTCGTGACGTCACACGAAAAGTCTATATTTTCCACTTGCTAACGGAACTGATTGTCCCTAGAACGGTTTATAAGTGTAAACGCGTCCGGCGCCTCGGTGGCCGACCGACTCTATATAAACAGATACCTACAAATATATATTCTGCAACATTAAGTTAATCAAATTTTCCTATTGTTTTCATGACGTCATGAAAACGTCACGGGCCGTAGATAATCGGCTAAAGTTTAGCCAGAACCCATTTGCAGCATGGTAAGATCAGAAAAGTAAGGGATGCTTACCTCACGAATAGCGACCGTTTCTGTGACGTCCTCAGCAATGTACCCGTCATCATTTGTTGCTTGATTTCGTGAATTTTGGCTTCAAATCGGTTGTACTCTTCTGGGCGATATTGCACAACTACCGTCACGGTCTGACCAGCACTCTTTAAAAGACAAAAACATTAGAAAGCTTCTCTCTTGCCGCAAAGGAAACTTCCTAACTGGGTCACAATTACTTCAGTGAATCAACTAATTTTATTTATTTATTTTATTTATTTATTTATGACCCGCTTTCTGCGTAACAGCGGAGTATGAATAAAATACAAAAGTAACATATACATATTAAAACACTTAAAAAAAAAACAATGTAAATAAACACGACACGACATACAAAATAAACACACTAAATAGACTTAAAATTTGTACAGTGACAAACACATTAATCGGGTTCAAGAATGAACAACTGGCTAATAATTTCATGGGCTGAGAGGGCAGGATGTTTGTGGCGGGAAAATAGATTTGAATGCGAACGAAAAAGTGTATTAATACTATCCTGAACATTAAAATTCGAAACCAATTTACGACTAAGTAAGTAAGTAACTAAGTATATTTATAACCCACAAAGTGTTTTACAACAAAAGAGTGTGGAGAAGAGATAAATAAATAAAAAAAAGAACAAAAGACAACAGAAAAATAACATACGAAACATACAATAGGCCTCCAACTATCAATCAGAAAAGTCTAATCAGTCGGTGATGCGGCAACAGACGTAGACAAGACTTCTGACGGAAATCAGAGTGCAAATCTTGCAGCCGCGGCAAAATGTCAGTAGCTCCGTAAGATTTAATGATCTTGGAATTAATACGGGAAATTTACTAAAAGCTACCTAGTGGCTCTACCTATCTCTACCTCAGCCGTCAAATCGCTCCCCCCTTCACCAGATTAGAGGACTCGTATCGATTTGTCTTAAATGGTTTTTATATCCTTCGCTACTGACACGGTATGGAGGGTAGCCAATGGGTTGAGATGAACTTTGCTCGTTGAAAGGCTTAAATAAGAAATGCTATACCCCGCAACTGTTCTCGTTCGATTGCTCCGTAAGTGTTAGACACGCCTTTGAGCTGGGAGCTTACGGCAATTTGAGGGCATATTCCTCAAAATAGTCGGAGGTATTTGCAATATAGTAAACGATAAGGTGAGGTCTGAAGGTAATAAATCAATCAATCTATTTATTACCCGTCAAGAAAAACAATGGAGGGCGTGTAGCCCTATTGACGGAGTACAAAAAAAAAGAAAAAAAGAACAACAACAAGAAAAAAGACAACGCACATGGGTTACAGTAAACACAGCACTAACATAACTACAGATTACACGTAAAGAGAAGACCACTGGTGGTTCAGTTTACTAGCGGAAGATTTGAGATCTTCCACTCTTGTATTAATAATCTTAGCAGGCAGAACCAGATGGAATTTCTGCACCAAGAAAGAATTACTGGTCCAGGGGGGCAAATGCAGCAGATACTTGGCTAATGGTAAACAAATCACCTCGACCTTTATGCAGAAAATCTAGCCTGCTTGTTAAGGACTTGGACTTGGAAAAGTGTTCGGTTTCAGGACCTTGGCGTGCTCTTTGGAACACTTGGAAAGGTCTGTGGGTTTTGGACGTTTGTAGCTATGCCTTTTAGAGACTGGGAAATTTGTGCGACCTTTGGAAGGTAGTTGATGACGCAGAGACCGGAGTAAATAAGTCTTTACGCTGTCTCGTGTTTTGAATTTTTTTTTTAAATTTAATTCGTTTATTTTTAATTCGTTTAACTCCATGTTATCTTTTTACAAAAGTAGTGGTCGATCGTCAACCACGGTCAACATAGTCATAAATAATCATATATATGTTACAATTTTGAAATACAATCCGATAACGAACATAATTACCTTAAAATACCTTAAATTGCAGCTTGGAGCAATTGAAGGATTTTCCATCCTGTAGCATTGCTCATCGCTTCTTCGGAAATTGCCACGTGGATAACTTATGCTCTGGTCTGGGACTCCAGGGCATCCCATTCCAGTCTCCATGGCTTCTTGCTCCACTCCCTGTCAAGGGAGACTTTGAACTCTTCGATGGTCTTGCTGGATACGGTGTCTTCGCTTAGGGAGTTCCACAGATCAACAACCCGGTTGGTAAGAAAATGGTGGCGTTCCCTCTTCTGGGCGTTGAGCTTCGTGATTTTCATGGAATGACCTCTAGTTCGCTGTGCTGAATCGATGATGAAGAGGTCATGGATTGGATTGTTTATAGGTGTGAATCATGTCTCCCCTTTTTCTTCTGTAGGTCATGCTGCATAGGTTCAGGGTTCGCAATCTCATCTGATAAGGAAGATGTTGGCAGCCATCTACAATCTTAGTTGCTCTGCGCTGTACCTTTTCAATCATGTCCTTGTCTCCTTTGTAGAAGGGGGATGCAATAGACATGCCAGTTTCTAGCCTTGGCCTGACAAGGCCCTTATAGAGCTTAGTGATCGTTCTTGGGGATCTCGTAGTGAATGTTCGTTTGATTATCCCTAAAGCTCGATTCGCACTAGCGACGATCTTTTCAGTGTGGCTGTGAAACTTTAGCTGGTGGTCAACTATTACTCCCAGGTCCCTTTCCTCTGTGACTGCGGCTAGGGCTTCTCTTTGGCTAGTGATTGGGTTTAGCATGGTATAGGTATGTTTTGTGTTCTTGTTGCCAAAGTGCATGACCTTACATTTGCTTGAGTTAAACTCCAGTAGCCATTGTTTCGCCCAGTCATTTAGCCTATCGAGGTCCGCTTGGATTGAGTCAACCTCTCTTGACGATGATGCTGCTCCGATAAGCTTGGAGTCGTCTGCGTAGAGTGTGAGAAGGTTTCGAAGCAATTGAGGGGCATCATGATATAGACGTTGAACAGTGTTGGCCCGAGCACAGTTCCCTGGGGAACTACACTCAACACAGGTACAGGTGATGAAAGTACACGGATTCCTTCGTCGTTAGTGACAGCAACTCTTTGGATTCGTTCTGCTAGGAAGTCTGCGATCCATTCAATGATGTCCGGGTGGATGTGACAGGCTTGGAGCTTTCTTTTCAACCTTAGGTGTGCGACTTTGTCGAATGCCTTCGCTTGATCTAACAGGATCACATCCACAGATATTCCCTTTTCAAGTAACTTGGTGACTTCCTCGTATGACTGTATGAGGTTTGAGTCCGTGGAATGGCAAGCTCGGAAACCATGTTGGTTTGGGGACATGATGTTGTTCTCCATCAGATGTTTGGTGATTGCATCATTTACAATTCCCTCGAGGATCTTCGAAGACACCGATGTTAGACTTATTGGCCTATAGTTTTCAGCTTTGTCTTTGGGGCCTTTTTTGTGTACCGGAATGACAGTAGCTTTCTTCCAGTCGGTGGGGACAACTTTTTCCTCTAACGATTTTCGGAAGATCAGCGTTAGAGGTAAGGATATAGCTTCTGCGGTTTCCTTGAGTAGTCTGGGGTGAATACCGTCTGGTCCTTTCGACTTCGAGGGGTCAAGTTTTTTCAGTCTCTTTTGGACATCAGATTGACAAATGACCACCATTGGCATAGGTACTTTGACTGGGTATTCTGGGGGTTCTGGGACGTTTGTACAGTTTTCTACAGTGTAAACTGAGGAATACTGTCTGTTTAGGGTTTCTGCTATCTCTCCATAGTCCGTGATCTTGCCAGATGCTGTAGTGAGGTAGGGGATAGAGTGTCGCCCAGGTTTCGCCGAGGATGCATAGTTCCAGAACTTCTTTGGATTACTTTTGGTTTCTGCAGCGATAATATCTTCATGTTTTTTTACGGAATTTCGTGTCAGCTTCCTCAGTCTATTTCTTGCTCTTCTGAATTTTTGGAGTTGATCTTGGGAGTTTGTTTGCCTATATTTTGTCCAATATTTTCTCTTTCTATTCATTTCTCGTTTGATGGCCCTTGTCAGGTAGGGTAGCGTGCGTGGTCTCTTCGCATAAGAGATGGTTGTGTATTTCTCCTCGTGCTTTAGCATTATTTCCTTGAATAGGTTCCAGCTATCGTTGGTTGTCTTATCCTCAAATAGTGCTTCCCAGTTATGCATTCCCCTTAACTCTTCCCGTATTTTCTCATAGTCGGTGTATCTTCTGCAAATATGGTCAGACGATGGTGGTGATAACTGGAGAGTTGTGAGGAGACAGACGTGGTCGCTTGCTCCAATCGGTGGTAGATGATCGATACTTAGGATCTGCTCTGGATCGTCGGTGATCACAAGGTCGAGTAGTGAGGGAGTTTGTTCATCTCTGAACCTTGTTGGTGATTCGATAAACTGATACAGCGTGTTCTCTGCTAGGTAGTCGAGAAGAGGTGAATTCGTTCCATGACCTTCGTGATTTTGGGGGGTGTACCCTAGGCCGTCAACCCAACTTACATGTGGGAGGTTGAAGTCTCCCAGAACTAGAAGGTTCTTTGGTTTCTTATCTAGTAGGGACTGTAGGGCTTCACATATTACTAGTTCAGACTCCATTGGGTTTGGGCAGCTTGGGCTTCTGTAGAACGTGGCTAAAACTAGAGTTTCCCGGGGGAGCACAATCTCAAGAGCTATGAGTTCAACCTTGTCTAAAGCTTTATTAATACTGATTCTGCTTACCGAGGTGGTGGCCTTCACATAAACAGCGATTCCTCTTCTGGGGTTATCTTGCAAGTTTGTGAATAGGGAATATCCAGCAATACCAATGTGGGCATCGTCCAAAGGGTTGCTCGTATACTTCGGCTTAATTTCGGTAACACTAATCACGTCAAAGTTGTTTTGTGCAGCCAAGACCCGTAACTCCGTCAATTTATTGGGCAAAGAGTCAACATTTGTACTCAAAACTTGGAGAAACTTGGGGCTTCGACGACATTCACTGTCCTGTGCTAAATCACTTTGGCTAGTCTCACTGGCAGTTTGTGCGTCTTTATAACTACTCGACACCGTGTCACTGTGTTCGTTGGTTTTGTCCGGTAGCTCAGAATCTTCTCCAGACAAGACGCTATGAAACTCATCGGACGACTGTTGCTCGTCTTCTGAATTAAATGAAACATTTGAACTATTTCCACAAACGATGTCTAACGAAAAACAACTATTCACTTTGAAACAAAGATTGTCTGGCTGGTTAGGCCCACTATTTACATGAGTTGTTGTGTCACTTACGACTCCATCAAGTTGCCCGACAAGACAGGGCTCGCGGGCAGACGCTGGTTTTTTGATACGATGGTATTCCCTCGGATTACAATGTCTTTCTCGCCAGCATCTCGCCTTCTGTACAGTTCTGCATACAAAGCTTGTCTCTTTGCTCTTTCCTCCTTTGATACATCGTTCCGGAACTGTACTGTTGCTGTTGCTTTCTTCTCGTAGGACTTTTGTAGTATATCCTTCTTTATTTTCAGGTTGGGAACCGAGAACAGAATTGGTGGGGCTTGCTGTGCGTTTGCTCCATGACTTTGTTGATTTTGTTGGGTGGCTGGGATGAGCCGGCGGACATCGGAGATACGAACGTTTGGTAGGGCATAGTCTCTTGCAAGATGGTCCGCAATAAACTTTGCATCGTCTCCCTGTTGTGGCACGCCAAACGTAATTATGTTTAATTTACGTCTCTGCTTGTCACGGTCCTCGGATATCAGCAACTTCACTTTGGTGTCCAGCTGCTTGTTAAATTCTTGTCGGAGTGTTGCAATTTCGGCTGCCATCACACTTTGGATTGCGGCCTGGTTGACAGCTACCCCAGCATTTAACTCTACGGCGGCTACTCGACTCTCAATGTTCTGGAACTTCTGGTCGAATTCTTGTTTCAGGTCACGTTTCAAATCAGCAAGTGAATTTTTCATGGCATCTTTAACTGATTTGTCAATGTCGTCGGCCGTGGCAAAGTCTTTATTCAGTTCTTGTCGGAAGGTTGCTAGCGATGCTGTAACGATGGAAGAGACTTCGGCTGCGGTTGCACCTGCTGCAGTTGTGCCGGCTGTAGGGGTAGCGGTTCCATTAACTTTGCAGACAACACACTGCCATTCACAACCCATTCTACGTGTCATTTTTGTCAGCAAGGTGTATTCCGGCTCAGTCAGGTCGAGACAGGTAATGCAGAGCCACTTGTCGCACATATCACACTGCATTGCTGATGATTCCTCACATAGACTTTCGGCGCAGGCTGCACACTTATCCGCGCCTTTCACCGGGCTGGTGCGCGGTCTTTTGCTTGCCATCGTGTCCTGTTTAGTAATGTTCTATACTGGGTTCAAAAACAAGCACTCAAATGTTAATTGAAGGTGAGAGTCAAGGTTATACAAGGTTAAACCAGTTCCTGCAGAACCTCGCTAGAGGTTAACTCACCCTTCCCTGAGATGGTTGGCACTTGGGTTCAACTCTGGATCCTTTTCAGCATGTGTTCAGTCACTTTTAAAAACTCTGCCAAAGTTTCACGGGCGGTTTAGAAGCGGTCCAGCAAGCACGGTACTAATCTGTCACCTTTGTGGGTCTGCGGACGTTTTCTTCAGGACGATTTGAGCGGGTTTGGTTGGAGCTGCCCGCCGGTCGCGGTACTAGTTGGTCACTTTCCGGTCCGGTTTTGGCTGCTACGTTTTTCAGTTTCAAAAACGAGTGTGTTGCAACACTGGAGCGATGTTTGAATATCTTCCAAGTTCAAACCAGGTACAGTCTCTAATTTTTCGGCTGGTAGGACATCATTATATTAAACACTGCTTGTTCACTGTTAGTCTCTCAAAAATTTTTGGGGCACACAGTCTCCTGTAACTTAGTCCTTGCACAAAATTAAGATCACTGATTTTCAAAACTATGCTGTCTCATCCAGCGTTGCCATTACGAGCATGTCAGGTTGAATTCAAGTTTTGTCAGACGACTCTGAAACATCGGTTTTATCTTCCATTTCTGGGGGAATGTCTTATTCTTGCCTATTTTTAGTTTTTATTTTACGGTAATTTTACACCAGTCACTATGCCTTACTGCAAGTTCAAGGCTCTACTAGTAGGGCGGTGGACTACACCGCAGCTAGTTTCTGAAAATCCCCCATCGTCTCATTTTCAACACTGAGAGAAAGTAACAAGAGCTAGAAGCTCGTGGGTTGGTTGTAATCATTTGTAATCAGAACCCTTCAGATATCAATTATCATGCGTCCTTGGAAATCACAAGCATGTATCGTTCGTAAATACTATTTCATGTCATGCTGCGCACTTTAAGGGCTATTCGTCTGCAAGGAAATGTCTTGAAGCAAAAGTGATGATAAGCTCATCGGGATCATGAAAATGTATAATTTGCTCAAAATTGTTATTAGTCCTTTAAGAAATTCTTGTAAGCAAAACCCTAGAGGCGAAAACGATCATGGCCCCCTGGAGATCATGACTGTATTTAAATTGATCAAAAGTATTTTAACACGGATCCATATGGTAATGACGAGACTCCCGAGTCGATGGAAATCTCCATTGCCTGGGAAGCAGATTGCAGATTTTTCACTCATCAACCTGTGGATCTGTTTTACCACGTCTGTCACAACACTGTAAAAAAAAAATCTTGCAGTACTGGGATTAATATTGTCTCTACTGAGATACGAATATTTCTAATCCGGACTAATCTTATCCCAGTAGAGATAAGATTAATCCCAGTAGCAAATACTGCAGTTAACTTTAATCCTTACTCGGAGAAACTTTTTACAGTGAAGCAAGGCCGTATCCAGGGGGGGGGGGGCCTCCCCCCCCCCGAAACACACAAAAATAACGATTTGTATAGGCTTTTCCCTCTGATCTATGTGTTTTTGTACTTTTTTGTCCGACCAACAGGCAACCCCCCCCCCCCCCCCCCCGAAATAAATTCCTGGATGCGGGCCTGCAGTCAAGTGTTGATAACGATGCATTGGAGGACTTTGATCCGCTTGGAAGGGCTGATTCGGAAAATGGCGAATTTAGCCGATAAACAAAACTTTACCTTCAAAGCCTGCGCAGCCTGTTCGTGTGAAGCATGCCTAAGGTCAGTCCCGTTCACAGACACAATCTGATCGCCCCTTTTCAGCTCCGCACTCTCGTCGGCAGGTCCACCCGATGCGATGAAGGATACGAAGATACCCTCGCCATCCTCCCCTCCAACTATGTTGAATCCCAACCCCTTAGATCCCTTTGACAGGGTGACTGATCTGGGAGTCCTGGAAGAAAAATAGGGGTGAGTTTTTGCAGCAATTTCCATCCATAATGCAAATGGGGGAATGTTGAAAGCTGGGTTGAGGTCGGGGCATTTTCTCTGCATGTGCACATCGGCTGCTACAATTCAGACCGTTTACAACAAAAGAAAAGCTGATAGATATTCCTTCAGCCCAATCTAACTGCGAATCATATTTGACGGTGCAAAACGGGTAATTCAGCTACATTTCATTAGACCTATATTTCGGCCCTTCTTGGCAAGGATCCTCTTCAGGCTCAAGCTGGAAAACGAACTCGCGAAAAAGAATTAAAGATTCTTCGTTAAATATCTGACTGGGGTGAACTTCTTCTCTGAAAATTGGCTGGACTTAAAGCTGGTGCTGTGAAATCATTCTGGACACGGCTGCTGTTTTTGCAGTTTGACTGGGTCGCCGAAAGGGTAGAGATTCTTATGCATTTTGGTTTGGAGTCACCTGTCTGTTCTAAAGTTTCTTATGGTTCCAACTTTTTTTTTTTTTTTCTAGTCATATATTTTATCCAACTGCATTTTTACATAGTCAAACAACTTTAACAGCAAAAAAAGAAGAGAGCAAAAACTGCAACGTTAAACTTTAAGCTTATAAACGCAATTTGTATTTTGTGTAACTCGCGTTGGAAATATTCACAAAGGAAGGAACGAAATTTTTCTCGTAACACGCATGGGACCTATGTGCTCTGTGGTCTTGTACGGCTGGGGGAATGTGGACTTGGTTTCTCTCGAAACAACGTTTGGTTACCGAACAGAGTAGAAAGTTGGTGTCTATGAGTTGACAAGCAGCCTGTCATCGAGTATAAGCAAAGACATGCTGTATTTATTACAGCATAGTATAAGCAAAGTATAAATGCTGTATTTATTTGAAGAAGTCTTTCCATCCCGTGCATTCGGAATTTGTCTTCTCAGCCGGGCTCTGGACATTTTGTTATTTAGTTTGTAATTAAAAAGAACCTGAACCTGAACATAGGCAGCTGCACCCTAAACTCAACTTCGTAAAGTAAACTTCTGACCCCAGGATCGCCCTAACCCGATATTATGCCAATCTTTCACCCCAAAATTCTAACGACACGCAAGCCCTGACACCCACAGAAAATGTATCGACGCTGGTCAGTCAAAATAAGACCATACATCAAGTGCTGTTTCTATCATTCGATTCTGACCTGTTGACCCCGCCAGAGCAGAGTGACAAGCCTGCATGTCAAAATGTTTATGTAAACTGGCTTTCAATAAATACATTTTTATTCATACACAAGCTTTGTGGTAAAATATGAAATAGGCTGCTCGGAAAGAAATAAAATAAAATCGTATTGTGATTACAAATTTATATCCCGTCATAGTGCATAAAGTGGAAAAAGAAGGAGTAATTTCACCGAGAAGAAAAAACAAAGAAAAAAAAGGAAAAATACCATTGCTGGCAATAACAGAAGCGTAACAAACATAAGGCCTGTAGAAAATATACTGATAAATTACACTAAGTAGAGCATGCGCTATGTCTATTCCTTCAGCCCAATCCGACTGCGAATCATATTGACACTGCAAAACGGATACGTATATGTAAAATGCAGCCGACATTTTGCAGGGTCAAATATACATGCGCTATTTTAAATCGAAACTAGCGCTCTGCCTTTCCAAAACTATAATTAGGGGGAGGTGGTTACAGGGGAGTCAGCTCCCACCCTGTTGCTGTGTATTTCATTCTGGTTTAGCTCCTTTCGGAAGTTCGAGAAAAAACGAGTGTCGAATGTTGCCCATTGAAATCTTACACCCAGTTTCAAAGACATTAGATTTTTTACTTTTTTTTTACCACTCCTGGAGCTCTTTAGGAAGGACAGATAAACCCTCACAAGAAACTGTGAGCGCTATCACGTTTAGAAAGGTAGCCGCAAAGCCAGGGACAATTTAACCAACAAAACGAACAAAGAGACACTTCCTCTTAGAGTGCCAAGCGCTTTCGCATTTCAGTGTAAAATGTAATAGGGGTGGGTTTGTATTGTTTCCTGGTATCCTGAAATCTACGAACTCCAACTTCATTGTAGAAGTATATAAATATGTGATTAAAGCGTTAAGACTCAGGAAAGAACGTCTAACCTAGTTTACGTAGCATAGTAGTTCTAGAGGTGTAACAGTTCATTGATGTAGCTAAACATTTATTTATTCTTGTATAGCCTTTTGACTCAATAAACAAACGTGTATGGTGATACAGGGACTGTATCTGCAGACTACCCATAGGATGGTATTGTTGTACAAGTTCGAACCCTTCAGGAGCTCATTTCTGATTAAAACTCTCCAACACCGTCATTTAACAATCAAGAGCGGGTTGTTCAAGAAAAGCTGTGTGATAATAAAATACTAGCCTATGGAAAAAACTAATTAGACTAACAGAAATAAAGAGAATCTTAGGACGAGAATACCCGGACAAGGAATAAATACATTAAACACTAAATGATGGTATAGACACATACGAACTATTGCTAGAATAAATCTCAGCTGATTTTTCCGTTTCAGGCCCCTAACTATGATCACAGTGTATTATTTAAACTTAAGACGAAAGGTTTCGACGGGACCCCAAAAATTTAATATTCGATCCAGATAATTGGGTCTGGTAGATATCTATGTACTACTAAAATTTAGAAACAGATTAAGGCCAATGGCTAATCATCTAAGAAAACCGAGATTAAGGCCAATGGCTAATCATCTAAGAAAACCAAGGTTAAAGCCAACGGCTAATCATCTGAGAAAACCAACTTCAGATACGGATTCGGCATGTGTATTTACCTCGAGGTTTACCCCAATACGTCATATCAACTCTGACGAAATTGATCGAAACTTCCTGCCTCACTTCTGCCAAATTTCCGGTTTCGGCTAACTACTAGTCTGGCAAAAAACTAAAGCTCGAAATTGATTTCTTTATCGAACTTATATTCAACTTCAGATACTCTAAAGCTTTAACTTTTAACAAATTTCCAGGTTTTGGCCGGATTCCGGGCGAACTATTTGTCTGGCGAGAAAATAACTTTCATGTACAAATTCAGCATGCCTCAATACCATTATATCTAACCTCTAATGAACTTCGGATAGAACTTTTAGTCATAGAAAATTTTCTGGTTTCAGCCAGATTCCGGGCGAACTATATTTCCGGGGGGAAAAAGATTTTCATATTCGTACTCAGCATGTTTTCTGTTCACCCTTTAACCTGAACCACCTCCCCCACCCCTAAATGTGGGGAGCGCATCTACGAACTTGACCAGTCCAATGACCCAAAGAATCCTCACACCATGTTTCACCAAAATATCTCATTCCCTTCAAGAGTTATCGTGCTGACGGACAACTTTTATGACGTCATAGTCCACTCAAGTTTCGGGATCCCAAAAATTACTGAAATGCGATTCATTTACCGAAGTCGGAACGAAATTTTTTTTTTTTTTTTTTTTTAACAATTTCAAAGGTTCGAAGCTAAAGTCGCTGGTCCAATAATGAGATTTTCTTACCTCCTGTCAAAACTGTAATACGAAATTATTTTGTCTTTTTTCTTTGTCAATTTCAGCCCACTACTTAGCTTCTTCACTGCCTTTATCAGCTGCATTTTAACTAATTCCTGTCCTGAAGAATATGCAATCGAAAACCTTTAATCAGTTCTTCATTCACAACAAACGGACGCGACGAACAGTTCCGCAGTCTTCACAGTACCGACTACGTTTCTTCCAATTATTACAGTATTTAATTGAGGAAGATCACACTTCAGCTCAACTAGATAGTTACTAGGAGCAATTTTGGTTCACGATTTTAAGTTCAAGTGAAACTTTAGCACCAGTTCTAGCTCACACTAAATGAATGCGGCCAACAGTTCTGTAGTCTTCTCAGTGCGTTTCTTCGAATTATTAGAGTATGTAAGTTAGGAAGACCACACTCCAGCTCAACTAAGCAAACACTACGAGCAATTCTGATTCACGATGGTTCAAGTCAAACTTTTAGCACCAGTTCCCGCTCACACTTCCACTTATAAACTAACAGCTATCCCGATGCCCCTTCCCGTCTACTAATCAACAAACGTCGGGATCACATCAGTATCTTCAACTGAATTTAACAGGGAGGGATCCGAACCGACCGAGGCGTCGGAGGTTTGACGCTCATTAAGCGCCGAGACGCAAGGACGCAGCGCGTGAAACTGCCGATAGATAACACACTCATGAAGTGGATAGAGGAGAAGCATGGTGTACATAACATGTCATAAGAAGAAAAAAGGTTGTCATGTATCTTGTCCGAAAAAAAAAGAATCGTCGAAAATGCCACAATTATTTGCAAGAAGCAACTAATTCCTCCTCAACTAATTAATCCAAGCGTTAATTAATCTTGCGTAGTGTGATATGATATCTTGCGCGCCATAACTGTACCATAATTCCGATCCGTTCTTGCTGATATTTTGATAAATTACGGTTTTATTTTTGAGAGTATTTATGGCTACTCATGAGCATAGAGAGCTGACACATCCAAAACTAATTTTATATAGTTTTAAGATACTCTGTCGAATTATTATTATTATACGAGAATCTAGAATATGCTCCTTTTTTTAGTACAAATATCTCTCAAATTCATTTCGAAATCGTAAACCAGCGTCACTTGTCACTTTTTCGGACTTCTAATGATTAGATCCAATCAACTCCAGGACAGAAATTCCTTCAGGACCCCACTAACACGTATCTGGTCACAAATATACAAATATCTCCTAAATTTTCCTTCTCGGATTAGTAATATCTAGATCGGTACACGTTTTCACAATATCGATGACATTCAACTGAAAAAACGCAAGATTAAGATTTATTGAGTTGCTAGATCCTATTCATAGATTATACCCAGTATTTATACAGTCAAAAAAATATTTTTTGTGTGATGTTTAGCCTCATTTGTTTGTGTAGGCTACTGGACATGGTAGTTGCATTTAATTATTAGTTTTTGTCTTCCTTTTTGTGCCTTACCTCCATTTGTATCATTTTGGTGTGGTGTGGTGTGTGAAAAATATATATATATATCCTGCCCTGTCAGCCAACAACAATCTGAAACAGTTCCTCCATTACAAAGGGGTACGAATGAATGAATAGTATAATGGCCAACAGGCCGTGCAAAATACATGAAATAATAAAACGGTGCACTTCATTACCCAATAATCCCTTTATTTAGCTAAAGCTCTCTCGATCTTTACTGTGATTTCGTTTTTATGTTTTCTTTCGTACTGTTTATTATTATGTCACATCGCTATGTCCTTTATTGATAACTGTTATACTCTATGGTCGACACTAGCTCTATGTCAAAAATCAGTAGAGCACGTCGAAGAATTTGTAGAAAGTTGTAAGCAATTTATTCGATACGTTTGGACATCTTCACAACTATTCAAAAACTTCACTGGTAAAAAAGAAGGTTCATGCTGAGAGTTCAGTGCTCAGAAAAGCGTTAAGGTGACAATCGCACCTAAATAGGACAGAAACAAAAACACGAAAAAACCCCACTGAAGTTTGGTTTTCAGTGCCCAGGTTTGTATGTCTCGAGTCTCGAGAGATAGTTGAAGCGAGAACAGCTAAAATAGGAACTTGTTGTCCTCCCATCTCCTTCTCACGTGAAAAATAACATTACTTTCTGAAGACGATTCCGTTCAAATACTATGGGGGAGCCAGAAAATATAAAACGAAATTTGATTGGCAATCTTATTCCGTGGCAGGCTTGTGCAGATTCATGGAACATTTACAACCTTACAACCTTCTTTTATATCGCCGGCACTTTGAAGAAGTTGAGGTCAAGCCACTTTGGCTACTCTCTTTGGCTACTCTCTAGACCAACTTTTTAACTATGCTAATGTGACGATGAGACAGCCTTTGAGATATCTGTTATGGCCGACAGTCCCTAGCATAGGTTCATTACCAGTCGGTGATCTGGTGAAATCTTGATTGAATGCCAGACAAATCCTGGGCAGTGCCCAAATCTGTTCTTAAAGGACCCCTCGCACTATTTAGTGTTTAAGTTCCAGTATTTCAGAATAGTTGAATGCTTTAAAACTAGGCTCTGCTTTCAAACCGGCCTGTTGACTTTTCGCCAAACATGGAAATATAAAAATAATCGTTTTTTCTGATGAATAAACCTCTCTCAAACAACCGTCGACAGCATGATAGGCGTCGAAGATAGCGAAGTAAGGCAAGTGAGAGAATCAGTGAGGTTTTGTTAGAAGCGTTAGAATGCACCGTATGCAATTCGGGTCTCCGGGTTTACCAATGGATGGGGCGATTACGGAAATAGGTTGCATCTTTAATGCAGAGAGCGAAACCTCTCCAGATGATTTCTACCAAAGTTTAGGAAGAATCGCCACCATTATCCCCATGCGTCAGCCCGGCGGAGACCATCACTCACCATTCAAAGAACAGCTGAGCACCAAAACAGCAACAGCCAACCGACCAGCTTATTTTGACTCGCAACTATTTCCCGGCACAAACTAACATGACATTTCAAAACAGCACAACATCAACGGCTCAACTTGTTGATTCAACTGCTCAATCGACTAGAGACCGAGGACGAGACGGTCCAACTACGGGAGATAATTACTCCACGGAAGCTAAAGCTCCTAAATAAGGCAATAATTAGGAACCCTGATTTTCAGGCACAGACAACGATCCTGAAATCCTGTACACCAACTGCATCAACCTATCCATCCTATTTTATTATTTCGGTTGCGCGCAAATCACACTAGAGTTTTGGGGACATGAATTAAAACCTCATTTCTCTATTTTTCACGAGAGGTCAAACCAACGAGGTAGCAGAAGCCCTAAGAACCTAAACGACTGGCGATATAAACGGAAACTACTATTTTGTTTACCTACCTAGGCCACGGGGTCGGATATTCGATCAACGTACAACCATCCAAGTCTAGACAACGTGTATCGGAAAACTTCACTTCTTTCATCCTTGGACACAGCATTGATTCTGACTTGTAAGCCCGTATATATTTAGAACACGTCACCGGTTTAAAGAAAACATTAAACTTGTTTTCAGAAGACACAAGACATTACGTGGGATCCATCCGTTTGGCAAAAAATCCAAAAACACACGGACATGCACACTTAAGAAAACGAGGTTCTACTTTCCGACGGAAGGGAAGTACATTTTCTCTTAAACCGGCTACAAAAATAGGTGTTGAACGAACGGACTGGGCTGAATACAAACAGAAGCTAAACTCGTATGAGGAACAAAAAAGTGTTTGTTTCGACAGCAAGCGAATCAGATTAGCAACCGCGAAAATGGCAAATCACGTTCCAACATCACGTAGCGGAAACACTACCCCTGGTCGCGTAAAACCGACAACATACAAGCTCTCACATATCACGCCGTGTCCCTCAATCGCCCGCCTCAGAAGGGGAATTTAAAGGACTCGTCTTGCTTATTCTGCCGTTCAAATTATCCATAGCTCCATTTTGGGATTATAAGATTTTGAAATCCCAGCCTTTCGCAATTGCTTCATTTTGCACCTACGACTTTTTAGCGCTTTTTCGGCCTAGCCGAGTTTTGACGGTCTCGCGACACAAATTTCGGGGTCCGTCAACGACTCTTTCACAAATAACGGAATGAGAAGCTTCAAAGTATTATTTTTTAATTTGGAAGACATGGTAGACCATCAGGTCTACAGGAGTGCTGCGTGAAGCCGCCACCCTAAACTCCTATTTTTGGGAAATGACTTAGGGAAAAAGAGTAAAGGTTGAGATAAAATTCAGTGGAGTATCCTGAAAGGAAGCTTAGAACCTTCACTTTCTGCTGGTACCATAGTTTACTTGTAATTGTTCAAGGCTAAGCTAGAGAACACGAAAGAATATAGGCACCCAAGTGATCATGACTTTGCTAAAAATAGTATTTTGCTACATGGTGAAGTTAGAGGCCAGCTGTTTGGTCAGAGAGGTTCCTTGACCTTTTGCAAATAACAAAATTTGCTGTTTTCTTGGAATTTGCATGATTTTTCTGGGGTGGCAGCTTCATGATCCAAGGTGGCAGGATCATGTACCATGGCCAATTGGAGGGTGGGCGGTGCCATAGTAAGGGCAGCTTCACGCAACACTCCTGTACCTTCTGTTTTGGAACTGTTTTGCTTACTTGGGTTTCCCACTTTTTAACCAAGGCGCTTTCAGTTTTCAAATATTTTGCGTCCAGCTGCCGCATCGGAGAGAGGGAGGTTGGATCGAATGGACAAGCGCTCACAAGAAAATCCCTAATTTCTCGTGGAAAGTAATGGTATTTTTGAAGACGATATTTCTGGGGCATTTTATCGTGAAAATATTATTTCTAGTGAGAGTTGTGGTTTAAAGATTTACAATAACATGATCCGAAGCACGTTAGCTGGTGATCGGGTCTGAGCGGAAAATTTGAATTTTCAAATATTTTAAGAAAATATCTGGCAATCATTATTTGTGTAATAATTCATGAAAAGAACCGACTATTGTGGGTTCGTATGAGAAACACTTAACCGCAATTGTAAACTGGTATTTAATTTTGAAGTTCAAGACGACATCAACACACTTATTTCGGACTTAACCTTACTGCAGATGACCTCTTAAATCAGTCCTTCCGTGATGAAATTCCAGATGTGTGCGTTCTATGTCAACTTTTTTGTCCTTGTGTTAAATAGTGTTAATTTCGTTTGGTGATTTGTTCTATTTAATGTTTTTGGATCGCGCCTGTATTTCACCCCGCTGTACTAATTAGCGGTTTTATGCAAATAGTTAATTGACTGACAGACTTAAAAAAAAAATCACAATTTTTCAAGGAATAAAATAACCACAGCCGACACGGTTTATGCTTGAGAAAACTGGAAGTATTTTTATTTTTAATTTATTTTATTTTTTTACCCGCTAAAAGAGTAAAAAAACAAAGAAAAGCGAAAATAATGCATTAAAAAGACCAAATCGACCAAAAAATCAAGGATCAGGTCGTGAGGAGCGGGGAAGATAAGATGGAAAATTGTGGTACTTGCATATCCAGGCTTAAATATAGGCGTGATTCATGCTGTATTTAGTGCTCGAATGTTGTAACTTATGTCTCTTGAATTTAGCTCTGGATCAATCACTTGTGCAATTAATAGCTAGGAACGTAGTTCAGCGCTTGAAGTTAGCTTGAATCAAGGTTTAACTCAAGGTATGATTCATGCTGTAACTTATGTCTCTTCCATTAACAAGACCAAAGGTTTCGATGGGATCCCAAAAATCTAATATTTGATCCAGACAATTGCGAATGAACTACCATACTTGTCCAGAAAAAAAATTCAATGTATCACCTTATCCGTATAAAGAACATCTAATCAACTTCAAGTAAAATCAACGTCATATACAGATTCAGCATGTTTTCTTACCCCTAAATCTGTCATCTAATCAACTTCAAATAAAACTTTTGCTTTTAACAAATTTTCCGGTTTGGCCTGATTCCGGCCGAACAAGTTTTCCTGGTAGAAAAACTGTTCCCATAAGGGTTCAGCACCACAGGGTTCTTACCCCTTAATCGAACATCTAATCAACTTAAAACAAAACTTTTACTTTGAACAAACTTTCTGGTTTTGGCCGAAATCCGGGCGAACGACTTGCCCGGCGAGAAAATGGTTTTCACCATCGTGTTCAGCACGTCTTCTTATCCTTAAATCGAACATCTAATCAACTTCAAATAAAACTTTTACTTTTAACAGACTTTCCGGTTTTGGCCGGATTCCGGGCGAACTACTTGTCTGATGACAAAATGGTTTTCTTCATCGTGTTCAGCATGTCTTTTTACCCCATAATCGACTATCACATTATATGTTTAAAAATATTTCATTTGCCCCTTAAATTAAACCCCCTCCCCCATCACTAAAGGTAGGGTTACAGAGCCCATCTACGAACTTGACATTACTCTTGACCCAAACAATCCTCACACCAAGTTTCATCAAAATATCTCATTACCTTCGAGAGTTATAGTGCTTACAGACGGACAGACGGACGGACATACGGACAGCTTTTGTGATGTCATAGGTATCCCTCCACTTCCGTTTTGGGATCCCAAAAACTAGAAATACTGAAGGATTATTTCCTTCGCTATGTACATAGAGATAGTTCGACGCTTGACATAGAAACCGACACAACACAACAATATTTCTGGGAGCTTGTAGCGCAAAATCAGGTGTCTGATAGTGCATAGTGCATTTTATAGTGCAAAAAGGATACGTCAGCTGAATTTTTTTATAGCTATATTTTGTTTTTCCACACTTGAGCGGCTTTGAGCCTGAAGAGGACCCTTGCCAAGAAGGGCCGAAATTCAGCACTAACAAAATTCAGCTGACGTATCCTTTTTGCACTATCAAATATGATTCGCAGTCAACTTGAGCTGAAGGAATATTTATTTTTAATCAGGTGTCTATTTTTGTACCAAGGTCGGGGGGGGGGGGAGGAGAGGAACAGATGCTCCATTCCTGGGCCCAATCCCCGAGGCTCATTCCAGATGCTCAAGCGACACGAACAAGATTACATAACAATAAAGTATGAAATTCCTGCTCGATAAATCTCTAATAAGAAATTTCACCTAATCCCTTCAGCATAAAATTTGTCTTTTGTTACAAGAGAACTAACTGAATTTACCACGGTTCATCTGACACCAATACGATTTGCAATCCATAGGCAGCAGAGATGCCAAAAGATAAAGTATGGACAAAAGGGTAGTGAGGGTATCGAGACACATCCGAGCAATCTCCCAAGACTAATGCGGGTAGATTACTAGACCAACCCTCCCCTCCGAACATAATTATAGACGCAGTCGGAATGAAATCAAGTTCGATTCATTTCTTCTGCTATGTATTCCTGGATGGTCTGTTTCTTCTGAAAGGTATTGAAAGGAACATTAGATTTTAGCTTTTATCGTGGTTTACGACTGTGCATTAATGTTTGCTAGGTTTGAAGTTCATCAGATTCTCTGCACAGTTTAAAGTTTGGCAGTGTGTACGATACCGTGAGATTTGGGATTCTATAAGAGCTGTAAGCTGATATCACACTTGCAATTAGTTAGTATGTATGTCGGCTAAGGATCGCGATGCTAAGGGTGATGATTGAGTTGGTCTTGTACTTCTCGAGAAAAGTCTCTTGTGATGGTCACTCGAAAACCACCCCCGCGGGATATGAATAAATAGCAAAAGATCCAGCGCAATATTTAGTATTATTTGTTTCTTTTAAAATTTTTTTTTTTAGGTTTTAAGACATTTTCCTAACAATCAGCCAAATGATCTTAAAGTTTAACTGAAAAGCAAACTTATGTTCGTATCATTTAGTTGAGTACACTGAGTTATTTGGATTCTGCTAAGAGATTTTCTTATTTTCCACTATCTGCTCTAGTACTGATGTTCAGAATATCTACGGCTGTCCTCACAGCGCAAATTCTACTATGACGCGGAATATTTGAATCTGAACACAAACGCGACTTTTAAGTAGGCTGTGAGAAGCTTGGTGAAGATTGCTTAGTTCCGGAACGGAAAAATTTCATTAATCTTTTTCGTCAAGCATACGAAGTAGGTAGTACCACAAATGTGACAGGGAAATTCCACTATTTGAAAACTGATTATTCGTGAATAGCGGAGCGACGAAGTAACGCATTTTCATCGGGTCTTCAAGCCTCTTTAAGTGAATTAGTGAGGGGTAAAAAGACTGTCCCATCTCTGCCCTTTTCAGTTAAACTTTAAGTATATCCCTTGGTTGATCTTTTCAAATATATTGACATGTCCAACACTATTTTTTGTTTGAAAAGATATTTATGGATGAACAAGGCGCCGGCCTTGCGTCCCCAGCGTCGATATAACCGTTAGAAAAATAGCGCTACATCCCTTTAAAGGCAGATGCATAAAAACGAAATGTTACACAATGGGGGGAGGTATTCCCGAGGCGACTGCCTAATGATTCCCTATCTAAGCGCACGCGCGTATTGATCTTCGGAGGGAATGGTCTATTCAGTGTGACCAATAAGGCGTAACGAACAATATAAGAAAAGCGTCCGTCGCCGTCTCACACCAGGTGGGCCCGACGCGAAAATCGGCGCGGGTCCGAGATTTCAATAGAGCGATTTTAGCATCTGTCGTCACCAGAAGTCAAGGAAACAGGTATCCGACCAATACTACAAAAACAAGACCAAAGGTTTCGATGGGATCCCAAAAATTCAATATCTAATTCAGACAACTGGGTCTTGTCTTAGCCAGATCCAATCATCGCCAGACTCCTTGAACATTTTTACAATCAACATTCAGAAACAGATTATGGCCAAACAGTTAATAATCTGATAAAACTAAGTTCAGATATGGATTCAGCACGTGTGTTTACCCCTATAAGTCACATCTGTTTTGACGAAAACTTCCTGCCACTTCTACCAATATCCCGGTTGCGGCCGAACTCCAGAACTACTTGTCCGGCAAAAAAAGAAAGCTGAAAAACGAACTCAGGGTATCTTCTTTCCCCAATACTGAACATCTAATCAACTTCAAATAAAAATTTAACTTATAACAAATGTTCCGACTCCAGCCGGATTCCGTCGAACTATATGTCCGAGTGAAATATGATTGTCACACAGGGACTCAGCATCTCTTCTTACCCCTAAATCGGTTATCTAATCAACTAGAAATAAAACTTTAACTTCTAAGAATTTTCCGGTATTGGCCGGATTCCGGGCGAACTACATGTCCGGGTAGAAAACTGTTTTGACATAAGCTTTCAGCATGTCTTCTTGCCCTAAATCGAACATCTAATCAACTCGAAATAAAACTTTTAACTTTAACAAACTTTCCGGTTTCGGCCGGATTCCGGGCGAACTACTGGTCGGTCGAGAAAATGGTTTTCACCATCGTCTTCAGCATGTCTTCCTACCCTAATCTAACCAACTTTTTCAAAAACATCTAACATCTAATCAACTTTTTCAAAATATTTTGTTTCTACGAACTCGACTGGTCCGACGACCCAATGAATCCTCACACCAAGTTTCATCAAAATATCTCATTCCCTTCGAGAGTTATCGTGCTTACAGACGGACGGACAGACGGACAACTTTTGCGATGTCATAGGTATCCCTCCACTTACGTTTTGGGATCCCATAAGGCGAATCCACTGACAAAAAAAACGAAGGGTTGGCCTCTCTCCGCCACCGGTGTACACCTCGGCACGGCACCGGCTCAGCAACGGCGATAAAAAATTCATCTCAGAATAGTAGTATGAAGTTGTACGAAAAAGTAGCAAGGAGTACCAGCTAATGCTACTGCATGCTACTATTAGCAAGACTGGATGCTCCTAGCGTATGACAGGATGCTACTAGATATTACTACTTAAGATCGGCCCAATCTGGTGCACATTAAATGATAGTACTCTTTACTATTACATATCACTAGATGCAACTTTTGGTACAACTATCATACAACTACGCAGGCTAAAAAATTTTCATCGGGGCAGCACGTGCCACTTGGTCTACATCTTTTTTGGGAGTGGGCAACCCCTCGCAAAAAAAATGTTCATCCTTCTAAGGATATTATGTACTCGTAATGCTAATCCCAATTGCCCTCCTCCCCAACCCCGAGTTCAAGATACCGAAAACAAATCATATTTATTTTTTTATATTCAAAATACTATACCGCAACTGAGATTGGATAGCGGATACTTAATTTTTTCGCATTCACTGTTAAGAATGGTCAGCTACCATCTTTTTACAATTATGGCTTCTCTGACTCTTCTATGACTAAACTGCATTTAATAACCTTTCCTGTATAAACATTAATGACCGACATTATTACCCAGACGACGAGACACAAGCCCCTAATCCGAAAAGAACATTACCGTGTCCTAGCAAAGACGATCGATCTCTCCACCATCTCCTTGTCGAGTCAAAAGATCGACCTCACCAAATGTCAAGAAATGTCCGGGTTTCCCACTCAAGGATCAAAAAGATACCATATTTAACACTGTGCTACACGAACGGCATCTACTGACTAATAAACATCTACTGAAAACCAATATCTCTGCACCCAAAGATAGCAAAGAACCATAGATGGGGCACAGAAAGAACTTTCTATGCGGAACATTTTCGTCGACAGATGGCAGAAAAGTCGAAGTTTACTTAGCTGGACGTTGGCTAACTTTCGACGATGCGATTTTCACAGGCTTAATGTGTTAAAAGACAATTACTGGCAAGACAAAGTAGTTCCTTAAAGGACGCGTCATACTTAAGGTGCCATGCAAATTACTAATGCAATTGCACCCCTCCATTCTTAAACCCGGAGACCTGAATCACGGTATATTCTGACCCTCCCTCAACGAGACTTCATTGATTTTCAAACTTGCCTTTTTTCGCTACTTTCAATGCGTATCACGCCCCCGAAGATTGTTTGCAAGAAGCTTACTCGTCAGAATAACCGTTTACCAAAATTTGTTCGTGCTTTGGCCAAATGTGAGCGGGCGTGAAGCCAGAGCCTCGTTCAAAGTAGTCAACTATTTCAGAATATTTGAAAATAGTGCGAGCTGTTGGTAAAAAAAAGTGATTTTTCCGGTTATTTTATGTCCATTTCGCCGAAAACTGCACCCTCCAACCCCCTAAGGCCCTAACGTTACTTACAGATTCCAAGCGCAACGCAATCCCCAAAATATGATCTTCTAGCACGAAATAATGTGACGAAACTAAAAAGGCAAATTACAAAACACGAACCAGACCGAACGTACGGCTTCCCTACGCTAACAAGATAAGAGTGAATCCACCCTTCAGTGGATTATTTGGATTAAATCGATTTACAATAGAGGCATAGTTCTTTGAACATTTCACTAATTTTCAGACCCCCTTAGTTGTGATTTTTGTCTCTTGAATACAGTCAAACGGAAATTATAAATTTTAGAACTTTACGTCAGCTAACAGCCAAGTGTTTCAGCTTTTTCTGACGTGAAGAAATAACCCCCCGATTAGCTTTTGAACGTTAACTTTTATTTTATTTGTATTTTATTAATTATAGTCTATGATATTATTGACCATATTTATGACAAGACGTCGGTATAAATGTCGCACAATAGATTCTTATGTTATGACGCAGTTATGACGTTATGTTTTGACGCAAAAACAATCCATCGGCTTGTCCGTTATCTGTTTTTTAGATTATACAGAACTGAACTGAGTTTTCACCGAGGGGTTACCCATCCCCAGCACTTGGTGTACACTCTTTCTCCATGCCGGCCATAACCTGCGCGATTCATCTTTCAACGCTTCTAAATAAGCAAATTGTAATATTCTAGAGCCGCGTTCACAAGCATGCCTTGCCAAGGCCAGATGCCTAGACACGTGCCAAAGCTTAGCCAGGCACAAAGTTCTAGAGCATGGAACTCCGTGCCTACCCCACAATCTATCCCTAGGCATGGATATGAATGGTGATGCTAGCCACGTGCCTAGGCACGTGCTTGGCTAGGCATGCTTGTGAACGGGCTTAAACGAGGCAACCGGTGCACTTGGTGTACACAATAAATGAGAGTGGACAACCCCTTGGTCTTCACAGCGGGTTCTAGGGAACTTAATTATGGAAGTTTCTGGAACAAATTATCTCCTGGCAAGTTGCGAAGTGAAGAGCAAAACTTGGTAAAGCAGAGTTTGAATTTTACCATGGCGTCAACAAATTTCTTGGAAAAAGGACTAAGCGTACTTCAGTTACGGCAGGATTTTACTCCAAGGATTTGATTCTCAAAGTTTCCGAAAAAGTTATCTCTTGTTAAGTTGTAAAGGAAAGAGTAGCACACATCCGCACAGAGTACCTATTACAGTCCGTCCAGAAAAGAGCAACAAGGATTATACTCCGAAACCCCGACAAACCCCCCGAACAAACCCTTGCGAAACGAATTTATCACCGCTTCAAGTCCGGCTTGAACACCTGATTTTGCAGTTTGGCAAATCTACCCTAGCCAATACGAGCCACCGCTCACTGCTACCGGAAACAGCCCCTCCCAATAACTTAACTCGATTGCAAAATAAACTCCTACCCCCTAAAGTCCGCACTAATCGTTACGAGAACTCGTTTGTGCCACGTTTTTTCTTCGGTTTTCAACTGTTGAATCGTAGTTGTAAGATACTGAATTTAGTTATGCTATGATAGTTTCTAAATATACCGATATCTCTCTCTCAAACTTCGTAAAGCGGTGCTTGACTTTCCAGTGGTCGTCGATATGTTCCTCGGTCGTACCCCAATCAAGGCCGTATTGAGGGGTTTTTAGGTTGTCCCCCTCCCCCCGGAACACAGACAGATAATCATTCTTTCTTCGACGGTCCCATAAATTTGAACCGGTATCGCCAAAGCACAGCCGTTACCAAGAAAGATTTTTGTGATTTTCAAAGCTTTTGACCCTGAAATACTTTTAAATGTAACTGTATTATTGACAAAAGAAGTTTCATAACAGATAAAATAAGGATAGGCGGATTCAACCGATAACACTGAGGATGTCAGCGGTTATGTTTTTCAAACACTGAATCGTTATGCATCAAATAAGAGACGAAATACCACAAAAAAATCTGCTGACTTCTTTGTTTCTCAATATGGTTTCCGCTCTTTCTAAGCAATGCTTTTTATGCATAAAGTATGCAAAATCGTACCAGCTAACAACACAAGTGATATCTGTCAAACTGCGCATCCTTGTGTTGCCTGTTAAGAAAGTGACAGTGATCTCCCCATTTTTTTTATTTTGTTTTACCGTATCAGTGCGAGCGAATAAATTACAACTGTAACTACTAAACATGAAATTTTAATAGAAACTAAATCCCGAAAAATGATAAAAGAAGCCACGCTTACCGTGTGATGTCTTCCATGCTAACTGCACGGGGCGTAACCGGCTGCGAGCGACTATAAGCAGAGTGATTGTGCAGCGGTTCCGAGACTTCGGTGTAAGGCAAGCTCATGTCCAAGTGGGCTACAAACAGACAGGTAAAAGATAAGGTAAGGTACAATTTTATTGACAAATATAAAGAAATCTCAAGTTGCTTAAAAGGTTCAGACACGCCAGTCGCATAAGTAAGTAATTTATTTATAACCCGCCGTTTTCAGAAAGCGGAGTAAATGAAGAAAATAAATAAAACACATAAACATACACAAAAAGACACTTAATTTCAATCGTCGGCCAGGAAGCAGTGTAGAAGGTCGTGCGCTGGTTGGGTTCTGTTGTCAATGATTTTTTATAGCGACGAAGAATCATCCAAAAGGGTAACACTTGCATCTTGAATTTTGAACTTCTCCGTCAAAGTATGGTTATGGCATAATTTCGACAATTGGAGCAGGTGCTTTGCATATTTAAAATAACATGATCTCATCTTCTTTATAAGAAAACGACGCTTCACTAATTCTGATTTGTTTTTAAAAAATATTGATAAAATCCTAGCCTAAGGCGTTATAAAGCAAAAACAAACTAACAATTAACACACATCACCACTGGAATTTTAGGACAAGATAATTAATAACTAAAACGAACACAAACCAATACGTCAATTTTAACACAAAATAAAAATAGTTTAGTGTATGAACGGGCTTGGAGGGGGGGGGGGTATTTGAACAGATCTTGGGCTGGAGTAGATTACTTTGTTAGATTTGTTGCTAATAAAACAAAATATTCAGTTTAAAAAAAAAATTAATTAAATAAACAAAAAATTACTTTCCAGTCAGTCGCTTCACAAGCTGGCCCACTTCAGGGCCCCTAGGCGGTTAACAGATTCTTTTTGGTATTAAAACAATAACCAATAAAACTTGCCTAGTTTCTCAAATCCTGCCTTGTCTTTTTATTTTAAATACGTCAAATTAGAGACTGGAATATCGCAACCTTTGTTTACGTTTTCTACTAGGAGATTCACTACTTCCTGATTTTAAAAATCTCTTTTATATGAACAAGCAATTTCACAATTATGACCCTTGGTTCCCACAGACGTTTACATTGAGGCGATATCGGCCATCGCCGAGATTTTCGTCGCCAAAATCGGCGATTTCTGTTGCTTCTTCAGGCGATTTTCAATGTTGAAAAAATTCAACTTTAATCGAGCGACAATACAATTTTATGCACGTAACAGCAACACTTAGCGTTAAATTCTGTTGCCGACGAAAATTCAGTGTGAACATCCAGGCGATGAAAATCTTCTGCGCTGCAATTGAAAAATCTCGTTCATCGCCGCGATTTGCTCTGTGTGAACCTAGGGTGACACGTTCCGGCGGTATAATCTTTCTACCAATCGATATCCTTGTACTAGATCTAGCTTTTCCATTCGTCATACAGGTATACAAACATGGAACTCATTCCCCGATAGTATTAGAGGTCTAAGAAAAATCGGCATTTTTTAGAACGACTCTCAAAGTATATGTTATCTAGCAATTATATTTCTTCTGTTTGATTTTTCTGATTCATTTTTGTTTGTGGATTGGAACAAGATAAGATTACTGCCACAAGCTTTTTTTTTCACTCTATTTATGTTGTCCTAAAATTCTCGTGTTGGTATTTGTATTTGTGTTTGTCTTAGTTGTTAATTATCTTTCTTAAAATTCTCGTGCTGATGTTGTTAGTTGTCTGTTTCTTTTTATTTGTAACACCTTAGGCTAGGTTTTTTTTTCAATCAGGATTGCAATTTCAGTTTTTCCACAATTGTCAATACAATTGTATCTTACAAGTTCGCCACGGACTACTTTCAGAGTATGATTTTGTTTAAATAAAAATTCATTAAAAATTCAAAAAAATAAATCAAATAAAAATAAATCAAAACAAATTTTTTATGAAACAAACTTGAAAGTATTAATTTTAATTTGGTATTTGATGATGCTAAAGCATAAAATAATCGCTGCGGCAGTCTACTGTTCGTTCCTAAAAAAAAATTGATCAACTAAGGTTCGAAGCTAAGCAAGATATGCAGCCAATATGGTGGCTTTGGAGGACCATAAATCGATACTGCACTGAGCGACGAGTTTTTAAAGGACACCTGAACAATGAAACCATACTTGAACACACCATGGAGAATGCATTTACAGACATGGCCACGGAGAGCATTCTTCTCCTGAGGGTGACGTTTTCAAAATAGGGATGTTTGTTTCTGGAGGTTTGCACCTGCAGACTCCAAGACAAAAAGCGCAATTCATTCAGATCTTGTACAGCGCTGGCTGGGTCGTCTTGAAATTTCTTCTAGATATATCTTTGGGCTAAACTGGTTAACAAATATTCCAGAAGAAGGGTTGATTGGAGACATTTGTTCATTTCTAACATGGTTCGGTACTGAAATAAGGACAGATGCAAAATGGAGCAAAAATCATAGCTTGGAAACACTATTTCATGTTTGGATTGGATTTTCTGCAGGCGATATTAACGGAAGTCATACAGATGGGGATGATACTTGGTCCTCTTCATTCAGGTGTACTTTAAGTATACGTGTCTAATAGATAGACACAGAAAGACACAAAAAGTCTCCCATCTAAGCTTCCGCGCACATCGCGGCCTTTCCCTTCTTCGTTGGTGAATTTTAGTGTTTTGTTCAGTTTTTTGTTCCTTTTCATTGTTTGTACTCCGCTATTATGTCTGTTCAGAGTTATGCCAGTGTGAACGTCCCAGAAGAGTGAGCGGGTGGTCGATGAAAAGAAGACCAAAGGTTTCGATGGGACCCAAAAATTCAGTATTTGGTCCAGACAATTGGGTCTTTTCTTCGCCAGATCCAGTCTTCGCCAGACTCCTTGAGCATTTTTACTATTAAACTTCAGAAACAGATTAAGGCTAATTAAGGCTAAAAGATAAAAAAGCTAATCATCTGAGAAAACCAAGTTCAGATATTGATTCAGCATGTTTGTGTTCACCCCTATAAGTCATATCTGTTTTGACAAAAACTTCCTGCCTGACTTCTGCCAATTTCCCGGTTTAGGCCGAATTCCGGAACTACTTGTCCGGCAAAAAAAAAAGCTAAAAAACGAACTCAGCGTATCTTTTTTCCCCTATATCGAACATCTAATCAACTTCAAACAGCCTACTTTTAAGAATTTTCGGTTTTGGGCGAATTCCAGACGAACTCTATGTCCGGGTAAAAAATAATTGTCATACACGGATTCAGCATCTTTTCTTACCCCTAAATCGGATATCTAATCAACTACAAATAGCCTACTTTTAAGAATTTTCCGGTTTTGGCCGGATTCCAGACGAACTACTTGCCTGGCGAGAAAATGGTTTTCACCATCGTGTTTAGCATGTCTTTCTACCCCTAAACCGAACACCTAATCAACTTCAAATAAAACTTTTACTTTTAACAGACTTTCCGGTTTTAGCCGGATTCCAGGCTAACTACTGTCCGGCAAAAAAATGGTTTTCACCATCGTGTTTTCTTACCTCTAAATCGAACATCAACTTCAAATAATACTTTTACTTTTAACAAACTTTCCGGTTCCAGCCGGATTCCGGGCGAACTATTTGTCCGGGTAAAAAATGACTGTCATAGACGGATTCAGCATCTCTTCTTACCCCCAAATCGGATATCTAATCAACTACAAATACTTTTTAACAATTTTCCTGTTTTGGCCGGATTACGCGCGAATTACTTGCCCGGCGAGAAAACGGTTTTCACCATCGTGTTCAGCATGTCTTCCTACCCCTAAATCGAACATTCAATCAACTTCAGATAAAACTTTTACTTTTACCAGACAATCCGGCTTTAGCCAGATTACGGGCGAACTACTTGTCCGGCTAGAAAATAGTTTTCACCATCGTGTTCAGCATGTCCCATTAGCTGTTTGAAAATATTTTGCTTGCACCTTAATTTAACCCCCCTCCCCCACCCCTAAATATAGGGCTACAAAGCCCATCTACGAACTCGACCTTACTCTTGACCCAAAGAATCCCCACACCAAGTTTCATCAAAATATCTCATTCCCTTCGAGAGTTATCGTGCTTACAGACGGACGGACAACTTTTGAAATGTCATAGGTATCCCTCCGCTTAGGTTTTTGGATCCCAAAAACATGGAGTCCGAAACATCTGCTTGTGTTCCTTCTCGAAAATTTCGCATTTATTGGTATGCGGCGAATAATTTTATCACAAGATGGCGTTCAAACTAAATAGCATATTCCAACGGAAGAAGAAGCATATTTAAACGTCAACAAAGAATCATAAAAACGACGAAGCACGCGTATCTGAGACTCGTTTTTGTTGGAACAGTGCAGCCGCATCGTTCTTTGCTTCTGCACAAGATCGTTTTTGGATTCACTGCCTGCGAGATTTCCTCTTGGTTGAAGCAGCACCTTGCAGGGAAGCACAGACTTGGTCGGTAAGCAAGTCGGCGATTCTCGAGAAGCGTTGCAGTGCAAAACCGAATGTAGCTAGAATCAGCCCGGAAGCGCCCGAGAAGTGGACCTGCTGCTCCCCAAATATCCAATTTCATTGCTATCCGACCACCCGTTCGAAAGTTATAAATACCTCAAGATTCCGGATTCCCCTTCCCTCCACTCCCCCCACGATGCTCGAATCGGGGAAGTGACTATTTCCAGCTTAATCATTTAAGGTCCGTGGTATGCCTGCCAAGTTTCATTGTCCTAGCACATCCGGAGGTACGATCTAGCGGGATCACCGGAATTCCGCCCCCCCCCCCCTCGATCCCCGACCGTGCTCGAATCCAGTCCGGTTATGTCAACAATGTATCTAGGACTTGGGCTTGTTCTAACCACCAAGTTTCATCCCGATCCTTCTGCTCGAAGGGTTTTCCAAGATTTCGCCCCCCCCCCCCCTCCAGCTCCCCCCAAAGTCACCGGGTCCGGTCCGTATTTTAATCGGGTAGTCTGAAACATGGACTCTCCAAATATCAAGTTTCGTTAAGATCCGATCACCCGTTCAAAAGTTATAAATACCTCTAGTTTCCGGATTCCCCCTCCCTCCACTCCCTCCACGATGCTCAGATCGGTGAACTGGCTATTTCCAACTTAATCTTTTGGGGTCCCTGATATGCCTGCCAAGTTTCATCGTCCTAGCTTATGTGGAAGTGCCCAAACTAGCAAAACCTGGACAGACCGACGGACGGACAGAAATTGCGATCACTATATGACACTTGGCCGAAGGGCAAGTGCCATAAAAAGAATAGTAAAAATGAAGAAGCATGCGTATCTAATGGTAGCGGTTCAAGGTAAAATTAACCAAGAATTGGTACAAATATTCCTTTATATAAGAAATTATAAGCTGACGTATAATTAAGGTATACAAAATTCAGCTGACGTATCCGTTTTGCACCCTCAAACAAGAATTGGTCTTTTCCAGGTTGGAGACAAAATAAAGAAAAAGGATTCTGGAGCAAAGAGAACGAACGAACACGAATCATAAGAATATTTTTGCAACTTAAGTGCTTGTGACAGAAGAAGCTGAAACAGTTGACTATTTGCTTATACCGTTGGGTATTTTTTCATTTCCATCTGACTGTTTTATAAGCAACAAACAAAACCAAAGAAGTGAGACATTTAGAGATGTGTTCAAACAAGCATACCTCTATTCTATTTATACGCAAATAATTCGAAATAGTATAGCCGAGCGGAGCGAGGCCCTGTCACGGTTCCTAACCCTTATTTCAAGCAAAAAGTTACTCGTTTGCATTGTCTCTATATCTGTACGTTCGATGCACGACAAAGCCAAAAATTTTCAAGGAGAAGAAAAATAATTACACCAGAACAGGGCTCGCGTCTCAAGAAACACGAAAAAACAGGGACCCTGCCTTTTCACCGGCCTAAAATACTAAAACAAATGCTACGGTAAGATAAGGCACCGAACAACAGAAAAACGACGAAGTGGCGTCTTGTAAGACTTACGTGATGGGGAGGGCGGAACAATAATGCTACCCGCACTTGGGAGCAAAGGTGGGTCTCCGCCGAATATCAGTCCATAGGGCGACCCCCCTTCGGGTTTTTGTATCACAAGGATGACTCGGTCAGTTGTTGCCTTGAGCGCGGCTACTGCTTCTTCATGAGATACGTTATCGAGGTTCACTTCGCCAGCCTGGAAAAGAAAGAACATTTAAAGCAGAACTGAAACCTGATGCTATTCCGCTATTTTCCTTCTCAGAACAAGTGCCATCACCTTTCAAAGTTTTTTTTTTCAACTTTAGCCCTCTTGGCTAATCTCACCTTCCCACGAAGAGTCAATTAAGCCCCGCCTCTTTCGTCGTTTGGGATTGGTTCAGTTGAACGTTGGACTAACAAATCAGAGACAATTTGTCTTGTACCAACTAGGTTCATTTCATCCGGCAGAAAAATAAGAATATCGGGGAATTGCAAAATGAAGGGGCAAAGAAGAATTTACAGCTTAAAGCAGAACTGAAATAACAGTAATCTGTATACTACAATAATCGCGTTCGTCGCGCTCCTAGTAGTTTCTGGTTCTTAATCACTACAATGTAAAAAGTCCGAATAAGGATGCAGTATTTGCTACTGGGATAAGTCTTATCTCTATTGGGATAAAATTAATCCGAATTAGGGTTATTTTTATCTCAATAAAGATAACATTAATCCAAGTAGCAAATACTGCAAGATTTTTTTTACAGTGTAGTGTCTGGTGTTTCTGGTCTCCTCATTTCCTGGAGACTTCTCAACACAACCTGCCTCCGTACTAGGTTTTAATGAATCCAAACTGGTGGGATAGAACCAGACACTGGTGAGTCCGAAAACGGTCTATAACACTAGGGAGCAGTCGCCGGTGAATCGAAAATGACACCACTAGTAATACTCTGACGGTAAAGAACGGGGCTATTGGTGGTTTGGTAATGCGATATTGAACATTCACTGATATAAAATATAACGTAGGCTTGGCTTGTTCTAAGCCTGGATCATCTTCGTGGAAAATCTTGCTGGATCAGAACTCGTCTATGCCATACTCTAGTCTCGTTAGTTCAATAGCTCTTTGTCGTGCTTTGGTACTATTTGTCATTAGTTGCGTTTTCGCAGATACCATGGTATCTGATACCACGGTCTAAAGTCGTTTTCGCAGTTATCGTGGTATCTGATACCACGGTCAAAAGGCGTTTTTGCAGTGATCGTGGTATCTGGCCAGTTATCGTGGTATAAGATACTACGATCCGACCGTGGTATCTGAAAAGTCATCTCACTTCCATCAAATTTTGTCAGATTGGTGAGAAAGAAGTTTGGCACTTAGTGATGCAACTGGATATCTATTTTTCTTTTGGGATGACTTCGAAAAGTGCAATTTCGGCAATAGTTTTTGCAGAGCATCGTGTATCAGATACCACGATAACTGCAGAAACGAGTAACTGCAGATCCAGCTACCGTGGTAACAGATACCATGGTATCAGCAAAAACGCAACTATTGACTAGTTTCTGTCTTTTTTGTTGCTGAGTGTTATAGCTTGACTTACCTTTGATCGCTAATTTTGCTATATTGGTCAATAAACGACATAATATACACATATATATATTTACTGGATGATCACTGTCAGTTTAGAAATTAGAAATGGTCGTTTGCTGGTGCTGGGAAAAATAAACGCTTAGGGTCAGTAATAGTGCACACAAGAGACTCCAACGCGTAAAGCGATACAAACAATCCCAGTTCTCCTATATTTTTCCATACTTTATTTCTATAACTTGCCATCAAGACCTGCCCAGTCCTGGTTTTTCTTAGGTTTTTCAGATACCATGGTATCTGATACCACGGTCTCAAGTCGTTTCTGCAGTGATCGTGGTATCTGATATTCAGATTCCACGGTTCGACCGTGTTAACTGATCGTGGTATCTGATATTCAGATACCACGGTCCGACCGTGTTAACTGATCGTAGTATCTGAAAGAGTCTTATCACTTTCATTAGTTTTTGTCAAATTGTTATGAAAGAAGTTTGGCACTTAGTGATGTGACTGAATTTCAGTTTTTCTGTTCGGATGGCTTCGAAAAGCGCAATTTCGGCAATTGTCGTTTTTGCAGAGCAACCGTATTTCAGATACCATGGTATCTGCAAAAACGTAACTCTTTGAAGCAAGTGCCGTTTTTTTCTTATCGATGTCAGGTCGGCGTGACGTCATTGCTGCATAACACCTACAATGTCGTAACAGTAGAGCAGTAGAAGAGAGGGGACAAGCTACTAGTCTTCAAGCTTCCCAATTCAAATTATCTCCCCTCTCTCTTCGCCCCTGACTACGACTCACGGACTAGCGGCCACTCCCGGAAGCTGTCGCGAAGGTCCAGCACCTCTCATGTTCGCCAGCACTTCTTCAGCATACGAGCTGTTCCACAAGGAACAGCCTGTCTGAATCGACTTTTACCAGCGAAATACCTGAGGGTTTCAACAAGCAACTGGACGAGGACTGGCGCACGCAGCCGTGGAAAGTAGGACTGGCGTGTCTTACGGTGTTGCCATCTGTACCCTGCACTGCTCACTTGTGCCGCCGTTGGGCAGCGCTAGTCCCTTTCTGTTCAGTGTCTTTAATTGTCGTGACTCTTTATTATTTTATTAATTCGTGTTCAGGCCTCATTCGCACTTCTTTTCCAGGGTCTTGACTGGATGTCTGCACGTGTAGTACAGTAGAGGTATGCTTAACACTTTTTTAAGTGTTCCACTACCTTGGCTTTCTTACTTGAATATAAAAAAGTAAAATGGAAAAGAAAAATAACAAACTTGATATCAGCAAAAAGCCAACTATTTCAGGGTTATCCTGGCACACACTGCTTTCTTTGATTTTGAATTTATTAAAAAGGTCCTTCCTCTTTTGAAGGCATCTGACGGTTCGGACCGCCATCTTCTCCATTGAAGGTGCGTTCCTCGCGGCAAACTTTTCAAATTGTAAAAAGCAGACCAGATATCAGCTGAGTCACTTTCATAGATGGATTAGCAAAATATTCAAAAAGCGACAAAGCGTGAGTGATTATTACTAGTGTTTTTAGGAAAAAATGCCTGGTTTGGGTTTTAGTTTTTTCTTCGGCGATCGTTCACTGTTAGCAGACGTTCACATAATCATACCTCTACTGTAGGCCAGAAGACGCCCTAGGCTAACCTGACTCCGATTACTGTATATATGGACATTTACCATTTTTTGTCCGGCCTACTAGACCCCTCGCCATAACATCAGGTTGACAGAGCTCCTTCACGTACACATACAGAGCGTCTTCCATCCTACTTACCGTAGTTACTACGCATGACGGCACAAATTCTGGCTTTTGCCGTCAAGGCTGGAACGACTTTTCTATTTTCCAGCAGAATATCATGCCACGGGCGAATCCGGCCAATCACGTTGCAGAGATGCGTAGTTACTACGCTTACTACGCTCCCGAGCGTGGTAAGCAGATAGTTACTATGAGTTATTATTTCGAGAAGGTTGGACCGGTCAGCGTAGTAACTTTTGGGGAGGTTGGAACGGAAATAGTAATTAATAGTTACTATTTGTGGAGGGGTGGAACACGCTCACAGTTGTCGTAACATGTGCCCCAGAAGCAGCAGATGCGGATACAGCACCATTATCGTCTGCAAGCTACTCATCCGAATACTACATCGTATGTAATAACAATATTACATACGAAGAGGCTCTCATTAAACTTGACATTCCTAAATTATCTGTACCTAGAAATACTCTTTCAAACAATTTTGGAGCTAAGATAACGTGTTGTCTACAGATGACCCATCTATTCCCCCCTCCCCTCCCGTCTTCCGTGCGTCGGTCCGAGAGGAATACTGGCAATAAGTTTTCCCCATATCCCGCTAATTCTTCTACCCAAGTTTTACGTAGTTTCATTCCATCATTTATTTCTGGTAATTTCTTGTAAGTGTATTAGTTAATTTGTTTCTTGTGTGTCTGTGTATTTTGTAAATTTGTATTCCTTTTCTAGCTTTTTTCGGATTAAACTTGATTGATTGATTGATTGATTGCTTGCAAGTACAATTTAAGGTAATTTTAGGTAGGCTAATAACGGAAATATTATACAGCGTCAACAGACATGGTTTGGTATCAGTTGCTGAACAACCTTGTGTAAATGCTATGAAACTTTTTATATTATAAGATATTTATTATGCTAAAAGCCAAAGCGCCATGACAATACAAGCAAAAACAAAATGACAAACTTATCTCTAAATGCCTACGATCAAGGGCGCGAAAACGAGGAAAGGCAGAACCATCAACGTGGTCAACAACAGCTGTTGACCACCAAGATCACCGACAAAAACTGAAGCCGCTTTCACATTGACGCGTCGTTGCGATGCGCTACGTATGCGTTTATCTTGTGCTGCGTACAGGTTGCATAGCGTATCTTTCACACCTGCGCGACAAGCTTTCACGCTGGATGTGTACTTACGTTTTCCTTTCTCGGTTTCTTATGGTGAATTCTCATTTCTTTCATTATTACTACGTTTTCCTTCATCGTTAGTAGGTTTTCTCCAGTTTGTCCATGTTTACTGAAAAATCTGATGCGTATGCGTCGCGTTTTATTTGTCTGCGTAAGCTCTGCCTTGCGTCACCGCAAACGCGATGCAGAGGTTGCGTAACTCAGTGTGAAAGCCTCAACGCGTAGTGTGAAAGCGACTCGAAGCTCCCTCCGATCTATGGATCCGAGCGGTACCTTAAACCGTTCAGTTCATATTTCACCCATTACTTTCAGTTAGTCTGATCTTATATAATTTTTAGATTTGAAGAGGATGGTAAGGTTCCTAAAGGCAGCTTTAGCCCACAGAGAGAATTTCCTTTAGTTGAGTTTCATTATTTTGTTTAAGTGTTTTCTTTTTGTTACCATTTTTGCCATGGCCTCAGGCTTTTCGTGCAAGAAATTATTATTATCATTATATTACCTTCAAGTTGTGCGTTTTTATGTCTCACAATTCTGACGATCATGTTTCACAATCCCAGTGCAGATCGCTAAGAATTTTTGGAAAAAACAAACTGAATCGAACTGAAAATTAAACTGAATTACAGCTTACCGTTGTATTCCTAACGGCTACAAGCCTATCCCCCACGGACATCCGGCCGTCCACTTGAGCTGCGCCACCTTCCATGATCTTGGTGACATAAATGCCATTATCCCCGGGGATGTGCTGGTTGCCGATACCTCCGGCTATGGAAAAGCCAAGTCCCTTGGATCCCTTAGACAATTCCAGCTCTAGCTGCCGAGGAGGTTGGGGGGAGGGTGTGTGAGGTTTGCTCTGGTAGTACAAATTCTTTGGCCGTCGAATTTGCTGCAAAATAAAATAATAGTCAGCCATCTGTGTGTGAATGGAGTTTTGGTTGACCGAACTGTCGACCCTCGGAACAGGCTTAAAGAACACCTGAATGAAGAGTACCAAGTATCATCCCTATCTGTGTGGCTTCCGTTAACATTGCCTGTAGAAAACCCAATCCAAATACGAAATAGTGTTTCCAAGCTATGATTTTTGCTCCATTTTGCATCTTTCCTTATTTCAGTCCCGAACAATTTTATAAATGAACAAATGTCTCCAATCAACCCTTCTTCTGGAATATTTTTTAACCAGTTAAGCCCAAACGTATATCTAGAAGAAATTCCAATATGATCCGGCCAGTGCTGTACAAGATTTGAATGAATTGCACTTTTTGGGATCCCAAAACGTAAGTGGAGGGATACCTATGACATCGCAAAAGTTGTCCGTCTGTCCGTCCGTCCGTCCGTCCGTCCGTCTGTAAGCACGATAACTCTCGAAGGGAGTGAGATATTTTGATGAAACTTGGTGTGAGGATTCGTTGGGTCGTCGGACCAGTCAAGTTCGTAGATGGGCTATGTAGCCCTACATTTAGGGGTGGGGGAGGGGGTTTAAATTAAGGGGCAAACAAAATATTTTGAAACAGCTAATGTGATATTCGATTATGGGGTAAGAAGACATGCTGAGCACGATGGTGAAAACTATTTTGTCATCGGACGAGTAGTTCGCCCGGAATCCGGCCAAAACCGGAAAGTTTGTTAAAAGTAAAAGTTTTATTTGAAGTTGATTAGATGTTCGATTTAGGGGTAGGAAGACATGCTGAAGACGATGGTGAAAACCATTTTCTCGAAGGATAAGTAGTACGCCCGGAATCCGGCCGAAACCGGAAAGTTTGTTAAAATTAGAAGTTTTATTTCGAGTTGATAGTTTGATAGTCGATTATGGGGTAAGAAGACATGCTGAGCACGATGGGGAAAATCATTTTGTCATCGGACGAGTAGTTCGCCCGGAATCCGGCCAAAACCGGAAAGTTTGTTAAAAGTGAAAGTTTTATTTGAAGTTGATTAGATGTTCGATTTAGGGGTAGGAAGACATGCTGAAGACGATGGTGAAAATCATTTTCTTGACGGACAAGTAGTTCGCCCGGAATCCGACCAAAACCGGAAAATTTGTTAAAAGCAAAAGTTCGAGTAGATGACAGATTAAGGGGTAAGAAGGGAGGCTGATTCGGTTTATGACGATGTTTTTTTACCCGGACATATAATTTTTCCGGAATCCGGTTGTAACCGGATTTTTTTTTAAGTCAAACTTTTATTCAAAGTTGATTAGATGTTCTTTATAGGGATAAGGAGATACGCTGGTTTTGTTTCTGTATTTTTTTTGTTTGCTGGGCTAGTAGTTCGCTCGGAAATCGGCAGGAAGTCCCGGTCAGTATCGTCAAAATAGATATGGTTTATAGAGGTATATCTGAACTTGGTTTTCTCTGATAATTAGCCTGTCCAAGACTGGATCTGGCGAAGACAAGACTCGATTGTCTGAATCAAATATTAGATTTTTGGGATCCCATCGACACCTTTGGTCTTGTTTTCTTGGAGTCTGCATGTGCAAACCTCCAGAAACTAACATCCCTATTTTGAAAACGTCACGCTCAGGAGAAGAACACTCTTCGTGGCCATGTCTGTAAATGCATTCTCCATGGTGTGTTCAAGCATGGTTTCATTGTTCAGGTGTCCTTTAACGACGATGTGGTTGCTTACTGACGATGTGGTTAAAGTTTAACGGAAAGGCCAGCTTATTTTTATATCTTTGATTTTAAACAGTAAATTATTTTGACTTCAATAAGGGAATTTTATTATCTTACGCTCTTACAGTGACATTCAAAATATGCAATGTTGGCGCGACAATACAGAGGACGCGGAGAATTTGAATTTCAACGAAAGCGTGCATGTCATTGGCTGACGAGGCAAAGGTAAGGAAGATCACTTCTGAGGAAAACCTGCTATTGCGTATAACCTTCAAAGATTTATTTTTCGACAATATTTTATCTTTGTGGTTGCTACATATTTCAAGCATAGAGGTAAAAAAAAAAAAGAGGTACAACAAACCCGAAAGAAAAAGTTAATTCGATGAAAATCGAACCAACTTTTTTTGGAGCAACGAAGTAATTTTCATCGGGTCTTCGAGTCTATTTAGATGAATAAGTGATGAGTAACTACAATGCTGTATCTCAGCCTTATTAGATTGAACTTTAATGCGAAATGAAATTAATAATTTCAACTGTATTACAGAGGAAATTTTTAATCTGCTCAGAATGATCAATCCCAATTTCTTGGAGTTACTTACAGTCGAAAGCCTTTTCTGTTGTATTACAATAGTAGGCTGTCATTATTACCTGGAAATACAACTATACGAAGGGTGGCGAGGATAGTCGCTTCTGCGTTATCTTGTCAACTACTATAAAAGTTGAGAACTAATTACACGATACTACTCAACGACACAACGCGTCGTAGGCAACGATTGTCAGTAGGTCTTTCTTGCCAAATTTTAGGATTCCTAGAAATTTAGAATTCTAGATAGAAAAATAGAACTCATGAGTTAAATACAAAAGTACCTATATTGTTTGATATTTATTAATGCTAAAAGGCCGAATCGGCCACTGTAAATACAAATATTGAAAAAATAACGAACTTTCAATATAAATATTCCAAATTAACATAATAAATTCGAATTTTTCCTAGCTCGCATTAAAAATTAATAAAAATAAGTCCGACAAATATTCCCCTTTGGGGTCCAATCGAGACCAAAAACCTTCGGTAGGCTACGATAAACGTTAGGTATACCCACAATTTGGTATACCACAGTTTGGAACAGCTTATGCCAAACGCGTCTGAATCTACAAAGAGAAAAGCCCGAACAACCCCGTCACACAAACCTGCATGCAAACTGACGGTTGTTCATAATGTTAATATTTTATTCACCTCTTCTAGATTTAAGCTATTTGGTAGCGAATTTGATTGACTGAATTGTCTTTATCATCCCTAGTCCAAAGTTTCCATCCCGTTCTAACCTGGAAAAGTGAAACTACTCCATAGAGTTTCGAACCCCTTTCGAAGCCTGTCTTGAAAACTGACGTAAATACACGAACTCGGCATTTTTTGCTATGTTCCACGAGGCTGTCATAACCTGATTTAAAGTCCAACGGTCTTCCGTGAGAATCCATCAGTGAAAACATTACTGTTCGTGACTAGGTACACTTCAAAAAATACAAATAGTCGCCAGGGAAATCAGAAATATTTCCCTCTCTGTGAAAAACAAAAAGCGAGGGGTTGCCCAATCTCGATTCTGGTGTTTATCAAGTTCCCTGGGCCGGGAAAAGGAGTGCAGCAAGTGCAGACAGTGGACAACCCCTCGATTAGAAGCTAAACAAGTCTGTTTTCGTCAAACAAGGGAAGGATGTGCTGGAGTTACGGAGCAAATGACGAAAATCGCATCCGCCAGCGAAAATTGGACTTTAAGTGCACGTTACTTAAAGGCCCCGCCGTGCCTATAATGCCAATGTAACTTACTTCCACGAATGGATTCATTAATATTATAGGACACCTGAATGAAGAGTGCCAAGCATCATCCCTACCTGTATGACTTCCGTTAACATTACCTGCAGAAAACCCGATCCAAATACGAAATAGTGTTTCCGAGCTATGACTTTTGCTCCATTTTGCATCTATCCTTATTTAAGTACCGAACAATTTTAGAAATGAACAAATGTCTCCAATCAATCCTTCTTCTGGAATATGTTTTAACCAGTTAAGCCCGAACGTATATCTAGAAGATATTCCAATACGATCCGGCCAGCGCTGTACAGGATTTGAATGAATTGCGCTTTTTGTCTTGGAGTCTGCATGTGCAAACCTCCAGAAACGAACATCCCTATTTTGAAAACGTCACGCTAAGGAGAAGAATGCTCTCCATGGCCATGTCTGTAAATGCATTCTCCATGGTGTGTTCAAGTACGGTTTCATTGTTCAGGTGTCCTTTAAGTCTTACCTATAATAATAACGCAACCCACTTCCATAATCACTCCATATATTTCTAAACCCGGAGACCCCAACTTCGTATGGTACATTCTAACCCCTCTAACAAAACCCCAGCTGATTTTCTCGAGGATTTTCTCACTTGCCGTCTTTTGCTACCTTCGATGTGCATTCCATCAGAACAAGACCAAAGGTTCCATGGGATCCCAATAATTTATTATTTGATCCGGACAATTGGCCAGATCGCCAGTCTTCGCCAGAATCTTTAAACATTTTTCCGTACTTCATTTCTATAATTTGCCATACAAGACCTGCCCTGTCCTGGTTTTCCTTGAAGCAGTACCGTTTTTGGGATCCCAAAAACGTAAGTGGAGGGATACCTATGACATCATAAAAGTTGTCCGTCTGTCCGTCCGTCCGTCTGTTAGCACGATAACTCTCTAAGGGGTTGGGATATTTTGTTCAAATTTAGCACGATGACTCTTTGGGTCAAAGTACAGGTCGAGTTTGAAGATAGGCTCGGTAGCTGTATATTTAGGGGTAGGGGAGGGGTTTCAAATTAAGGGGCAACAAAAATATTCTTTAAAAGCTATTGAGATAGTTGATTTAGGGGTAAGAAGACATGCTGAATCCGAATATGAAAGTTATTTTTTCGCCGGACAAGTAGTTCACCCGGAATCCGGCGAAAACCGAACACAAAATTTGTCAACCTATTTTCGGCTATATCAGTCACTACCCCTTTATTCTCAAACCGGCATAGATCTGCGCTGTGGATGACGACATTGTTTATTCTATGCACATCGGAGAGATCTAGTGTAATCGGGAGGTCGAAGGGGTTGATATATAATGTTCAAACGAGGGAATATGTTGTTCAAATGAGGATTCACTGATAAAACACAGGTCAAGTTCGTAGATGGGTCTTTTGATCCTATCTTTAGAGGCAGACGAGGGGTTTAGAATTTTGGGTAAAAACCTGAATGTTTTATAAGCTAATAAGATATTTAATGAGGAGGTAAGCAGGTCCGCTCCAGGGTTGGTCACCAAAAGTAACTTCGTACACCCTGGAAAGTAACCCAAAAGTATCTCAAAGTAACCCAATGTAACCAAAAGGAGCCCAAAGTAACCCTGAGTAACCCAGAGTATCCTGAAGTAACTCGTACACCCTGGATCTTGGTGACCAACCCTGGGGTCCGCTGAATCCATATCTGAAATGGTCCATCCCGAATTCGGCTGAAACTGGAAATCTGGTTGAAGCTCCAAGTTGTTTCTGAAACCGACTAGAGATTTGGTATCGGGGCAAGGAGACATACTGAATCTAATTTTGAACTTCATTTAAACAGTAAAATTATTTAAGGAATCTGACGAAGACTGAATGGCGAAGACATGACCCAATTGTTTGAATCAAATGTTAGATTTTTGGGATCCCATCGAAACCTTTGGTCTTGTTCTTATTCCATGCCAGGTCTACCGTGACATCATCGCGACGCAACACGGACAAAACCGAAAAATCTGTTAAAAGCAAAAGTATTATTTTAAGTTGATTGGATGACAGATTTAGGGGTAAGAAGAGACGCTGAATCCGTATATGACAATCATTACAACCCGGATATATAGTTCGTTCGGAAACCGGAAAATTTGTTATAAGTTAAAGTTTTTTTTGAAGTTGATCAGATGTTCTTTATAGGGATAAGGAGATACGTTGAACTCTTTTCTGAACTATATTTTTTTACTGGACAAGTAGTCCGCTCGTAATTCGGCCGAAACCGGAAAGTTGCCAGAAGTATAAAAGCAGGAAGTTTCGATCAGTATCGTTAAACTAGATATGGCTTATAAAGGTATATCTGAACTTGGTTGTCTCAGATGATTAGCTACTTGCTAAATTAATCTGTTTCCAAATAAAATGTTCAAGGATTCTGGCGTAGACTGGATCTGGCGAAGACAAGACCCAATTGTCTGGGTCACATATTAAATAGTTAGGATCCTGTCGAAACCTTTGGTCTTGTTTTGTCAGCGCTTCTCGATTCTATACAGCCTTCACGTTCACGCTCTCCGACGCGGCGGCTGGACGCAAAAAATTTGACAAAACGAAACGCGCCAATTCCAAAATAGGTCGTATTCCACCATTCTTACCGTAGTTACTAAGCATGACGTCACGAATTCTGGCGTTTTGCCGTCAAGGCTGGAACGATTTTTCTATTTTCCAGCAGGATATCGTACCACGGGCGAAACCGACCAATCACGTCACAGAGATGCGAAGTGACTACGCTTACTACTCTCCCGAGCATGGTAAGCAAATAGTAACTATTAGTTACTATTTTGAGAAGCTTGGAGCGGTCAACGTAGTAACTTTTCGTGAGGATGGAACGAAGGGTGAAACAGAAGGATGGAACACGCTCCATGTCTTTCAAAGTGAAAACATCGCGTTAAGCTTCTCATGTCCTATTTAAGAAAGGGTTGTCGGCGGACCTTGAAGCTTTCGGGGAAGTTTGCTTTGTATGACGGGTAAAACTCGGCTAAGCCAATAAAACGCTAAAAAGCCGTATTGCAAAACAAAAGAACAGCGAAAAGCGGGGATTTTATAAACTTACAATTCCATAATAATGGTGGATAACAAAAAAAAGGAAAAATAAACAAAAGGGGTCCTTTAAATAGGCTTGAAGACCCAATTAATATGAGTTACTTCGTTGCTCCGCTATTCAGTATAGGCTAATCGATTTTCATCGAATAATTTGTCTTTCGGATTTGTGGTACCTCTACCAGCTTGCACCTCTATGCCTGAAATATTTAGCAACTACAATGGTGAACGATTGCCAAAAAATACATCTTTTTTTGGTGACACGTAATAGCGGGCTTTCTTTGAAAGTGACCTTACGGCCTACAGTTGACATTTCCTGAGCATCGCTTTATTAGCCATTACAAAGCACGCTTTTGTTAAAATTTAATTCTCCGCGTCGGGATGAACTTAAGGCGTATTCTCGCCGCTCCCCGAGGACTCCTCGGGGAATCAAAGAGAACGGCGAGAATAGAGGGAGTCACTCCACGCGGACTCCGCGGACAGAAACATCGAGAACACGGGGAATGCTTCCAGCATGGATTTTGTTCGAAAAATAGATATGCAGTTGACGAAATTAGTCTGGAGCCACTTTATTTTTGGTTTTCTTTATTCTGATTATTTTTAATTAATTTTACATTGCACCACCACCAGCAAAAATTGGTTCCCCTCCGAATCTGAAAGGGAGTCCTTTTTGATGATGGTGATGATAATCAGAGCAATCCCCGTCCGTGGGGACTCGCGAGAATACGGGGAGTGAGTACCCGGGAAAACAAAAACGCTGGGACTCCTCAAGTGGAGTCCGCGGAGAAGGGCGAGAGTACGCCTTTAGTCTTGTCGGGCTGAACGTCACTAATAGAGCCCTCGGTGAAAAAGATTAAAAATCAAAAGAATTCAGTGTTTAAAAGATAATCTGGTTTTCAGTAAACCAATATTTCATGTTACATTCTAAACCCGCCAACGATACCTCACTAGCTTTGCACTTGCCACGATTCACAATTGTCCATGCGCATTATGCTCCCGATGACTGTTGGCCTATCATGCAACTGATGCGTAAAATCGGCTATCTAAATTTAGCCGAGGCAGAAGAAAATAGACCCGGAAAAAGGCTTCAAACGTCAACCGCCGCGAATAATTTTTTAAAAGCGGAGCCTAGTTTTACGCATTCAAATAGTTCTGAATACTGGAACACAAAAAGTGAATAGTGCGAGGTGGGCTTTAACGACGACCACAAAAAATGGTCTTTCTACCACACACAATGACAGCCATCCCTACTGCCCCTACGAACGTTCAAAACCACAAAAACACCGTCAAAAAATTAGCAACTTAAGTTTGAAAAATTCGGTCTGGACTGAATCTCAGTCGATTATCCGAGACAGCCGTTATGGCACGTAGGGAGCCAAGGATCAAATAATTTCCATCTAATGCTCCAACTTTTTATTACAAATACAAACAAATTAAAACAAGAGCTGAAAGCTCATATGGCACTTGTCAGAACAGTTAGCATTTCTGTCAGTTTGTCCTCCTGCAGCTACCCCCCCCCCCCCCCGATAAGACCCATACCGGACTTGAAACTGAACATTTGAGACACTCGTTCTTGACACTTGTCAAGTTTCATGCACGTCCAATCACCCATTCCTAAGTTATGAATGCCACCTGATTCCGGATTCCCCATCCCTCTACTCCCCCCACGATGGTCGGATAGGGGAAGGGACTATTTTCAAGTCAATATGTTAGAATCCCTAATTGGCCTGCCAAGTTTCATGGTCCTAGCACATCTGGAAGCACCCTAGCTCGAGATCACCGGATTTCCGGGAAATCCCCTCCACTTCCCCCACCGTGACATGACCCGGTCCTGTTTTGTCGGGAATGCATCTAGGGTTTACGCTTGCTCTTCCAACCAAGTCCAACTCCGATGCCTTGACTTTAAGCGATTCACGAGATTTCCGGTGCCCCCTCAAGCTCCCCCCTCCCTCCCAGTGATCAGATCCGGTCCAGACTTGAAACTGAACATCCCACACACGTGTTATTAATACTTACCAAGTTTCATGCACGTCCGATCACCCATTCCAAAGTTGTGAATGTCACTAGATTCCCGATTCCCCACCCCTCTACTCGCCCACGATGATCGGATCGGGGAAGGGACTATTTTCAAGACAGTATGGTAAAATTCCTAAACGCCTGCCAAGTTTCACGGACCTAGCACATCTGGAAGTACCCTAACTCGAAATCATCGGGTAAACCCCCTCCAACTACCCCCACCGTGACACGATACAGTCCTGTTTTGTCAGTAATGTATCTAGGGTTTAAGCTTGTTCTTCCCACCAAGTTCCATCCCGATCCCTCGAATCTGAGCCTTTCAGAACATTTCCGGTGCCCCCTTCCAGCCCCCCCAGGTACCGTATCAGGTCCGGATCTGAAAAGGAACATCTGAGGCAGTCGTTCTTGACACTTGTCAAGTTTCATGCACGTCCGATTACCCCTTCCAAAGTTATATATGTTACTAATTTCCGGATTCCCCATCCCTCCACTCCCCCTACGATGGTCGGATCGGGGAAACGACTACTCTTAAGGCAGTCTGTTCGGGTCCCTCATATGCCTACCAAATTTCATCGCCCTAGTACCGAACTCGCGGGGTCATCGAATTCTGCCCCCACCCACAACTCCACCCACAGTGCCCGAATCTGGTATGGTTATGTCAATGATGTATCTAGGACTTGTGCTTGTTCTTCCCACCAAGTTTCGTCCCGATCCCTCTACTCTAAGCGTTTCCCAAGATTTCCGGTTCCCCCCTCAGCTCCCCTCAGAGTCACCGGATCCGGTCCAGATTTTAAGTGGGTAGCCTGAGGGACGAGATCTCTCCAAATATAAAATTTCATTGCTATCCGTTCACCCGTTCAAAAGTTATATATTCCTCAAGATTCGGGATTCCCCCTCCCTCCACTACCCCAACGATGGTCGGATCGGGGAAATGACTATTTCCTACTTAATCGTTTGGGGTCCCTGATATGCCTACCAAGTTTCATCGTCCTAGCTTATGTAGAAGTGCCTGAACTAGCAAAACCCGGACCAACCGACCGACCGATGGACGGACAGAAATTGCGATCGCTATATGGCTAAAAACCAAGACCAGTGTGGTAGTCCTGAATCCTGAAGACATAAACAAAATAATCAATTAAGTCTTGTAATTCTTTGCTAATCAAACGTGGAAAATTTCGTAATCTGGAAATGAAGACGTTCTGCGTGGGTTTTTTCTCGAGCCAAAACACCAGCCCGGCAATCAAATTCAAATCCAAATAAACTGGTCGCTTGCGATCAGTAAGAGAAGGTAAACATAATGTTTGGATTAGGTCTTTAAGGTTTCCCACCCTTTGGCATAACTTAACCAGGGCTGTTGAGAAATTTCAAGTATCAAGCTCACCAAGGTAACGTGGTTCCCAGCACGTTTTAATGCATCCACGGCCGCTGAATGCGTCACATTTACAATAGTGACGTCATTAACCTTCGTTAGCACGTCATTAACCCTCAATCGCCCATCGGCAGCGGCGGTGCCACCCTGAATGACTTTGGTGACGAAAATGCTGTAGTCGCCTTCGACATGAGGGTTGTCCGTGCCGCCAGCAATCGAGAATCCGAGGCCGGAAGTGCCGCGTTCGAGAGTAACTTCGTCGTATTCGTAGTTCAGACCATCGCCAATGGAGCCGTTGAGCTGGAAGAATGAAAGAGGAAGTTAAGCACGACGATGATACATATGTAGATTGTCGACGTTTAATGAAAGAATATTATTTATTATTCTTTATTCAATTACCTTTGATTTCAGGTATACTTGAACCGTTTTGGACTCTTGTGCAATTACTTTTCGATTCTAAGATCATTTGTGTCAGTTTAAATGGATTTTTAAGGAATTCGAAGAAATGAGGATACGGTCGATTGCATTAGATGGTATATTCAGACCTTCTGCTGCTTGCTGATCACCTCAAATCTTAAGTCGCTTTCACATTGACGCGTTGAGCCTTTCACACTAGCTACACAACCTCTGCGTCGTGCTAGCGTCGACGCAACGCAGAGCTTACGCAGATAAATAAAACACAACGCAAGAATATAACCTATTCTAGTGTTGCGTCAACGCGTACGCGTCAGGTATGTCAGTGGGAAACGGAAGTTTTTGAAGAAAAACTAAACAAACAAGACCAAAGGTTTCGATGGGATCCCAAAAATCTAATATTTGACCCAGACAATTGGGTCTTATCTTCGCCAGATCCAGTCTTCGCCCGGCTTATCATCAGAGAACCAAATTCAGATATACCTCTATAAGCCATATCTATTTTTACAATACTGACCGAAACTTCCTGCTTTACTTCTGCCAAATTTCCGGTTTTGCCCGAATTCCGAGCGAACTACTAGTCCAGCAAAAAAAAAAAGAAATTCAGAAACGAATCCAGCGGATCTCTTTATCCCTGTAAAGAACATATCATCAACTTTAAATAAAACTTTGACTTACTATCACATTAGCTGTTTAAAAATATTTTGTTTGTCCCTTAATTTGAAACCCCTCCCTCACCCTCAATTATAGGGCTACATAGCCCATCGTCGAACTTGACCTGTACTTTGAAGCAAAGGATGCTCCCACCAAGTTTCATCAAAATATCTCATTGCCTTCGAGAGTTATCGTGCTTACAGACGGACATTTTTGCGATGTCATAGGCATCCCGCCACTTACGTTTTGGGATCCCAAAAACATGCTGATGATGAAGAAAAACTTGTTAATAGTGAGGGAAATTAAAATTCAGCAGAAGAAACCGAGAAAGGAAAATGTAAATGAGAATCCAGTGTCAAAAGCTTCTCGCGCAGGTGTGAAAGAGACGCTGCGCAACCTATACGCAACGCACTGCAACGACGCATCAATGTGAAAGTGGCTTTATATATCGAAATCTCGTAGCTCCCTGACTAAACGATGTCCCATCGATTATGCCCTCGTACCGAAGGAAAGAGAAAGAAACGAAAGAGAAAGAAAGAGGTCTAAGCAAGGCAATCTGTCGTCGGTAGCAGTTTGTCACGGTAGTTTAGTGCCGTTTTACGCCTGGTTTAACAGAAAAGACGACGTAAAGCAAGACAAATAATACATAAGGCGTAATTTCGTCGTTCACAAGAGACTCCTTGGGGAGTCGAAGGAAGAGCTTTAAAAAAAAAAAAAACGACACCATCAACTCCCCAAATTAACTCCCAATCGAATCTGAAAGGGAATCCCTTCCTCAGGATTTTGATGATAACTGGAGAATTACCCGTCCGTGGGGACTCACGGGAATACGGGCAATGAATCCCTGGGACACAAAAACGCGGGGACTCCGCTGTGGGAGTCCGGGGAGCGGCGAGGGGAGATCTACAGTCTGTCACCTTTAGCAACTCTTGCGCGAGGGTTTGACACCGTCTTATACCAGAAGAAAAGGGGAGCGCGAGGGTTTGACACCGTCTACCAGAGAGGTTATTTAGGACAAGTGGTTTCTCACGCCGATTTGGCCCGGTTCCCTTGGTTCATTAGAAAAATGCCTCGGGCTAACTAAAAGCCTAGAAAATTGGCTCAAATACGTCGTTCATGTTTTAATTACTTATTTCCGTTTTCTTATCAGACGGGAAGGTCTATGCTAGGAGATAAAGCAAGTTCGGCTCAACGAGATAAGTTTTAAGCCTAGGAATGTAAAACTCTGGTTAATTACACTTTAAGAAGTTTCATAATAGATAACCCGAGGATGCGCGGTTTCAACAGATAATGCGTAGCAGATAACACTTCGGATGTTATCTGTTGTGTTTAAAAAGGTTATGCATCAAATGTTATGCATAACAAGCTTTATTAGGAACAGCCAAAAAAGCATATACTGACTTTATTCCTTATCGGCATGATGTCGGAAAACTCAGCAGACACTTTTTGGCGGTTTTTCGGTTCTTGCGTAACATTTTGAAACAAAGCAGATAACAGTCGAAGTGTTATCTGTTACGAATTATCTGTTGAAATAGCGCATCCTCGTGTTATCTGTTATGAAACTTCTGACAGTGTAGACTCTGATTTGGCGCTAAATGAACTGGTCACCTGAAGATATTTTTTTTTTTCGGAGGTATTTGTATTTTGCAGGTCTTCGCAAGTTTCCTACAGGCCGGTAAAAAAAAAAGACAAGAAAACAAAATTTATCCAAAGGCCAACGGCCTAATATTAGATTTTTCCCGCGAGTCCCCGCGGACAGGTAATTCTCCAATTATCACCACGACCATCAGGAAGGGGTTCCCTTTCATCGATTGGGAGTTGGTTTGCGGAGTTGCTGGTGTCGTTGTTTTTTTTTAAACCTTTTTTTGACCGTTCCCCTTGACTACCAAAGGAGTCTCCGGGAACGGCGAGATTATGCCTTATGCATTATTGTCTTGCTTTACGTCGTCTTTTCAGTTAAACAGGCGTAAATTGGCACTATGCTGCGGGATCGACTAAAAAGAGGCACGGCACGCCATAGTGTAGGAGGCACGAGTACTAAAAAGGGACAAGAAAACTAAAAGGACCCTCTCAGGCTTCAACAATGTTCTAATATGCCTTATTTTAGGCTCTTGATGCTACTACTTGCTATTCTCTTATTATTTTATAAGTAGTGAACTGATAAACAAAAATGCTCCTCAGCCGGGATTTGAACCCAGGACCCTCTGCTTACAAGGCAGTCACTCTACCACTGAGCTACCGAGGGGCTTGTTAACAGAGTTCGCAAACCACTACGATAGTCTGGTAGAAGCCGGCCATAGGAACAGTGCTCCCGCCCGAAGGCAAATTCATCTAACCATTTTGTTATTTTTGATTAACTATTTTGTTATTAAATGTAGCTGACGTATATGCGTTTCGCATCGTCGAATAGATTCTTAGTTTCCAAGTCCAAACACGCCAGTGATCCTCAGGAAGAAGGAGTAAGCGTGTACGTACGACTCAAACCAACGACTCAAATCCTGTGTCAATCAATCACGGCGATCTTTGGGTGCAGCTGTGACGCCGCTTATAACTTTCTTCCGCTGGGTACCCGGAGAGACCCGAGATTTTGCACGGGCAAGGAGAGATAGTAATCAAGAGTATTAATTTAGATACTGGTTTGGATTTCTATTTCAAGTCACGCCTGCCAGCGCGGAGACCCTGCGCTAACTGTCTTCCAGTGCCTGGTCAAATTAAACTACTCCGGAAAAAAAAAATTCAAGTACTATTATTGCCCTTTCAGTAGAAAAAAAACATCAAGGGGGCGATCTTTTGAGTTTTTTCAGCAATACCCGAACCCCGGGGTTTGTTTTCTTAGTGGGTAAGAGCTACATCTCCCAGCTACCCTACATAATAAATAAAAAAATCTAATAATAATAAATCAATCAACCTAACAAATCAATGGCGTCATTTCGCGAGAACCTGGGGGGGGGGGGGGGAGGGGCGATGTTCGTATCGGTTCATTAGCAGATTAGCTCGGCTTAAAAAGGTCAAGCTAAAAAAGTTAAAGTTTCGCGAAAGACCTCAAGATTCACAAAGATAATTTCGTAAACCGCATTGGCCTGACATATCACAAAAAACTCAACGATTTTTTTGGCATTCGCTAGTATCGAGCGAGAACAATCACAATTGTTAGTCGCAGGTATTGGTGAGTGGCTCGCTGTCTTTATTTTAGTCTTTCAATTATTTCAATTTTATTTTAATCTTTGGTTTCTTTTTGGTTTGTTTGTTTTCTTGGCTGTTGATCTTTATCCTCGTTTTGGCATTTTTTCTCGAAATTTTCTGTCTACGCTGAACAAGGGAGGCGGTTGTCGTCCCGGAATGTTCGCCTTTTATTTCAGTATAATTATTCGTTGGCCTATAAAAACCCCATTTTCGTTGGTTTCTTCGTTGATTTTTTCTCAAGATTCACTTTTCGCAACCATTGTCAACATTTCTTCTAATCACTTTCTTACTTGCATATTTTGTGATTTTTCACAGGTGATTTTTTTAAAGTGGATTAGGTAATTAAAACGAGTAGTGAAGTGCTGTTAAGTGAAGTTATTTCGTATTTATTTTTGTATTGCTATTTAGCTAAAAAGAAACGTGAACGTTAGCTGACTAAACTACAGCAGCATCAAACATGATTCGTAATCAATTTCGGCTTAATTTTTGTCCGAATTATTCTGTCCCTATGTGCAGAGAGAAAGTTCTGTTTCACTTTTTTTTGTTATTGTGAGGAGTTGGGAGGGCTAAGAAAAGAGATTTTTGAAGTTGAGAAAGGGGATGAGGGTTGGTTTATGGGGATTTTAGATTATAAGACTTTTGTAACCATAAAGCGTAGTGCTAGGTACATCTGTGTGGGTAAGGCACATCGTGAAAGATTTTTGAGGTGGTATCATATCATATCAAAGATACTTCCGCAGTGTTTCCACGCAGAGCAAAACCGACCGGAATCCGGTCTTGGAGACAGGATAATGTTTACACACAGAGGGAAAAGAATATTTCGCCAGATCATAAAATCTGAAAAACAATTACAAGCATGGATTCAACTAACCAACAGAAAAAATTTACGATAGTAGTCAGTAGCCACGGCATCATTACTGATGGCTGCTGCTTTCAAAAGCTAGCTACACTTTTTCTAGTCCTCTTCACCAACGGAATTCCTTTCTACCACACCAGAGCCTCGTTTTTGTTGCAATAGCGCTGCCGCATCGCTGCTGCAGCACTTCTTTGCTTTTGCACAATATGCGTTTTTCGGATTCACTTTCTTCTTGGTTGAAGCGGCAGCGCTGCCGCATCTTGCAGGGAAGCACGGACTTGGTCGGGGAGCAAGTCCGTGATTCTCGAGAAGCGCTGCCGTCTTCCTCGGAAGCGCTGCAGTGCAAAAACGGATGTAGAAAGAATCAGTCCGGAATCGGCCGAGAAGTGGACCTGCAGCATGCAACAAAAACGAGGCTCAGAATTCCTGCCTGTGCAAACGCTGCATTACAGGAAGAGAACAATTTCGACGAAGCAGTTTTCAAGTTGTGGAACGTTCATGGCACAGTTGTTGGAAACTATAGCACCGCATTGTGCAGCTGTGTTGTAACAAAACGGGTTGATATCCAATACAGGTAACAAGAGTGGCCAAAAACTAGGGGGGGGGGGGGGTGCTCTGGGATGCCGGACTAAATTCTAGACCGCAGTACAAAAGCAACTTTCTCTCAAGGGCGATACCCCCTCTCCCAATTTCAAATGACGGGCTCGATGAATAACCCACCACAGAAAGTAATGCAGTCAATTCTGCGGTTGTTCGAACGGCTGCACGAACAAAACGCTAGCGTGATAATCAAACTGAAAAACGAAACAAGGACACGATAGCATCGATTCAACCCATTGCCTATCACGGAAGAATTATGACAGACTAGAAAATTTGGCTAAGAACTGACAAGTCAACGTGGACAGGAAAGGTCAACTTGGTTTTGAAGGGTAGGTGATTGTTCTTATTATTGACTGCGATTGTTACGGGTATGTCACTGTAATACTCCAGCACTGTAATCTACTTTAAAGGACACCCCGCACTATTTACTATTTGTGTTCCAATATTCTATGTGAACAGCTACTTTTTAGGTAGGTAGGGAGGTAGGTTTTTATTTTTAATCAAAATATCGGAAATACAATAAATAACATTACTAATATCCTACTGCAGCAAAAAGAAAGTCCTAAGGACTGATACTCTAATGTGAACATTGTAATTTTGGTCTAAATGATAGAATGAAGATCCAAAATGACCCTTCAAGTATTATCAACTGGTAATTAACTTTAGACACAGGAAGTGCATGAAAATGGCAAAGTCCTTTGTCAACAAACGTTAATATAAGCATACCTCTACTGTACTTAAAACCAGGCTCTGTTATTAACATATTACTAGCTGCTTTTAAGCCTTTCTCCAGGCCCCTTGACTTCTAGCGGAAACACAGAAAATTCAGATAATCGTTTTATTCTGACGAATAAGATTCTCCTAAGCTACTGGTTGTGGCGATACAGCACTGGTTGATACAGCACTGGTTGTGGCGGCGAAGACTCTTGAAGAACTGGCCCAGAAAGCAAACAGAGCTTTGCAAGGGTTGAGTGAGTTTGTAGGCACTAGCTTACTTAGCATCAACGCGGCGAAGAGTAATTTTGTTCTGTTTAGGCGGACTCAGGGTGGGGAATGTGGTCCACCAGTCTCACGGCCGTTTTGAAAATCGAACACACCAGTCTCACTGTTTCGAACCACCAGTCTCATAAAAATGGCGCCGGGAACCAGCAGTCTCGGAAACGAGACCAACAGTCTCATATTCAGACCAACAGTCTCATCTAATTTCCAATTTTTTTAAAGTAAAAAAGTGTTTTCTTTGTTTTTCTCTGTCAGTCCCTTGAATTACGCGCTTGTGTCAGCACTACAGGTAGAGTGAAGCTTGGGCTTTCAATACATGTATTCATCTCTGCTATTGGCTTGGTACTTCTCAGTGAATAGGGCTCTGAAAAAGCAAACAAATTTAATTTTTTTGTTTTCTGTGTTGTTTAATAGAATTCTGCTACTCTGCCAACTACAACAGGTAAAGTGAAGCCTGGGCTTTCAAACGATATATGATTCACTGTTACTGGATTACCAAGTGTCACATTGGGTGGCTTTGAAAAAACTGTTTTGGTAAACAAATGTAATTTCTAGGCTGTCTATGCGATTTCTTGGAATTTTCTAACTTTGCGACCAGTTTTGGTAGATTTAAGCATGAGTTTTCCACAAATCCATGTATCTCTGATACTGGCTTAGTCAGTTTGTTGCTGGGTTCCTATGGTAAACTCATTAGCTGTTTTTTTTAACTGCCCTGCTTGATACTGTTGAATGTTTTGTCGCCTAATTGTTCAGTTCACCTGACTGGCTGGTCCAGTATTAGTTTGTTCCATTCTTTTTCCATGCATTTTCCATGCTTAAAATACTATTCTGAGGCTGTCTCTACACAACTACAGCAAGCGGTCAAGTATCGCTCAATGGAACCTATTATCGCTCACCAGAGCTGGGTTTGATTTGCATTGACTGATAGCGTTCGATTTATCCAGTCGACTGAGATTTTGGACTAAAATTTGACTTTTGACAACCGAGAATAAATGGTCATTCGTTCCATGGTTAAGCGGTTAAGCTACAGTAAGCGGTCAAGTAACGCTCAATGTACCTATCACCGCTCACCAGAGCTGGGTTCGATCCGCATTTCCAGTCGACTGAAATCATCATTTCGCTCTTTCATTTGCTATTCTCAGTTGACTGATAGCGTTCAATTTATCCAGTTGACTGACATTGTCGACTAAAAGTGACTTTTGACAACAGAGAACAAACGGTCATTTGTTCCATGGATAACCGGTTAAAGTAAGCGGTCAAGTATCGCTCAATGGAACATTTTATCTCTCACTAGAGCTGCATTTGATTTGCATTTCCAGTTAACTTAAATCGTCATTTTGCAGTTTTATTTCCTATTCTCAGTTGACTGATAGGTTCTATTTATCCAGTCGACTGACATTGTCCACTAAAAGTTGACTTTGGACGACCGACAACAAATGGTCATTCGTTCCATGGATAACCGGTTAACCAACAGTAAGTGGTCAAGTATCGCTCAGTGGAACACTTTATCGCTCACCAGAGCTGCGTTTGATTTGCATTTCCAGGTGACTGAAATAATCTTTTTGCTGTTTTATTTGCTATTCTCAGTTAGCATTCAATTTATCCAGTCGACTCAGATTGTCTTTCTTGGGATTTTCTAACTTTACAACCAGTTTTGGTAGATTTAAGCATGGACTTTCCACAGATATGTGTATCTCTGATATTGGCTTAGTCACTTTCTTGCTGGTGTCCTTTGATAAACTCACTAGCTGTGTTTTTTTTAACTGACCTGCTAGACCCTGTTGAATCTTTTGTTGTCTCACTATTCAGTTCACCTGACTGCCTGGTCCGGTACTAGTTCGTTCCATGCATTTTCCATGCTTAAAATACTATTTTGGGGCTGTCTCTACACAACTACAGTAAGCGGTCAAGTAACACTCAATGGAACCTATTATCGCTCACCAGAGCTGCGTCTGATTCACATTTCCAGTTGACTTAAGCTATTAATTTGCCGTTTTATTTGCTATTCTCAGTTGACTGATAGCGTTCAATTTATCCAATCTATTGAGATTGTCCACTAAAAGTTGACTTTGGACGACCGACAACAAATGGTCATTCGTTCCATGGATCACCAGTTAACCAACAGTAAGCGGTCAAGTATTGCTCAATGGAACATTTTATCGCTCACCAGAGCTGCGTTTGATTTGCATTTCCAGTTGACTGAAATAATCTTTTTGCCGTTTTATTTGCTATTCTCAGTTAGCATTCAATTTATCCAGTAGACTCAGGTTGTCGACAAAAAGTTGACTTTTGCCGATCGAGATAAAATGGTAATTCATTCCATGGTTAACCGGTCAACCTACAGTAAGCAGTCAAGTATCGCTCAATGGAACCTATTATCACTCACCAGAGCTGCATTCTATTCGCATTTCCAGCTAACTTAAATCATCATTTTACTCTGTTATTTGCTGTTCTCAGTTGATTCATATTGTTCGATTTAGCTCTTGGCAAGGGTGTGGAAACTCAAGAAGGTAAGGGAACATCACTAAAACAATATGACAAAGCGACCTAATCATGTTCTATAACATTTAGACAATTACTAAAATTACCCTTTGCTTGTCTCCTTGATAATGCTGTACGTAGCAGCTTCAATTTGAGGGTCTCATGAAGAGACCTCTTACGTGGACCAATTTATAGTACTTCAACCTACAAACAATAGTATGTTTGTAACATACAATAGTATGTTTCTATAACAAGAGCAACATCTGTAGAGGAGATAGTACTTCAACAATTAGAAAAAGAGTGAGAGGAATATTCATGGAGGACTAGTAAAACATATGGTATGTGAAAAAAGAATCACCAAAAAGTTGACTTTTGACGATCGAGATAAAATGGTAATTCATTCCATGGTTAACCGGTTAACCTACAGTAAGCAGTCAAGTATCGCTCAATGTAACCTATTATCACTCACCAGAGCTGCATTCTATTTGCATTGCCAGCTAACTTAAATCATCACTTTACTCTGTTATTTGCTGTTCTCAGTTGATTCATATTGTTCGATTTAGCTCTTGGCAAGGGTGTGGAAACTGAAGAAGGTAATGGAACATCACTAAAACAATATGACAAAGCGACCTAATCATGTTCTATAACATTTAGATAATTCCTAAAATTACCCTTTGCTTGTCTCCTTGATGATGCAGTACGTAGCAGCTTCAATTTGAGGGTCTCATGAAGAGACCTCTTACGTGCACCAATCTATAGTACTTCAACTTACAAACAATAGTATGTCTGTAACATACAATAGTATGTTCCTACAACAAGAGCAACATCTGCAGAGGAGATAGTACTTCAACAATTAAAAAAAGAGTGAGAGGAATATTCATGGAGGACTAGTAAAGAACATATGGTATGTGAAAAAAGAATCACCAAAACCAACAAAACAAAAATTACCAGAGTGGGTGCGTTAGTTCATGTAGGTTAACTTGAACACTTTTAGCTAGGACTTCCATAGCCAGTGTAAAACATTAAGAATAAGCTTATTTTTTTATTTTTTTTTTACCATCATTGGATAGGTAGGGTACTCTGTAGCACCAGATTTGTTAGAACATGAAAAAATGTCGGCCTCATGGCCGCAATTGGAAATGACCAGTAAAAGGTGACCGGTTGGTTGGATTCCGCAATCTTTTTCTCAACCTACGCTTATATTCTCGGTTAACCATGGAATGAATGACCATTTGTTCTCAGCTGTCAACTTTTAGTTGACAATCTCAGTCAACTGGATAAGTTGTATGCTATCAGTCAACTGATAATAGCAAATAAAACAGCAAAAAGATGATTTAATTCAACTGGAAATGCAAATCGAACCCAGCTCTGGTGAGCGATAATAAGTTCCATTGAGCCAGTCTAGTACACCAGCCCCATTTCAGGCACGGTGCTCAAACGTCTAGCACCATGCCTGGGTGCTAGACGTTCAAGCACTGTACCTTGAATTTCATGTATGGTGCATGGATTTCAGTATACAGTGCATACAGAAAAAAACACAGTTTCTGTCATCACAACTGAGCACCGGCTCGGACAGGGCTGAAATTACTACTATGAATTAGAGAAATCAAAGACAATCCTTTATATATTTTTCACAACAAAAAGAAAAGGGCTCTAATGATGATGGAGATGAAAAACCTAACAGCACCCTATCTATTTTCCATGTATTTTCCCTATCTATTCCCCAAGAGCCAATATTCTGGTTGGCTGTTAGGTAGAAAAAGCTGAGGCACAGGGCACTTTGCATGCAAAACCCTTGACTATGTAGAAAATGAAATGAGGTTTTTCACATCTGTCATCAGCCGAGCCCTTTTGTTTTTGTTGTGAAAAATATATAAAGGATTGTCTTTGATTTCTCTAATTCATGGTAGTAAGTTCAGCCCTGTCCGAGCTGGTGCTCAGTTGTTATGACAGAAACTGTGTTTTTTCTGTATGCACTGTATACTGAAATCCATGCACCATACATGAAATTCAAGGTACAGTGCTTGAACGTCTAGCACCCAGGCATGGTGCTAGACGTTCGAGCACCGTGCCTGAAATGGGGCTAGTGTACTAGACTGCATTGAGCATTACTTGACCGCTTACTGTAGCTTAACCGGTTAACCATGGAACAAATGACCATTTGTTCTCGGTTGTCAAAAGTCAACTTTTAATCAACAATTTCAGTCGACTGGATAAATTGAACGCTGTCAGTCAACTGAGAATAGCAAATAAAACAGCAAAAAAATGATTTAATTAAACTTGAAATGCAAATCGGACCCATCTCTGGTGAGCGATAATAAGTTCCATTGAGCGTTACTCTTGACCGCTTACTGTAGCTTAACCGGTTAACCATGGAATGAATGACCATTCGTTCTTGGTTGTCAAAAGTCAGCTTTTAATCGACAATTTATGTCGACTGGATAAATCAAACGCTTTCGGTCAACTGAGAATAGCAATAAAACGGACAAATTATGATTTAAGTCAACTGGAAAGGCGAATCGAACGCAGCCCTGGTGAGCGAGAATAGGTTCCATTGAGTTTACTTGACAGCTTACTGTAGGTTAACCGGTTAACCATGGAACAAATCACCATTTGTTCTCGTTTGTCAAAAGTCAACTTTCAGTCAACAATCTCAATAGATTGGATAAGCCAAGAGCTAAATCGAACAATATGAATCAACTGAGAACAGCAAATAAAACAGTAAAATGATGGTTTAAGTTAGCTGGAAATGCGAATAGAATGCAGCTCTGGTGAGCGATAAAATGTTCCATTGAGCGATACTTGACAGCTTACTCTTGGTTAACCGGTTATCCATAGAACAAATGACCATTTGTTGTCGGTCGTCCAAAGTCAACTTTTAGTGGACAATCTCCATAGATTGGATACATTGAACGCTATCAGTCAACTGAGAATAGCAAATAAAACGGCAAAATAACAACTTAAGTGAACTGGAAATGCGAATCAAACGCAGCTCTGGTGAGCGATAATAGGTTCCATTGAGTGTTACTTGACCGCTTACTGCAGCTCTGGTGAGCGATAAAATGTTCCATTGAGCGATACTTGACAGCTTACTCTTGGTTAACCGGTTATCCATAGAACAAATGACCATTTGTTGTCGGTCGTCCAAAGTCAACTTTTAGTGGACAATCTCCATAGATTGGATACATTGAACGCTATCAGTCAACTGAGAATAGCAAATAAAACGGCAAAATAACATGTTAAGTGAACTGGAAATGCGAATCAAACGCAGCTCTGGTGAGCGATAATAGGTTCCATTGAGTGTTACTTGACCGCTTACTGTAGTTGTGTAGAGACAGCCTCAGAATAGTATTTTAAGCATGGAAAATGCATGGAAAAAGAATGGAACAAACTAATACCGGACCAGTCAGTCAGGTGAACTGAACAGTGAGGCGACAAAACATTCAACAGTATCAAGCAGGGCAGTTAAAAAAAAACAGCTAATGAGTGTACCATAGGAACCCAGCAACAAACTGACTAAGCCAGTATCAGAGATACATGGATGTCTATCTACCAAAACTGGTCGCAAAGTTAGAAAATTCCAAGAAATCGCATAGACAGCCTAGAAATTACATTTGTTTATCAAAACAGTTTTTTCAGAGCCACCCAATGTGACACTTGGTAATCCAGTAACAGTGAATCATATATCGTTTGAAAGCCCAGGCTTCACTTTACCTGTTGTAGTTGGCAGAGTAGCAGAATTCTATTAAACAACACAGAAAACAAAAAAATAAATTTGTTTGCTTTTTCAGAGCCCTACTCACTGAGAAGTACCAAGCCAATAGCAGAGATGAATACATGTATTGAAAGCCCAAGCTTCACTCTACCTGTTGTGCTGACACAAGCGCGTAATTCAAGGGACTGACAGAGAAAAACAAAGAAAACACTTTTTTACTTTAAATAAATTGGAAATTAGATGAGACTGTTGGTCTGAATTTGAGACTGTTGGTCTCGTTTCCGAGACTGGTGGTTCCCGGCGCCATTTTTCTGAGACTGATGGTTCAAAACAGTGAGACTGGTGTGTTCCGCGAATGAGACTGGTGGACCACATTCCCCACCCTGGGACTGGTGTATTGCCAAATCTCCCCAGTGCAATAACAATAAATGGTGTTGTACTCAAGCAGGTTGAAGAAGTGCGGTACCTAGGATTCATTCTTGATCAGAACCTGAGCTGGAGAAGACACGGTGATGTGGTTGCATGTAAGGTAGCGCGTGGCCTTGGGATTTTAAGACGTTTTCAGCATTTTTTACCCTATCATGTTTTAATTCTTTTATATCATTCTTTGATTGCGCCGTATATAAATTATGGATGCATGATTTGGGCTAGTAATTTTACGTGCAATTTCAAACGAGTGCAGATTCAGCAAAATAAAGCAGTGAGATTAATTGGTAAGTACGATACGGGAGTTCTAAGTACTGAGTCAATTTTTAGGAAACTTAAGATTTTGAAGGTAGGTCAAATTAGAGATTTCCAAATTGGTATTTTTGTGTTTCAGAGTCTGAATGGTTTCGCACCTGATGTTTTTAGTAATTTTTTTCGTTTTAACTCGTTTTATCACGGACATGCTACGAGGCATGCTGGAGACCTGGTAAGTGAGCCAAGAAGTACGGTTCGTTCTAGCCATGTGGCAAGGCATTCAGGTACGGTGGTCTGGAATACTTTTCCAGACTCAATTCGAGAAGCGGAAAGTGTATCGCAGTTTAAAAATCGGTTAAAGAAACATCTCCTTCAGGGTAGTTGGTGAGTGGAGGGTTATGAAGACGAGAGAGGACAAATTGACAAATTAATTAATAAATTTTTAGTTCATTTTAGTGAATGTTTGGTTAGAATATGATAGTAAATGTGTACTGGTTGCGTTTTTCAAGCACGTATGTGCTTTGTGTGTAACCGGTCGTCAAGCCGGAATGATTTTTTTTTTAGTAAAGTAGTTGAATCCTAAAAAAAAAGCGTCCGAGTGATACGCATGGAAGACAGAAAAACGAGGCAAGTGTGAAAATCTTGATGTGTCGTTAGAGGAGTTAGAATCTACAGTTTAAATTCGGGTGTCCGAGCTTAAAGGACGCATCGTACTTGTGATAGTAACTCATTCTACTTCAGTGGTATTTCCATCCATTCTCATTCTCCCTAAATTCTATATCACTTCATAGGTGTATCCTATCTCCTCTAGTAGCATTACATTGATTATCACAATTGCCACGTTTATCACGATTGTCTCCTGACGTGAAAACTAGCCTATTTTGTTTGCTGTAAATTCAGACTAAATGTACTTGACATATACTTGACTCTGGATCTACCCTTTTTTCGCCAGGCGGCTCTGTGGTTTAATAGGTAGCCTTGGGATCGCAAAAAGGCACTTTGATCATGAATGTTTTCAAATAATTTCGCCTGCGGCACATTTAGCTGACTTCACTATTTAGAAGAAGGGTAAGTCATTTAGTTGGCGCTTGGGGTGCTTGAACCACGTTAAAAGCTAGAATTTGCCAGAAAAAAGGCAGATTCAAAATTTTTGGCCTGTGGCGCTTTCATTTTTCCTGTGAACAGCCGTTCACGACGTTGACGCTTGGCAGCAACTGTTTTTTTTGTCGGCACGTTTTCGAGTCCTGTTGGCAAAACTATACGTCCCTCAAAGGTAAAAGGCTAGTGACGGCGTATCAATGAAAAAAGAAAAGAAGGGGAAGAGCGTGAAAACACACCACATTCTCTCTTTAGACTTGATTTTGTACATACTATGCAGCTTTTTACATTATAGCTTCTTGAAGGCAACTCAGTGTGTTTTCGGAAAAAAATATAAATTCGGTCAATACCAGGTACCGATTCGGTCAATTTTTACCAGGTTCCCGTGACGAATAAGGCTTCCGATCATTGTTTTCGAGAAGTTTATTGGTCCAAACACCAGTTATACAAATTTTGCCAAGTTTATCATCCATCGCAAGGGGCATGGAATTACGTTAAAAACAGCTGGAGTTTTGAGTTTTAAAGTAGTCAACTAACTCAGGGTAGGCTAGTGCGAAGCGTTTTTGCGATCCCAAAACGTAATTGGAGGGATTCCTATGACATCGCAAAAGTTGTCCGTCGATATAAGCACGATCACTCAAAAAGGGAAAAAGGTATTTTGATGAAACTTGGTGTGAGGACTCTTCGGGTCAAGGGAGAGGTCGAGTTCGTAGATGGGCTCTGAGCTCAACATTTAGGGGTGGGTTTCAAATTAAGGGGCGAACACATTTTTTTTAAACAGCTAATGAGATAGTCGATTTAGGGGTAAGAAGGCATGCTGAACATGAATATGAAAAACATCCGTCCAAACTGGAAAATGTGTTAAAAGTTTTACCTGTAGTTGATTAGATGTTCAATATAGGGGTAAGGCGATAATGCTGAATTCGTTTAGAGCTTTAGTTAGCCGGAATTCTTAATTTTCCTCTAGGAGCATGACGAATCTGTGATTTTCAAATAACAGCGTCTAATCAGTTATTATTGCGAGTATTTTCAATGTCTCATTTCGTTTTAGTTGAGTTACCATTTACGAACAATCCGCTCTTGCTGCCGCTGTAGCCAGTTTTCGGTTTTCACCATATTTTATGCCATTCGTACTGGTGAACCATAACAGGTATAAACCTGGGGTACTTGTGGGCATTCTGGTATAATGCCTAACTCGGTGCATGGGCAACCGGGCGCAATTTGCTCAGTGGCTAATGTTCCAACTTGACAACAGAAAGAGATAAGGATGGTGAAATTACTGGTGCCTCATTCGGCAAACTTCAGGTGGGTCAACTGATAGTCGGGGGAACAACAGGGTAGGCGTAGCGACGAAATTGTGTGGGTGAACTGACTGGTGCTATTTACCTAGGCCCAAATTTAGGTCAACATTAAAGAAGGTTAAAAAATACGCTGTTTCTTCTAGACGACAAGTTTCTCTGCATATTCCTTCCACCTTTCGACAAAATAAAAAAGAAGATAAACACTTCCTTCCTCTTGTCAATATCACTCTACTCCGTTGTTCAGCGACACCGGAATTCTCAAATTCCTTCCACTAGCACCGTGAACCACTAGTGAACAATTAGAAACGGCATATTTGTGCGTTTAAGATATGTTTAACAGCTTAAGTTTGTGAAAACTGTATCATCTTACGACGGGCGCGGAGTTCGCACGAAAGAAAAGCCGAATATTTGATTAGGATTAAGAAGTCAATGGCTTAGATAAGGACCAGATAAGGACTACGGACGGCAAAAAGAAGAAATATAGAAGTACTATAAGAAGTATAGAAGTACTCACGCATTTATCAAGGGCTGGAACCGATGGCGAGTTGCTCTGAAACGAAAGATACAAATTAGATTGACAACTACTACAAACATAGAAAGAAAAGAAGACAGAGTGGAAAGTGGTATTTCTAGAAATAAAACTTGGAAGGACCTGTCTTACCTATAATACTAACGCAACCTTCTTACATAATCACTCCATATTTCTAAACCCGGAGATCCCAATTTCGCACGGTACATTTTAACCCCTCTAACAAAACCACGCTCATGTTTTCACTTGCCGCGTTTTGCTAACCTTTCGATGTGTATTACGCTGTTGACGGTTGTCTGCGAGAAGTTTTTCCATCAGAAAAATCTTTAAGTGACTTTTTCCCTGTTTTCACTCTAAGTCAACGCGTCTCGGAAGCCAAAAACATGGGTTTTATGGTGAAAGCAAAGACTAGTTTTAAAGTACTCAAATATTTGAAGTTGAATAGTAAATAGTTAAAAAATAGTTGAATAGTAAATAGTGCGAGAGGCCCTTTAAGAAAATGTTGGTTGTAGGCACATTTGGGAATAAGGGAACAAATTTGGGGATAAGGGAACGTAAATCTCACGAATTGATACATTGAAAGATATGGTTAATAATTAAAGTAGATATCTTTGGATAGGGGTATAGGGAAGAGTAGTTAACAATTAAAGTTCAATTAAAGTAAATATCTTGGGATAGGGGTATAGGGAAGAGTCGTTAACAATTAAAGTTCTATGAACCCAGGCTGGATTCCTGTCCAGAATCTGCTCTTGTAATTGCATCATCAACCTAACACATGAAAGAGATGAGAGGCCTGGGTTAATCGGCATAGAGTCTGATTATCGTGCGGGGTCCAAACTAGAAGACGGACTAGAACTCAGTGACTTTGTCTGAAGCTTAAAACTTGCTAGTTCATGTTCTTATCAACACTGTAAAAAAAAAAAATCATGCAGGATTTGCTACTGGGATTAATCTTGTCTCTACTAAAATAAGATTATCTCTAATTCGGATTCATCTTATCCCAGTAGAGATAAGATTAATCCCAGTAGCAAATACTGCAGTTAACTTTAATCCTTAAAACTTCTTACAGTGTAGCAGTCGGAGAAACCTTCGACTATGCTCGCAATTTCATGGCATTCCCCCCTTACGATTTCTCCACGATCCCCAACCGCCCCCAGCAATATATCAGCGACTGTTAACACCGTCGAGACTGATGCAAAGTCAACACCGTCTCATCTGTGTCAAAGCCAGGCTTCACCTTCCAGATTTTTTTTCTTCTTCCTGATACAAGATATCCCTTTCCGTCGACCGGAAAGTGAATGAAGGCTAAAAATGTCTTGAAGTCCGGGGCGTTAGACCCATTTCGGATTCTGGAACAGTGGAAAGTAAAAGAGGCAAAATGTTTAGAAGACAACATAAAGAAGAAAACGGATGGGGTAGGGGAAAAGGAGAGTGACTGAGAGGTGTGATCCGGAAGCACAAGATGACAAGTAAAACTCTTGAACTGAAGAATAGCGAAATTAACTATCATCATTATCATGGTATCAGGAAGAGTTGGCTTGACTCTACGGACGCCCATGATATCTGGAAACCTAAAAGAGTGAGCCAGGACTTCCTTTATTAAACTACTTTTTTTTTGCTTTATCAGCTCCATACAGTGGGTAGTAAGGCGTTCGAGAATATCACAAAAGGTCACAAGGGCATGGAATATAGATGAACGTTAAGACCCGAAATCGACAATCAGTTACTACAAGTCTACAAGAGAACAGGACGTGCGACAGGGATGAGAGGATAAACGTTAAGATCCGAAATCGACAATCAGTTACTACAAGTCTACAAGAGAATAGGACGTGCGACGGGAATGAGAAGGAATGAGAGGATGAACGTTAAGATCCGAAATCGACAATCAGTTACTACAAGTCTACAAGAGAACAGGACGTGCGACAGGAATGAGAGGATAAACGTTAAGATCCGAAATCGACAATCAGTTACTACAAGTCTACAAGAGAATAGGACGTGCGACGGGAATGAGAAGGAATGAGAGGATGAACGTTAAGATCCGAAATCGACAATCAGTTACTACAAGTCCACAAGAAATAGGACGTGCGACGGGAATGAGAAGGAATGAGGGAATGAGAGGATGAAAGTTAGGGTCCGAAATCGACAATCAGTTACTACAAGTCTACAAGAGAATAGGACGTGCGACGGGAATGAGAATAGCATGAGCGATTTCTAATAGGTACTCAAACCAACACATTTCGATTTGCACGCGAGACAAAGATAACGATATTCTGCAAATATTTTCAATCGTTCAGCAACCTCTTGGATTTGGGTAGTCTCACGAAAATGCATGCTCGAGATCTTCCTTCTCATAAGAAATTTCTAAGGCCTACAAGAAGGTCACGTTCTGTTTCCACGCGCCGCTTTCCTTGGTCAAAATTCCACAAAGGACTTCAGTTTACCGGCTTCTTCTTCGGCGAAATGCTCCACATTGACTTCCATTTTCTCCACGTCCCCGTCATACTTTTACAGATTAAACGACTAGAATCACATCGACTAGATAACACTCTTCACTGAAAGAACTTGTCAGAAATGCCACCGTATAATTCACATTCACAGATAAATCATCTACATCCTGTATTATCCAACAACGCAACGGCAACTAAAGAATCGGCCGGCCACTCCCATCACCAAATATACGACTAAAATCCGAAGTGGCAGGACACCGGCGCTCAAAGTCAGTCTGTTACTCCGTTATCAAGGACTGATACTGATAGTTACTTGCAAGATAGTAAAACACCTGTGGGCAAAAAGGAGTCAGATTTGCGATTTTGGCGCCAGAATAAGGATGACTTATGGACAAATAGTTATTGAAACTAGACTGAGAGAAGTGACCTAAGCAACCAGGGGCAACGATCGGGCGAAAAAGGAAACAGGGATAATGTGTGTTATGTTGGTTAATCTGTCAAAGGGGGTTTGTTAAATCTTGACAAGTGTAAACTTCTGGAGGGTTTTGTAGTTCTTAGTATTTTTTCCAATAACCTAAAATCTAAAACTGGTTTGTGATTGTCAAATGCGAAAGTGGTGTGCCCCCCCCCCCCCGATTTTTGAGGATCTAGAGCTTCGAAACGTCGTATTTGCAGGGACGGAGGTTAGAATGTAGCCAGGACATGGGGTCATTACAGGAAAACTATTTTAGCGTTCTCCTCCTCTAGACCCCCCTCCCCCCTGTTTTTTGCTTTCTTTATTTATCGTTCCTTGTTTCTCATGTTTTTTTCTCACTTGTCACCCAAAGTTGAAACCATATTTTTTGTTTCCTTTCCTCCCTTTTTTATATCGGGTATTCATTTAGTTGATTTCTGTTTGTTGTTTAATTAATATCGTTCATTTCCCTGCCCTAGCCAAGCACTCCTTTGTGCTTTCTTGGCAGGAATGGTGTATTTTTGTCTTTAAATACAGTCCAACGAAACTGAAAAATGAAACATGGACAGAGCGAGGTCGGGGCGAGGGGTTGCTCTCACTGTACAAGCCTCCATGGGCACCGGGGACTTACTGTACATTCCTTTTGAGAGTGAGTACCCCTTCACATTCGGGGCGAATTCGAACGAAAAAGCGTTTTCGAACTCTCGAGTTCAGTCCTGATTCTCCTAGGTCCGGAAATACAGGTGTCTGATCCCCTCCCCCCCCCCCCCCCAGCTTGGAGTATTTCGAACATCGAAAGACATGGTGGCAACACAGCTTAACAACCCAAACTTGTTATTACTGTTTTATGGGACAATGGAACATACAGTTATTTCCTGGTTACAAGAATAGCCCTCACTCTGAATGCCGAATCCTGATTTTATCTTCTATTTCTAGCATGGGTCATCAAAAACGTATCCATCATTTACCCCTATTAGGCTGAGTGCTACTAATTGTGGAATTAATTACGACTGAATGACATGGAACTCGGTTGCATCTCACAAACAGTCTTGGAAGGTACCTTATTTGTAGGCGGTGTTAGGCAGACCAACATTAAATACCTTGGATACACGATCAAAATCAGATGCATCTGGACTGGAATTCCAGCCCAGATTTCCGCACCGTCATTACTTCTGTGCGGAAAAGCTGAGATTTTTTTCAACAATGAATATAAAGAAAATCCGGCCAGGAAATCCTTATCGTACTTTAAAGGACCCGCCGCACTGATATTGGCAATACAACCTACTTCCGTAACTGCATTTAGTAGTTCTTCGACGCGGAGGCCCAAATTTCGTATGTACTTCCCGAAGGCGCTTGCGACGCCCACCTATCTTTGTGCTTGAAACGATTCACAAGTTCCGATGCAAACTTCGCTCCCGACGACTGTTCGAGTATCATGCTATGCCGCGTAAAATCGTCAAATTTTCGCTAGAAGTCAATGGGTCTGGTAAAGGCTTGTAACAACCGAAGCCGTGGATAAGTTGGTAAAAGCGGAGCTTAGTATTACAGTATTCAGGCAGTTTTGAACAGTGGAACATAAAAATAAAAAATACTCTTTCAAACAAATTTGGAACTAAGATAATGTGTTGTCCCCAGATTGCCCATATATTCTCCCCTCCCCTCCCCTCTTCCGTGCGTCGTTCCGAGAGGAATACTGGCAATCAGTTTTGTCCATATCCTGCTAATCCTTCTGCCCAATTTTTACGTATAGTTTCACCTCGTCATTCATTTCTGGTCATATCTTGTAAGTGTATTAGTTAATTTGTTTCGTGTCCGTGTGTTTTGTAAATTTGTATTATTCTTCTAGCTTTTAGCTATTCGGATAACTTGATTGACTGATTGAAAAAAAAACGGTAAGTAGTGCGAAGTGTGCTTTAAACATGTAAGCAGGCTACAGCGAAGAGTGCCGGACAGTTTGGCTCTACTCCTATAAATTAAAATCTCTCCAACAGAGTAGTGAGGAAAACATAACGACGCTGGGGATAATTATGCGGAAGCATTCACAGTGAACCGGACGCAGGAATCAATTTAAAATCAGAGCATGCACAAAATTTCGAACAATTTTAAAGGAGTGAATTCATAAAGCGCAAATAAGGAAGAAACCAGTTCAACTATACATGTAGAGAGACTGAATCGTCATTTATGACAATACGTCAGTCCATCCCACCTCTCATACATTTTTCGGTGGGACAGACTGCATACTTTAGCGCCTTACCTTCTTGCAAACACGACTAATTGTTAAAGTTTAACTGAAAAGCCAACTTATTTGTCTATAACTTAACTGAATCCTCTGCCTTATTTTGATTGTGTTGAGGGAATTTTTGTCATTATTTGCTCTAGTATGACGTTCAAATTTCACACTGACACAGCAAATTTGAATCTCAATACAAGCGCGGATTTGGGTGGCCAGTCATCAGCTTGGTGTAGGTGAGCTCACTGCCAGAACATACAACATAGGTACAGGGGCATAGAGGTATCATAAATCCGACAGGGGAAAGTCCGACAAGGGATTATTCGTGAATAGCGGAGCAACAAAGTAACTCATTTGCATCGGGTCTTCTAGCATCTTTAAGTGAATAAATGATGGGTAACTAAATTATCCTACCTTATCCCTTTTCATTTAAACTTTATGTAAAGTTATTAACATGTATCTGAATTTTTTGTAAATTCTTTTGGTTTTATTTTTACGGATTTCTCCAATGCTGACTCTTTGCTGCCAGCTTACATTTAAAATCCTCTTATTGTACACATACTGAAATGCCGAGGATACACTGGTACTAAAATCCAAACAGATCAGCTGACAACGTATGCAGAAGAACTATCACTAACATTTACTTCTATCTAACCTATCACAGAGACAAGCAATCTTACAAACTCTGTTATGATCTAATCGACCCTAGTCGTTCACTGTGAACGGACCTAAGGGGACAGGAGCAACATCAACCGTTTCCATGAGAACAAATGAACACAAAACAGAAACGGAGCTAACGACGCTCCCAACAAACGACATGCCGCTTTGAGCAAGTTCTTCACCGAAACTGATTCAACAAACGAGGGGCTAAACAATTAACGCTATGTATATATAATTATTTGTTTATCTCTTCCATTTGACAGATTCTTAGTTGTGGTGCCCTGGGTGTAATTTTGAACTTGGACAAAACCTTGGCAGGACCTGAAGACTCCCTACCGGTTCAGGTCATTCCAAATCGACAACCCTTACTCAATTTAACTTAGAAGTTCGGCGCGACGGCAGCATCTACGACGAAAATAATGCTCAGATAATCTGTATTTATTTATTTGAGTCTCATCTACGGCAAGGGATTTACAAACGCCCGACAACAAATACAAAGAAAAATAGAATCACATCACTGGCAACACTGCTACGATCAGTCTCAAGACTCCGCAGCAATTGAAGATCTGTCTCTCGGACTGTGATCCGTTTCAGAACTGACGAATTCTCCCCCAACAAACGCTGACTTTCGCCCCTAAGTCAGCATCGATCTTGGACTCCGAAACTATTTGCTTCTACTTCACTTACGTCTAAAGTCTAGAATTCCAGCCCCTCTTCCACATTTCCTTGTTCCAGCGCTCGTTATCGAGCAGGTTGTAAAACTTGGAAATCGAGTAATTCCAGGCACACGAAAAGAGCCTTAACCATCAGTGATATATCTCCGCCACGGGTCACATTAAAGGGGATACTGGCTTCAAGCCATGACATTTATTTCCTAAACCATTGTTCAAGGAACGGAGAGGGCAGCTGGAAACCTTCCTTTTAGTATTAATCATTAAAGAAATACACACCAAAGCAAAACATTAATTCCATGCCACGAGCAATGTTAATTCTGGGTTCAAACCGGAGAAAAACTACTTCGAATAGTTCAAACCCTTAGAAGGGGTGCGAGAGATAGATATAAAATAGTAATATATATAGTAGACCATATTGCATACGCAGGAATTATAATAGCTGAAAAACTGTGTTGGTCAACCCACACCAATATTCTATGTATCAAAAACTTTTAAGTACATGAAGTACTATGATAGTAATCCTACTTCACTAGTATTTCCATCCATTCTCGTTCCCGAGATTGATCACTTCACAAGTGTATGATATATCCTCTATTAGCAATACACTCAGTATCACGGCTTGCCACGTTTGTTCTCTTTCAAGCGGCCGAACATTCTCTCAGAGGAGCTTATTCGCCCGGAGACCGGTAATACAAATTTTGCCAAGACTCTGGTCTAAGACAAGAGGCAGAGAAGGAGTATAAACACAGCCGAAGTCGTGTAAAGTTATGAAGTAGTCAGACAACTGAGTGCCCTTTAAACTATTTGGTTGGATTATGTTGATCCAAATATGATCCCACGGCCGCACAAGGTCCCTGTTTGTACTGGTACCGAATGAAATAACTTCCTAACTGTCTTCGACGGCCTCTTCTAGCTTTAAACGATCCGTCGCACTATAGTGCGAATGCAACCTACTTCCGTAATTGCATTCATAAAATTTTAAACCCACAGACACAAATGTTAGATTCTAAACCCGTGAACGACACCTCACTAATCTTTGCACTTGCCACGCTTTATTAGTTTCCATGCGCATTATGCTCCCGATAAATATTAGCGTGTTAGGCTACTCACGCGTAAAACCGGTTATTTGAATTTTGCCGAGTTGTTGCTAGAAGTGAATTACCTGGGAAAAGGCTTAAAACAGCCCAAGTCATAGATAATCTGTTAAAAGCAGAGTCTAATTTTACAGTATTCAAATAGTTTCCAATACTGGAACATACACAGTAAGTAATGCGAGATGTGCTTTGAGTTTTTGGTTGAATAAAGTTGACTGGCTGAATGACCTTGACCCACAAATCGTAAACACATAGTAATTAAGAAGGAACTTCAAAAGGACACCAGAATGAAGAGTACCAAGTATCATCCCTATCTGTATGACTTCCGTTAACATTGCCTGCAGAAAACTCAGTCCAAATACGAAATACCGATTCCAAGCTATGATTTTTGCCCCATTTTGCATCTGTCCTTATTTCTGTACCGAGCAATTTTAGAAATTAACAAATGTCTCCAATCAACCCTTCTTCTGGAATATTTTTTAACCAGATAAACCCAAACGTATATCTAGAAGAAATTCCAATACGATCCGGCCAGCGCTGTACAAGATTTGAATGAATTGCGCTTTTTTCTTGGAGTCTGCATGTGCAAACCTCCGGAAACTATCATCCCTATTTTGAAAACGTCACATTCAGGAGAAGAATTCTCTCCGTGTCCATGTCTGTAAATGCATTCTCCATGGTGTGTTCAAGTATGGTTTCATTGTTCAGGTGTCCTTTAAATCTCATGAGTGTCGCGTAGCCCTCTTCTTTCCAGAGACCGAGCTGGTATCCCCTCAGGTTCAAAAAAGGCAAGTCAGGGATTAAGTAAAAGAATTGCTGTATGCCCATGTTCCCTAGGGCAACATGGAATACCTAATCAGGAGGAATGGATGTCCCAGCTTTCCAGGAAGAAACGAGCAATCCTTTTGTGCCATTACTCCCGGAACGACGAGAACGTGAGAACAGAACAAGAGTAAGCAATGGCGTGGATAAAAGAAGAAGTATTGCAGGCTCGTTCCTTCTCCAACGTTGTCCCTGAAGTTCGACAGCCTGACGAGGACCCTTGCCGAGAAGGGCCGAACTATCCCTGCCGACACATCCGTTTTATCAAGAACAAATAAGAGCAAGAACTGCTATCTCCCTACATCTGTCACACAACCAAGCTGAGACGAGTCGACTCCCGACGCAAACGAGCGGAGGTGGATCTTACCCGGGACATCAAAAGTCGTTACCTCTACAGAGAAGGTGTAACGCAGTAAACCACTGAGGAAGAAAAATCGAACGGAGGCAGCAGTGATAAGCCTGTTCACACTGGGCTGGGCGGGCGCTGAAACAGCGGTTGCCGGCTCATTGATTCAGACAAGCTTTCGGGGGTTGACAAGAAAATTCCTAAGAATATCAAAATATACAGAAACTGCCATTTGATGCAAAGCAGATTTTACAAATGCGTCAAACTTACTTAAAAGTACGACAAACTGTATATATATCTTATTGAAAAACCCAAAGGCCGTATACAGGTAACGTAAGATATATGGTAACGTAAATTGTATCTTTTCGGGGTCAATTCAATTAAGTAGTGTCAATATCCAGAACAAGAAGAGATAAATTTCATTCCAGGTATTTGCTCTCATATGAGAATATCAGATGAAAACAGGTAGATTCTTTAAAAAAAAAAAGGCCGTGTTTCAGGTTTAATAGGCTAAGTGGAAATGAACAAATATTACGCAGATGGAATAGGCTTCTACTCTGACAAACTAACCAGAAACGTTTTGAATTGAATTAAAAAAAAAAAAACTAGGACTTCTGCTTCTATGTGGGTCCTAGACAAACTAGAACCCATGTGGCAAGGCCTCAGTACGAAAACCAAGGACTTTCTTTGATGGGAAAATACACCGTTGACATCGAATTATTTGTAAGTAGTGAACTAAAAGACAAACGAGATAGACCAAGTTGAGGTGAACTTTGGTCTTTCGATTAACTACTGAATCGAAATCTAACTCACTAAATTGAAATGTATACAATTATACATTTCGGAAAAAAAGAAGAAAAAACACAAAATATACACTCACCTACTGGTATTATTTTGACTATTCCATGATATTCTACCATTTCGGTAATTTCAGTAATCCTCGAAAGCCTTAATTACCTTACTCTTAGTTTACACTCGTCTGACAAAGTTAATACTACAGATGTTGAAACTCAATGGGTCATGACTTCAGGGAGTGTGCTTCAAATCCCGGTTTGCATTGTATGGTTCTCCCGAGAGACATAAAAAGGGAATGTCACAAGGGATTAAATCTTTATACGTATGGTCATGGTGTAACAAAAGCGACTATGAATGACCATCGTCAAGTTCGCTTTTTGTTTTTCGCATCACTAATATTCACTAATCAGACGCCAGCGTCTACTCAAACAAAATCAACGCTGTTTCCTTCCCGTGTGAACAGGCCAGAACAACCGCCTCGCTAGTGGCTACGTTGTTTTCTTCGTAAATGACTTAACGGCGGAGAGTCGGAGACCAACGAGTATACACGGGCGACCAAGAAATGGGTCCACCTCCGCTCATTGTTGTCGGAACATTTATAGTCGGTGGATGGACGAGAGACCATTGTTCTTACTCGTTATTTGTTCTTGGTTTTATGCATTGTTTGAATATAGAAGACGAAGTGACGGTATTAGTGCTTAATCTTGAGAATGAGAGTTTTGGAAAAGAATCAAGTGGGTCTACTTCTAGCAGAGCTGATGAACTCGGACTCGTCTCGAAAAACTTTCTTCACGGACTCGAACTCATGTCGGTCCAAAATAATGATATATAATCACTTCTTTCTCACCGAAAGTCGAACTCCAGACCGTGATATACAAAATGACAAAAACTTATCAGCCAGAAGCACCACTGTTGAAGGACCTATCTTACCTATAAAACTAAATAATCACTCCATATATTTCTAAACCCAGAGACTCCAATTTCGTACGGTACATTCTAACCCCCCCTAACAAAATCACGCTGGTTTTCTCACTTGCCGTGTTTTGCTACCTTCGATGTGTTTTCGCAGACAAACGCTTTCGACGGTTGTCTGCGAAAATTTGTCCATCAGGAAAACCGGTTATGTAAATTGTTTCCCTGTTTTCGCTATAAGTCAACGGTTCTCGGAAAAGGCTCAAAACACTAAACCCGTAGTTTATTTGTTGAACCCACAGAATAGTTTTAAAGTATTCAAATATTTTAAGATACTGTAAGCTGAAGAGTAAATAGTGCGAGGTGTCCTTTAAAGTTTAACCGAACAGGGTTGAGATCCGACAGTCTGGTTATACTTCACATATTTACTGAAATAGGCCTGAAAACTCGATAACAACGAGTTACTTCGTTTGTCTGCTATCCACAGATAATCGATTCCATCGACTGAGTTTATTCTTCCGGACTTGTGGTACCTCCATGTGCTTGTCCAACTAATCTCCATGCTTGAAATATTCAGCAACTTCAAAGGTAAACCATTGCCGAATAATAACACATATAAAGAAAAGACACACCTTATCATTACTTCCCTACTCCCTTCAGAGAAGTTAGCGTCAGTAATACATGGCAATGCAGACATGTGCTGAAATTCCAATTCCGCGTCTGGAGGAGTTTTAGGTTGTAGTGCAAGCAGCGCACGTCCTGAACATTACTACTAGAGCCCCGAGTGAAAAAATGCAGCCGGATTCCGGTCGAACTATATGTCCGGGTAAAAAATGATTGTCATACACGGATTCAGCATCTCTTCTTACCCCTAAATCGAATATCTAATGAACTACAAGTAAAACATTAACTTGTAACAATTTTCCGGTTTTGGCCGGATTCTGGGCGCACTACAGGTCTACAAGTGTTCAGCATGTGTTCTTGCCCTAAATCGAACATCTAATTAAATGTATTTTGTTGTTGTTTTTATGTGTTGTATGTGTAATGGCTCTAGAAGCCGTAGTCGAAGTTAAATAAATAATCAATTCCAAATAAAACTTTTAATTTTAATAAAACTTTCCGGTTTTGGCTTGATTCCGGGCGAACTACTTGTCCGTCGAGAAAATGGTTTTCACCATCGTCTTCAGCATATCTTCCTACCCCTAATTCGAACATCTAATCAACTCCAAATAAAACTTTTACTTTTAACAAACTTTCCGGTCTTGGCCGGATTCCGGGCGAACTACTTATTCGATGACAAAATGGTTTTCACAATCGTGTTCAACATGTCTTCTTACCCCATAATCGACTATCACAAATATTCTTTGAGCCCAAGCTGACTTTGAAACATTTATTCAAACAATGTTTGCAACGGATACGTCAGCTATGATTTTTCATCAGCGATATTTCGGCCCTTCTTGGCAAGGGTCCTCGTCAGGCTGTCAATCTTCTGGTTCAACTTCGGGGAAGGAAACAAACCTGTAATCAAAGTTTACAGGTTTGTTTCCTTCCCCGAAGTTGAACCAGAAGATTGACAGCCTGACGAGGACCCTTGCCAAGAAGGGCCGAAATATCGCTGATGAAAAATCATAGCTGACGTATCCGACTATCACATTAGCTGTTTCAAAATATTTTGTTTGCCCCTTAATTTGACCCCCCCTCCCTCATCCCTAAATGTAGGGCTACAAAGCCCATCTACGAACTTGACTTGTCCGACGACCCGACGAATCCTCACACCAAGTTTCATCATAATATCTCATTCCCTTCCAAGAGTCATCGTGCTTACAGACGGACGGACAGACGGACAACTTTTACGAAGTCATAGGTATCCCTCCATTTACGTTTTGGGATCCCAATAAAACAAGACCAAAGGTTTCGATGGGATCCCAAAAATTCAATATCTGATCCAGAAAACTGGGTCTTGTCTAAGCCAGATCCAGTCATCGCCAGACTCCTTGAACATTTTTACAGTTAAAATTCAGAAACAGATTAAGGCCAAATAGCTAATCATCTGAGAAAACCAAGTTCAGATATGGATTCAGCACGTGTGTTTACCTCTATAAGTCCTATCTATTTTGACGAAAACTTCCTGCCACTTCTGTCAATTTAACGGTTTCGGCCGAACTCCAGAACTACTTGTCCGGCGAAAAAAGAAAGCTCAAAAACGAACTCCGGTTATCTTCTTTCCCCAATAATGAACATATTCAATTCAATTCAATTCAATTTATTTCTAAAACGTGCAGCGGACAAGCCGAATATTCGTTTGGTCGTCAATACAAAATATATATACAATTTATAGTCAACACTTACGAATTAATTTAAAATAACAGTAATCGTCAAATACATTTAATAAAAAGAGTTAAACTCAGGTACACAATTATTTACTAGCACTGGCGTTAAAAACCTTGACAAAGGAGGGAACAAAGCTTTTCAGATATCGGTTTCGAGACACCTGAATAGGCTGTATGAGAGGTACAGCTTCTGCCACTGCTCTTGCGGGTCTTTCTCGTTGTGGCTTGAAATCAGGGGGCAGTATGGATCGATGGGATGTACAAACTAAACAACATCTAATCAACTTCAAATAAAAACTTAACTAATAAGAAATTTTCCGACTCCAGCCGGATTCCGATCGAACTATATGTCCGGGTAAAATACGATTGTCACACACGGATTCAGCTTCTCTTCTTACCCCTAAATCGGTTATCTAATCAACTAGAAATAAAACTTTAACTTCTAACACTTTTCCGGTTTTGGCCGGATTCCGGGCGACTACATGTCCGGGTAGAAAATTGTTTTCACATAAATGTTCAGCATGTCTTCTTGCCCTAAATCGAACTTCTAATCAACTCCAAATAAAACTTTCAATTTTAACAAACTTTACGGTTTGGGCCGGATTCCGGACGAACTACTTTTCCGTCGAGAAAATGGTTTTCACCATAGTCTTCAGCATGTCTTCCTACCCTTAAATCGAACATCTAATCAACTTCACATAAAACTTTTACTTTTAACAAACTTTCCGGTCTTGGCCGGACTTGGGCGAACTACTTCTTACCCCATAATCGACTATCACATTAGCTGTTTCAAATATTTTGTTTGTCCCTTAATTTGAACCCCCTCCCCCACCCCTAAATGTAGGGCTACAAAGCCCATCTACGAACTCGACTGGTCCGACGACCCAACGAATCCTCACACCAAGTTTTATCAAAATATCGCGTTCCCTTCGAGAGTTATCCTGCTTACAGACGGACGGGCGGACAGACGGATAACTTTTGCGATGTCAAAGGTATCCCTCCACTTACGTTTTGTGATCCCAAAAAACATATTATCTGAATCGACTGACCCAGAACTTTTAATGTTGGTTCTTGCTGTTAGGCTACATAGAAATTTTCGTTTAGACATTTTTGCGGACAATTTCGAGGTTATGTAATTCGAAGTCATGACCCCTCCTGAGACGCATCATGAAATCCTCTCCCTCGAGCCAACCTTCAAGCAAGGAATTACGTTAACTCCTCCTCCTCGCCAGCGCAATAAGGTAGTATGGTAGAAGCAAGGTAGTAGCTTGGTAGAAGGACTAGAAGGCAGAAGCTTAGCTGTGAAATATTCTAGATGCAAAGCTTGAACTTGAATAACCTCGAAATTGGCCTCAAAAACATTAAAAGGAGATTTTATTTATATTTTAACTAGGTCCTAGCTGCGAGAATCAAAATACCTGGTTAGAACCAACTGTAGAGAAATTTCTTTTATTCTTTTGAGGTCAGTTTCGAGGTTATGTAAACTCGAGGATGGGTACCTCTCCCGCAGTTGCTGCTTCGAGAAGGTTGGAACGGTCAGCGTAGTAACTTTTCACGAGCTCGTTACGCAAACAATATTAATAGTTGCTATTGTAAGAAGGGTGGAACACGCTCTTAGTTTTAATTCTCTAAATAGATTAATTCTTATTCTCTTGCACGATGCGTGGACAGGCGCTAGAAAATACTGAGCACTTTATGATTGTTTGCGAAGAACTAAAGGATCCGAAAGGATCTAAATGAGGGAGGTTTTTGGGATGGAATACGGGGGAAGGAATGGTTGATACAGAGGTTGGGAGAAAAACCTTTTCTAGGAATCGGATAACTTGGAAGGTTTATCCATCTGGGAATGTTGATCAGGGAGCAACGAGGTAACGTTGGAAAACGTTATACATGAAATGTTATGCAGAACAAGCATTGCCAGGAAATTCAGAAGATAGTTTTTGGCGATTTTTCGACTCTTCCTTGTGGCAGTGCTTGTTATGCATAACATTTTCAAACACAACAGACAACATCCGAAGTGTTATCTGTTACTCATTAGTTGCGTTTTTGATTGCCGTTCCTGATCTCAGTTCTTCTTATTTCTCGTTCTCGACCACCTTCAGAGTTCGCAGTTTGTTTAATTGTCGTTTTTGCTGAAACGGAGACCGTGTCAGTTCTCGTTTCTACAACACCTGCGAGTGAAACGGCGAACTGTGACGCAGTTCCCGGTCAGAGTTGGAATGTGTGTTTGGAAACGGATGATTACAACTTGTATATTTCAACTACAAGAATTGCCTTTTCACTATCAAATGTAACAACCCTTTACTGACTTATTTAGGCGATTTTATGAAAGATTTGCCGGGATGCTTACTTTCCGTTTTTATTCACCTGCCTCTTGAAACGGCGAAGGCGTCAGGCAAACTGATTGTAAAAACAGAAATTAAGCTTCAACGGCGAACTCACATGGAGAACTTACATAGGCGATCAAAAACGCAACTATTGTCTGTTGACATCGCGCATCCTTCAATTGTCTGTTATGAAACTTCTGACAATGTAGCTGCTTTCAAACACGCGGTTTCTAAAGCTAGTGGACTTTGGCTAGTCTTGTAGGGTACCGGCACAAACCAAACGGTAGGCACCAAAGAGACTCGAACCAGCGACCCTTCGCTTACGAGTTCGGCGTGCTATCTTACCTTCAAATCGAATCTCCGCGGCTTGATCTTTCGTTTCATTCCCATATTCAAGCAAATGCAAATCTTGCCAAAAGTAAGCACGGTCTCAAGATCCCGAAGAACCTTTTGACTTTCGCCGCCGATTTTTTCCGTCAAAGGAAGAGAATACTCCAAACTGTCACAGACTCAAGAGTATTTCGAAGCGAACTTGGAATTCCAAATATTACTCAACCTTGACAGATGGTGCTTTCCTTACCACAGCCAACTGAATACTAATCTTTGCAGAAAATGGAAACCTTCCGTTTCAAGTATGGTGAAAATAATTACGACATCACTTGCATTTCAAACTCTTGATTATCTTTTTCTGGGACTTTCAAGCTGAATCTATCAAGCGAGAAGACGTTTCTGAAATCCAGTTTTCCCAATCGACACACGGCTCCTTTTCAGACGCGATGAGCAACACCACATTGCAAAATAATTATCGTCTGCCAAACAACTTCGGGAGCAAAGAATTCAGCAAGAACCGCTGCTTTAAAGTTCTATCAAACACGACCAGGAATTCCGGAACCCCTATCTTTGAGTTATGAACTCTTGTTTTTTCAATAACAGACAGAATCACATATCGGATCTTTGCACATATCTTCGCCTGCGTCAAACACATATACGCCACGAAAGGTCCGTTTCAGAACTCCGTTTACGATTTGTTCCTCTTTCAAAGACCAAGTGTCCCACTCTTCTTAAAAATCCCAAAAGGAAAATCAAGCTTCAGTCAGGTCAGTATGCAGGTCTAACAGTAGACGATTTCTGGGTCATTAGGTTTAGATGAACAATTCCGAAGTCTCTACGCTGAAAAACACAAGAGCCGCGCAGCACGTCAGCAGACAGGATCACAAGACAACGACCCTATATCCACCATCACATCAGCTACACAAAAACTCAAGTCACAAAAATCAAGAACGGCGCAGCATCTCAACAGAAGAGATCAAGCTTCACCTCTGGACATGTTGAAACTACTAAAGATGGATCAGCCGTTGCCAAAAATCTGAGCAAATGCCGGAGGCAAGGCAACAACTGTTTATACTAATGGGCGTAACTCGATGATGGAAAAAGAACAGGAAAAAACGGCTTAACAAACAGAAAAGGTATTACCTCCACTACAAATCATTTCCTGTGTAAGACCTGTAGAATACCAATTGCAAACAAGATGAAGGGATGCGACTTCCATAGCATTACCGAAGTTTTAAGAATCGTTTCGATGACCAAGAAATTAAAAATTGATGGTCTGCATTAGATGAGTCACCGAGTTTAGTTTATTACAGGCAAGTTATGGTGGGCTTACACATTGCGTAAAATCCGAGCGTATTTTACGCACGTTTTGAGCTTGAAAAGATTTCTAGCAATAGGGACTAGCAATTTAGATACAAAACGGACCGATTTCTCAAATACGTCGGTATTGCTAGAAATGTTTTCAAGCTCAAAACGTGCGTAAAATACGCTCGGATTTTACGCAGTGTGTAAATGGACCATTAAAGAGTCTTTCGGTAGTGAATTTTATTTCAAGTTAGGAATACCTTTTAAGTTTTTGAAGTGTTGGATTTAGTTGGATTCAAACCGTTTACCGCGGTGGGGTGGTAATTCGTGGAATTCTAGGTGTCCAGATGGAGTACGTTTTTGTCCTCTTTGCCATCTTGATGGGGATGGTCTGGATCCATTTCTTTTCAGGTGCCAGGAGCTTTCGCACTTAAGGGGTTCATTATTTTCTGCGAATGGTGGGCTCTACGTCACCAAGAGTGATTGTTTCTTTTGATTTGTGCAAAAAGCACTCGAGCTGAGAAGTGCTGTTTCTTAGTTTGTTATTTTGTTTAGTTTCCTATGAGTTGTTTGATATATCAGATACATATGATCAGGGGTGAAGGACGTTGGAAGATGGTCCTCCCGAAACAGGTTTCAAAATTATTGAATCTCATACTAACAGCGCCCAGTGACTCAAGCGTTGCCTCAATTACAAATAAGTTCCTTTTGGACCTGCAGGATATAGTAGAGGTAAGTAACTTCCGAGGAGTTGCCCACTCCTAGGCACCTGCTGTGCACCCAAAAACTGAGTGGGCAACCACGTCGGTAATTTGGAACGATATAAAAGAATTTGATGAAAATGAAACCTAGAACAAATAATCAGATAGAACATCCGTCTTCGGTCCCATGCAACGACTAATGGATACCCCGACAAAACTCAGCAGAGCTAGAGGTATTCAGGGTTGCCTCACCAGACAAATTTAGAGTGACTTTTGGCTGAAACAGAGAGTGAATTGGAAGTGAAATGTTAATTTCATAAACAAACGTGAAATGGTCACTTTTGGTCGGAATCGCTCCAAAAATGTGTTGCGGCGGAATTTCAATCGGTCTGGAATGCTCTGAGCATGAGAGAACGAAGAAGTGTTCAGACCTACACTTGTCGCTGCTGTATCATATAAATAATAGACTGTCCAGTACCATAAGGCATATTACAAGAGACGAAAGGTAGGCCAAAGCATGTCCAAACTAAAAGTAGGCGTGCAAATGTTTCACTCCAACGTGCTTCCAGTTCCCACAATAGTACGTAGCACGTAATCACCTTAGTTTACAGTAAAAAGCACCGATTTGGGTGCATATGACCGATGGCAAAACATTTAATTACGCCGCTGACACGCTTCAAATCTTTTTGCACCTTTTATACGTTGCTGGTACACCGTAAAAAGGTTCTCCGAGTAAGGATTGAAGTTAACTGCAGTATTTCTACTAGGATTAATCTTATCTCTACTGGGATAAGATCAATCCGAATTAGAGATAACCTTATCTCAGCAGAGACAAGAATAATCCAAAACACTGCAAGGTTTTGTTTTACAGTGTAGTCCAGGCTGGGCCGCATTTAAGGCTGACGCTTAATTTGGGTGTCATGGGGAAAGTAACTGTTCTGTCATTTTTCCCCGGGTCGAGTCCTCGTGTTGTGTTGTCTATTTTTTGTTTGTTAAAATCTTATACTTCCGCGGAGCGAGTTAGGCTATAATAGAATCAACACAATTTAGACCTCTACATGAAAATCGGGGATCAAACTGACATCGTAAATTTAATTTAACTTCGTAACAGTCGGTCTTCGAATAACACGAAAAAGAGAGGAATAGTCTACAGCTTAACACACTACTTTCAATTCAATACTTTTTATTCCGCTGACAAAGACCAACACTGAGCACTAAAAGCAAGAGCTACGAGCTCATATGGCACTTGTACGAGTAGGCTGTACAAGAAAGTAGATGAGAACGTCACAAAATACACCCGCCATCCAAAAATGCGGTTCGAAAATAGAAATAGGATATTTAGTTTCACTCATTTCTGAGCAGTTCCGGCATCGCCTCGATTGTCTGTAGCAAATGCAAATGACTGTTCAAACTTTCATCCCAGTAAATCCATTTGTCTGATCCCTAGACGTGCTACACGATTTCCGGTACTCACTCTATCTCCACCTACCGTGGCCGAATCTGGTTCGGAATAAAAAAAATCGACCACCTAAAGCTTCTTCGTTTATACCATCTATCCAGTTTCACTCGAGGGGTTGCTCACTCCCAAAAACGATTTACACCAAGTGGCGCGTGCCGCGGTGCCTTGCCGGTGCCGTGCCGTGCCGGTGCCGCGGTGTTGTGCCGTTGCCGTGCCTTTGCCGTGCCGGTGCCGCGGTGCCGTGACGGTGCCGTGTCGAGGTGTACACCGGTGGCGGAGAGAGAGCAACCCCTCGGTTTCACTCGAATCTGAGTATTTTTGGAAAGTTCCGGTACCCCCCCCCCCTTCCCACCAACGTTGTCGGAGCCGGTTCGGGCCCAATCTCTTAATTCCCTGTTCCTGTCCATCAAGTTTGACTGAAATTGGAGCATAGCCTATCTGCAAGTTTCCAGTACCCCCCCCCCCCCCCTACCTTGGCCGAATCCGGCCCGGACGCCAAATAACAAATCTAGGCCGCATAAAATCGGCACTGTCAAATTTGCATCTCATTCGGTCCATCCGTTTGGTTTTTGTGCATGTCAAAAGTCCCCCCACCCCCAATTCCCCTAATCGTGGTCGCATATGGTTCGAACGCATGTTTTACATGTCGAGGCCATCGATTCGTATCACCCATGAAGTTTCACTCGAATCAGACCACTCGTTCGCAATTTATAGAAGTCAATTCCCATATTTCTCTTCTCTTGCTCTCCAAAAAATGCTCGGATCTAGGAACGGTAGTTTCCGGGGGTATGTTGTGTGAGGTTCTTAAGTCAAGATAATTCGGGTCGCTAATATGCCTGCAAAGTTTCGTTGTCGTTTTACATCTGGAACTATTCCAACTCACGAGTACCGGAATTCCAGGAAACCCCCGACAACTCCCCCCATAGAGCCCCGAAACCATCTGGCTCCGTCAATTTCATCTAGGCCTAATGATTGTTCCATCCATTAAGTTTCGTCCCAATCCCTCTGCTTTTAGAGTTTCTTGAGTTTTCCACCCCCCTCCCCCCCACAGGTATCGGACCCGACCCGGACGTGACACTGAACGTCCGAGGCGATAGCTCACCAGACAAGTTTCATTCAAATCCGATCACCCGTTCAAAAGTTATGCACGCCACTAGATTCCGGACTCCCCATCCACCTACTCCCCCCACGATGGTCGGGTCGGGGAAACGGCTGTTCTCAAGTCAATCTGTTCGGATCCCTGACATACCTGTCAAGTTTCATCGCCCTAGGACATCAGGAAGTATGCCGAACTCGCGGGATCGCTAGAAATCCGGACCCCCACCCCAACTCCCCCACAGTGCCCTGATCCGGTCTGGTTATGTCAATGACGTGTCTAGGACCTGTGCTTGTTTTTCCCACCAAGTTTCATCCCGATCCCTCCACTTTAAGCGTTTCTCAAAATTTCCGGTTCCCTCCTTCAACTCCCCCCAGTGTCATCAGATCTGGCCCGGATTTAAAGTGAGATGTCTGAGACACGAGGTCATCCTAAATATCAATTTTCATCAAGATCCGATCACCCGTTCACAAGCTAAAAATACCTCAAATTTTGGCTTCACCCTCCCTCCACTCCCCCCCCCCCCAGATGGTCAAATCGGGGAATTGACGATTTCCTATTTAATCTGGTCGGGTCCCAGACATGCCTGTCAATTTCCATCGTCCCAGCACATCAGGAAGCACGGAACTCGCGGGATCACTACAAATTCGGACTTCTCCCCCCCCCCCAACTCCCCCAAAGTGAGCGGATCCGTTCCGGTTATATCAGTCACGTATCTAGGACTTTTGCTTGTACTTTCCACCAAGTTTCATCCGGATCCCTCCACTCTAAGTGTTTTCCAAGATTTCCGGTTTCCCCCTCCAACTCCCCCCAGTGTCACCGGATCCGGTCTGGATTTAAAATGGAGGGTCTGAGACACGAAGTCCTTCCATATATCAAGTTTCATTAAGATCCGATCACCCGTTCGTAAGCTAAAAATATCTCATTTTTCCTATTTTTTCCGGATTCCCCCTCCCCCCACTCCCCTCCAGATGGTCGGATCGAGGAAGCGACAATTTCTAATTTAATCTGGTCCAGTTCCTGAAATGCCTGCCAAGTTTCATCGTCCTAGCTTATCTGGAAGTGCCCGAACTAGCAAAACCGGGACCGACAGACCGACTGATGGACAGAAATTACAATCGCTATATGGCACTTGAGTAAGCTCAAGTGCCATAATAACAAACAACACACAAAATAAAACTGATTCTATGGAATTGTCCTGATTCTCTGTGAGATAATCATCAGAAAATGGAGCCAGTATTTCTTCTACTCCTTTCAGTGAGGAAATCTCTTTTGGTTTCCTGTCCGTTTGTTGATTAAAACGATATACTCAATTGACCAAAAATTTAAATTCCATCCATACAAGCACTGGCACTGATGAATACTAAAGAAGGTGTCAAGGTTACTACTATACTCGAGTGCGTTTATAGTAACGATCAGACTGTTTCAAGCATAAGGTTTGAAGCGAAGCTGATATTTCCATTATTAAAATAAACAAGAACAAGATTTCCGGGGACTTCCTTGATCAGCTAATTGTACCTGAATCAGAGATGAGAGAATCCGAAAATAAACAAGAACAAGATTTTCCGGGATTTCCTTGATCAGCTAGTTGTATCTGAATCAGAGATGAGATAATCCGAATTCGGATTCGAATCCAGGATTCGTCCTTTTGGCTGGATTGGTATCTTTTGACTTGTCAGGCTGGATTCGGATTCCGAACTAACCCAATCTTACTAGCCCACTCCAATTCGAAAAGGTATGCGACAAGGAGCTATTACGTCACCTCCTCTTTTCAATAACAGTGTTGTACCTGAATCAGAGATGAGAGAATCCGAATTCGGATTCGAATCCAGGATTCGTCCTTTTGGCTGGATTGGTATCTTTTGACTTGTCAGGGTGGATTCGGATTCCGAACTAACCCAATCTTACTAGCCCACTCCAATTCGAAAAGGTATGCGACAAGGAACTATTACGTCACCTCATCTTTTCAATAATAGTGTTGTGGATGCACAATAAAAAGCGATTATGACTTGTATTTTCCTAGGCCTGGATGTGTCATTGACAAATTATGCAGATGACATTTTAAATATTAGTCGTACAGTGACTAGAGTTGAATCAAATTTTCGGACACTTAACGCGGATTATTCGTTTGTGGATCCAGGCAAGAGCAAACTGTCTACCAGTACTTGGAAAAGGAAAAGTGGTGGTCCGGAAGCGCAGTAACCTTGTCCTTTTTTTGTAATTCGAGTGATGAGGGGCTGGGCCATGTTCTCTTGAGGTGTAAGGAGCTTTCTAATATAAGGGGTACTCTTTTTCAGAATGGGGGGGATGAGCTACTTCTAGGTATCCTTAAGTCTACAAATGCTAGGTCTATAGTGTGTGTTTGGCAATATGGTAGAAAAAGTTATTAGTTTAGCAAAAAGTCGGTAGGATATTAAGTTAAGAATGTGAGGTTGTTTGTTAGTTGAGATTGTTGTTTGTTTCGTTTTTCTGTATATGGCTTAATCGCTTTCAAATACAGATATATATATATATATATAGAAAAATAGGTATATCATTTAACCAGTCTAAGACTTGTTATGATTTTTATCGCCAACCTTCTGATCTGGTAGAACAGAATATTGGTGGCCAGCCCGTGCAACCCAAGGAGTCCCTGACGTACTTGGGTCTACCTCTGGGAACCAGTATCCGTGCATCCCGATTGCTTCTAAAAACATTTCTTCGTGATAAGGCTCGTAAAGCATACGGAATCCTTGTTTCTATGAAACTCAAATTTAATAGATTTATTCTTGCTAAAATGTATAATTCCTTTGTAGTTCCACACGTTATTGCTTTGGCTACTTTTTGGAAGCTGTTTTCATGCTCAGGTATGAAAGACATTCGTAAATATTTTTACAAATATGCCAAGTATCTGCTGAGGGTTCAACCTTGGACAAGTAATAGCAGATTGTCTTCAAAGTATGGAGTGGCAAGACCTATTTCTGTTATTAGGGAAAGGCGAGGGCGCTTAGCAGCAGCCTTAATGTAGCTCAGCAGGTGCTTTACGCAGTGTAAATTCTGTCAGTGTGTGTGGTTTTCTTTTTAAGTTTCTTGTGTTCTTTTCATAATTTCTGTTGACGGTAATGCTCTTTTCTTTCTTTTTTTTTTTTCTTCTTCTTCATTTCATAACTCCGTCTTTTTGCACGTTTGTGATGGGCAATAAATCTATTATTATTTTTATTATTAATTTCTAGTCTACGTCCTTCCATTTTCCGTTATCCCATTTTTACACAGTGGGCTTATTAGGCAAACCAACTTTTTGGACTCCACCATCACCCATCTTCAGTGACCTATCGCGTTATCTGATTCCCTTAGATATCACTGTCTTTTGTCCCCTCTGATTTTTAAACAGTAACCTATGTATATGACTTGATTTTTGTTAAGGTTGGATTCCGGATTCGATTCCTCAGATTCCAAACGTTCAGTCTTACGAATCCGCTCCAATTACTAGTCTACATCCTTCCAATTTCCGTTATCCCAATTTCTACACACTACTTAGGCATGCAACTTTTTGGTTTCCACCACCAACCATCCTAGTGACTGATCACATTATCTGATTCCCTTAGATATCAGTGTTTTTTGTCACCTCTGGTTTTTAAAGTGTACCCTATGTACATGATTTGATTTTTGTTAAGGTCGGATTCGGTTCCGGATTCGAATCCTCAGCATGAAACGTTGAATTCAGATTCGGAATCGGATTCGTGCCTAGTCCTGGATTCGGATTCGAATCCTTTCATGATCGGATTCGCCCATCTCTGCCCTGAATAAATGTCAGCTGACTTACCCGTCTCGAGCCATCGATTCATTCATTTCTTTATTTATATCCGCCAAAGCTGGCAAGTAGAAAAAAATACGATAAAATATAAATTACAGGTCTACACCTGACCAATATCTAGACCATGCACAACATGAAAGGACATTTGTGTTAAAAAACAAGAACATGACTATGTTCTTACAAAGCGGACCAGATTAATAAAAGGGTATCCAGTAAAACTACAAAGGCAGGACCTGGGACGATTAAAATAGCAAAAAAACAGCACCATGCAGATGCAACGATCAAAGCAGCGAAAAAAAAAACGCGCAATACGGAAAAACAAAACCATTTAATACTCTTATCTCATGAGAGAACGAATTTTTTACTATAGCATTGAAGGAAAGAGGTGAAAAAAATATCATTTTGATTTCATACCAACATTTAATCTATTCTATTTTGACTTTATGTTAAAAGTCAGGATTTTTGTCGGTATCTTTCAGTGTACCGGACCACTAGATTCAGTCATAAAAGCTTAAGGAAGACTAAAAGGAACGATAATGAAAACTTTTTTTGTATACCTTCCTCGTGGATACAGGAATTCAAGCGCAATGCACACTATTTACCATCTGACCCTTGTACAAAGCTATCCTCCATTACTCAGGACCTCAACGTTTCTGCCCTTGACCATGTTTCCAGCCTCCATCTGGGAGGAAGATTTTTTAGACCTGATTAGTCCGTTTTGTGTGTGTTGATTGTTTGTTTTTATCCTGTGCGAAATCCAAGGCTCATTGTCGTTTTTCCTTTGTTTTTTCTTTGTACTGCGCTATTTTCCATTTCTTGTTTAGTTCGTTAATAAAATGTCATCATCATCATACAGTCTAGTATATCACTTATAGACTATGCTTCTAAACCAGCAGTAGCCTAAGGAGTTCTTCCAGTCTGAGGTGTTTTAATCTCCGCATTAAGCACACCCACAAACGTACACTGTCAAAAGTTTCTCCGAGTAATGATTAAAGTTAACTGCAGTATATGCTACTGGGATTAATCTTATCTCTATTAAGATAAGATTAATCCGAATTAGAGGTAAGATTATCTTTTTAGAGACAAGATTAATCCCAGTAGGTAATCCTGAAAGATTTTTTCCTGGAACTGATTTGATCTCGTACCGCCAATCGGCCAAATCCAAGCGGTTATCAATTGAAGTAAAGTAGAGGTATTCTTATCTTAAAGCTCGTTAAAGTTCTTCGCGTTGTAAGCCTTATCCTCTGAAGCCGTTCAACTTGACAATCAAGTTGTACGCCGCTCCTCGACGTTTGGATCACGGGTATGCGTAGATCTTCAAAACTGAGCCTTAAACCTGACAATCCATCCCTAGAGAACATAACCTTTGATGACTCTGATGTGGAATTTTAGACCAGCCTAGACCGGTTTTACGAAAATCCAGTACAATACTCGGTTATAACATCTGCTGCTGTGTCTGTTGGACTAGTGTATATTCCTCGATTTAGTTTTGAGCCTACCAGGATTGTTCTTCTTATTTCAGATAAGGTATACAGCTTGTAACTGTCAAAACACAATTAGCTGTATAAATTAGTATGACTGACTTCCATTCAAAGCACTCATTCAGTACTTTTATATTACAAATTGTTTCTCTCTTTCTTCTTCAGTAGTCACGTGATGTAAACGCATTGCTATGATTGGTAACGTATAACTTTTAACACACAATAGAACCCGTTCCTATTAATTTTTACCACAGCAAGCCTCGGCGTGATGAAATTTTACCACACATATTCGCGGATAGCACGTATAACTCAGAAATTCTGCACCTTAAACGTAAGCTTGAACGGTCCTTAACTATTTCTCTACCCTGTCTTTGTTACTTGCTTATAAAACAGTCGAATGGGAAGGAAAATAACAAAGTTGACATCAGCTAATAGCCAACAACTAGGGTTATCCTGGCATAAACTTAAAGTAGAAATTTCAATTAAATTATTCTACTTTGAATTTACAAATGTGCTTCTTCTTCTATTTTAAGCGTCCGTTGGTTCGAACTGCCTTCTTCTTGGCTGAAGGTGCGTCACACCTGGCAAAGTATTCAAACTGTGAAAGGAACACCAGGTGGTAGTTGAGTCATTAACACTATTATAGTAACAGCAAAATATTCAAAAAGTGACGAAAACCTGAATGGGAGAAACGTTTTTGGCAAGTATTATTACAGTAAAAAATGCCTCGCTTGGGTTTTAGTTTTTTCCTCGGCGACCGTTCGCTGTTAAGGGACGTTTACATAAGCATGCCTCTGTTGTGCGCCAGCCGCTTTATCCGTGTCTTAGCGAATATACAGTTTGACTTTTTGGTCATTTCCTTATCTTAGCCTAGCTGAAATGTAACCAATACAAGCCTTGTTTAAAAGATGGATCTGAAGGCATCACGAACACTAAAAGGTACGTGCATATAAAGTCAGATAAGGTTTAGTATGCAAAATTACCCACCAATATATTAAGTATTAAGTAGCCTACATGCGACCAAGAGCAAATAACGCGCAAGACCCGTTATCTGTAAACCGACCATGCGGAGTTGAATAGATTCTCAATGCAAACGAGCGGAGGCTAGGAGCTATGCGGAACATCCCAATTTGTTACCTCTTCAAACAGCTAATGTGTCAAGAATAACAGCCTATTGGTTATCTACCATTGTGACGTCACACGTAACCCGCTGCAGACCGGATAATTGCACGCCTGCTACAGTCTTGTCATCTGATATGCGCATCGGCGAAGAGAGAAGTAGACGTGCGTCAACTCAAAGCTCAGCAAGCAGCTCTAGCTCTGTTCAGTTTTGTCGGGGTACCCATAGTCGGTGCATGGGACCAAATACGCAGGTATTTGGCTTTTTAATCTGCGATACGTCAACATTTCGGAGCGAAGGAGGAAATTCGCATCAGACTACGAAAACCGGACAGTGTGTGGACGTACCTTAACAGAAAAAAGATGAAATCATGTTATTTTAAATATGCAAAGCACCTGCTCCACTTGTCGAGATTATGTCATAACCATACATTGACGGAGAAATTCAAAATTCAAGATGCAAGTGTTACCCTTTTGGATGTTTCGTAATCACTTTCAAAAATCGTGGACAACAAGGCCCAACCAGCACACGACGTCGTCCACTGCTTCCTGACCGAAGATTAAAAATTAAGTGTCTTTTTCTGTGTGTATATATGTGTTTTGTTTATTTTTTTTATTTTCGTCATTTACTCCGCCTTTTCAAAATGGCGGGATTTTAGGATTTTTTTTTTAGGATTCAACAACTTTACTAAAAAAAAATCATTCCGGCTTGACGACCGGTTACACACAAAGCACATACGCGCTTGAAAAACGCAACCAGTACACATTATCATATTCTAACCAAACATTCACCAAAATAAACTAAAAATTTATTAATTAATTTGTCAATTTAATTTGTCAATTTAATTTGTCAATTAATTGGTCATAAATAAATAAATTAATTAATTAGAAGAGTCCGGTGCTGTTAGTGTTAGAGGCTTTGTTAGTAATAAGCGATTTGGGAGAAGGCTAGAGGAACTTACTCGAGCAGGCAACTCTTCCTCTTCGAAGACATTGTCATTCTTCCAAGATTCCGGGCTCTGAAAAGGAAAGCCATGCAAACATCAGAACAGTGCATGAAAATAAAATGAAGGCGACAGTGATTCCGGATATATAAAGGTAAAAATTACAATAAGAAAAATCATCGTATATATCATCACGTTAGCCTTATCAGGTCCATCACTGAGTACGGAGATACTTTTTACAGTGTACCCCGGAGAGTCAGTACATCCGGACGAGAAACCATGAGAACGCAGGGAAGCCTTTTGTTAAAAATTCTTAGATGTATGTTCTTGCCAGCCATATTGAAGTGAATTTTGCTTTGTTCACTCCACTTACTTTTCAAGGTTGAATTGTGAGACAAAGAAAACTTATTTTTATTATTACTGAAAGCCCAAATCTTACTAGAAATGATCTCTTCCCTATGAAAGGGATCGGAAAAAAGGTTTTTTCCAAAATACCATTATTTTTCTCCTGAAATTAGCGATTTTTTTTTGTTAGCGCTTGTCGACACTATCCAGCCTTCCTGCTCTCCGACGCGCCGTCTGGGAGCAAAACGTTTGGAAACTGAACGTGCCGTTGTTAAATAGTTGGAAAACTAAGCAAATAAAAGAAGTTGAAAAACAGAAGATTCTCGTATACTTATGTATCAATAAGCTGTCAGCGAACACTGAATATTTCGGCAAGCTTTGCGTTGTTTGACGGGCAAAACTCGACAAGGCCGAAAAACCGCTAAAATTCGTAGGCAGAAAACGAAACAATGGAAAGAGGTGGGAATTTTAGAAGCTTATAATTCCACAGGTGAGCTGGGTACCTTATAAAAGGCAGAATAAGCAAGAGTAAGTAGTGAACTGAAAGACACAAATACTGTTCAGCCAGACCCCAGGACTATCGGCTTACTAGGCTACTGCTATGGGCTTGTAAACATGGTTCGCAAACCGCTACAATAGTCAGATAGAAGCGGGCCATAGGAACAGTGACCCCGCCGAAAGCAAATCAAACTAAGCAGTTCACATCCGCATGTCACGGGATTGTATACATCTTACGTAAAGAAGGAATGTTATACAAGGGATTTACCGTGACACATAAACCAGAAGCAATAAATAAACTAGAAGCAATACATAAAGGCAAAAACAAGAGGCAAATTACCTCTGGTTTATTTGTGACGGTAAAAATCCCTTATATGGCATTCCATCTTCACGTAATATCTATTTTATTATGATTTACAGTCAAATAAAGATGTACAATATTACAGTATCTTTCAAACGTTCCACTTGCCTAATAAAAGCAGGTGTACTCATGGCAAACTCTTCCTAGGAAAACTTACAAAAATGCAAGCTTCGGAAACCATGCCACTTGCCCAGTAACAACAGATGGGCTATCCGAGCTTTACCTCAGGCTTTATAATAATACAGATTTCTAAAATCCTACAATCTCTGAAAACCTTCCACTTTATATAATATTTTGTTTTCTAGTTGTATATGCAGTTGTTGGCTATCTTCTGAATTAAATTAGATTTACATCAAACGATAGCTACAGCACCTATAGACATAGACATAGACATTTTTTTAATATGCAGAGTTTAATGCACCTAATGCAGAGGTTTGATAAACCTTCCTAGCCTTCCCGAGATATTTTCGTAGGGGCTCCCCCCCCCTAAGTATAAGCATTCTGTAGATGCCAATGGCCTATTTTTTGCATTATTTTACTATTATTATTATTTCCAGCCACGCTTCTGCAGATTTGCAAATTTCGTAAAGTTCGGGCATTTTCCTTCTGGTCGTCTCCCAACAAACCCAGTAATTTTGAAACTAGGATCGTATATTTTCTTAATTCCGATGTCCGCAGGCATTTCTTTCTATCGACCATCTTCACCATAACATTTTCTCTCACAAAAGAAGCAAAGAGAAACAAAATACAGTAAACGCCGAGGAAAAAAAAATACAAAATAAAGCAAATACGGAACACCAACACCCAAAGTACTGCCTTGTAAAGTGTTTGGATAATAAAGCACATAGAGAAAGGGATGCGTCATTAGTTATCCATTCCCCCTGCCCTCATACTGTCTGCGCTCAGTTCATAAAAAGACGAGAGCTATCACACAAAATGGCCGTGAGTAGTGTTGGCCGATATTTGACTGTTTCGTCACAAAGTTTCGGTATTCGATATTTCAGGATCATTTTTTTCGCTATCAGGTCTCGTTTCACAAAAATTTAAGAACAAACTTCCACATAGCGTTTTGCATCATGTTTTGGTAAAAAAAAAATCCAAATAATAAAAAGAAAATTAATTACGAAAACAATATTGTTCCAACTACGGATACAGAAGCGTTTCCAGAATTAGAAGATAAATGAATATGTCTAAATATCGTTTTCGATATCGATATTACGTTTCATATTCAATATCGATGTTTCGTCCAATATATCGACAACGCCCAACACTAACAGTGAAGCGATGAACTGCGAGCGAGTCATCTAACAGGTTACTGATCATGTGTTAAGAAACTGAAGTTTCGTCACAATAGTTGCGTTTTTGCTGATACCATGTATCTGTATCTGCAACTGGTCATTTTTGCAGTTACCGTGGTACCTGATACACTGTTGCTCAGCTAAGACGATAACTGCCAAGATCGAAGTCATCCCAAAAGAACAAGACCAAAGGTTTCGATGGGATCCCAAAAATTCAATATTTGTTCAAGACAATCCGGTCTTGTCTTCACCAGACTCCTTGAACATTTTTACTGTTAAAATTCAGAACAGATTAAGGCCACATAGGTAATCATCTGAGAAAACCAAGTTCAGATATGGATTCAGCATGTATGTTTTGACGATCTGTTTCATATCTGTTTTGACGAAAACTTCCTGACACTTTTGCCAATTTCCCGGTTTCGCACGAATTGCAGAACAACTTGTCCGGCAAAAAAAGAAAGCTCAAAAACGAACTCACTTATCTTCTTTCCCCAATACTGAACATCTAATCAACTTCAACTAAAAAATTAACTTCAACTAAACTTCAACTAAAAAAAAAATTAACTCCGGCTTTTGCCAATTTCCCGGTTGGGGCCGCTTTTGCCAATTTCCCGGTTTCGCAAGAATTGCGGAACAACTTGTCCGGCAAAAAAAGAAAGCTCAAAAACGAACTCAGCGTATCTTCTTTCCCCAATACTGAACATCTAATCAACTTCAACTAAAAAATTAACTTCAATATTAACTTCAACTAAACAAAAATTAACTCCTGCTCCAGCCGGATTCCGGTCGAACTATATGTCCGGTTAAAAAAAGATTATCATACAGGGATTCAGCATCTCTTCTTACCCTAAATCGGATATATAATCAACTACAGATAAAACTTTAACTTTTAACAATTTTCCGGTTTTGCCGGATTCCGAGCGAACTACTTGTCCGGGTAGAAAATTGTTTTCACTATCGTTTTCAGCATGTCTTCCCTTAAATCAAACATCTAATCAACTTCAAATAAAACTTTTACTTTTAACTAACTTTCCGGTTTTGGCCGGATTCCGGGCGAACTACTTGTCTGATGACAAAATGGTTTTCACCATCGAGTTCAGCATGTCTTCTTACCTCTAAATCGAACATATAATCTTTACTTTTAACAAAATTTCCGGTTTTGGCCGGATTCCGGGCGAACTACTTGTCTGATGACAAAATGGTTTTCACCATCGAGTTCAGCATGTCTCCTTACCCCTTTATCGACTATCACATTATCTGTTTGAAAATATTTCATTTGCCCCTCAATTAAAACCCCCTCCCCACTCCTAAATGTAGGGCTACAGAGCCCATCTACGAACGCGACCTTACTCTTGACCCAAAGAATTCTCACACCAAGTTCCATCAAAATATCTCTTTCCCTTCGAGAGTTATAGTGCGCACAGACGGACGGACAGACGGACAACCTTTGCGATGTCATGGGTATCCCTCCACTTACGGTTTGGGATCCCGAAAACTGATATCCAGTCACATTAATAAGTGCCAAACTTCTTTCCCACCAATTTGACAAAATCCTAGGCTCTATTGTTGGTGATGATGAAAGTGAGATGACTTTTTCAGACCCCACGAGCAGTTGCCACGGTATCTGAATATCAGTGACAGGCCTGATACCATATAACTGCAAAAACACCTTTTGAGCGTGGTATCAGATACCATGATAACTGCGAAAACGACTTTAGACCGTGCAGGTATCAAATACCATAGTGTCTGCAAAAACGCAACTAATGTGTAGCCTATGTCCGTTTAAAATAAACTTTTTTGGGATCCCAAAACGTTAGTGGAGGGATACCTATGACATCGTAAAAGTTGTCCGTCTGTGCGCACTATAACTCTCGAAGGGAATGAGATATTTTGATGAAACTTGGTTTGAGGATTGTTTGGATCAAGGGTAAGGTCAAGTTCGTAGATGGGCTCTGTAGTCCTACATTTAGGGGTGGGGAGGGGTTTCAAATTAAGGGAAAAACAAAATATTTTTTATCAGCTAATGTGATTGTCGATTATGGTGTAAGAAGGCATGCTGAGCACGATAGCATTTTCTCGCCAAACAAGTAGTTCGTCCAGAATCCGGCAAAAACCAGAAAGTTGGTTGAAACTAAAAGTTTAATTTGAAGTTGATTAAATATTTGATTTAGGGGTAAAAAGACATGCTGAACACGATGGTGAAAACCATATTCTCGCCGGACAACTAGTTTGCCCGGAATCCGGCCGAAACCGGAAAATTTGTTAAAATCAAAAGTTTGATTAGATGACAGATTAAGGGGTAAGAAGAGAGGCTGAGTCTGTATATGACAATCATTTTTTACCCGGACATATAATAAGTCTGGAATCCGGTTGTAACCGGATATTTTTTTAAGTCGAACTTTTATTCAAAGTTGATTAGATGTTCTTTATAGGGATTCGACGCTGGATTTGGTTCTGAATTTTCTTTTTTTACTGGACTAGTAGTTTGCTCGGAATTCGGGCGAAACCGGAAACTTGGCAGAAGTAAAGCAGGAAGTCTCGGTCACTATCGTCAAAATAGATATGGCTTATAGAGGTATATCCGAACTTGGTTTTCTCTGATGATTAGCCTGGCGAAGGCAAGACCCTATTGTCTGAATTAAAAATTAGATTTTCGGGATCCCATCGACACCTTTGGTCTTGTTAAAAATAGCTGCGTTTTTACAGTTGGCGTGGTATCTGATATCAAGTTTTTGCAGTTACTGTGTATCTGGGCATTTACCGTGGCATCTGATACTACGATACCACGGTCCCGACCGTATAACTGACAAAGTCTTCTTACTTTCATCATCACCAAAACAATACATATTTGTCAAATTGGTGGGATGGAAGTTTGGCTTTTATTATGTGAGTGTTGGTTGCTCTTTCAAGGGAATTTGTCAAAACACTAATTTGCCAACTCTCGCTATTCCAAAGCAACCGTAGTATCAAATACCATGGTTGCTACGAAAACGACAAAATACAGATTAGTTACCGTGGTATCAGATACCATGGTTTCTGCAAAAACGCAACTAATGTCGCAGAAATAACCGACATAAGGCGTATTCTCGCCGTTCCCCGAGGACTCCTCGGGGAATCGAAGGGAACGGCGAGAATAGAGGGAGTCATTCCACGTGGACTCCGCGTACAGAAAACAGCGAGAACACGGGAATGCTTCCAAAACGGATTTTGTTCGAAAAAAAAATATGCAGTTGAGGAAATTAGTTTTGATCCACTTTAATTTTGGTTTTGTTTCTTCTGACTGTTTTTAATTAATTTTAAATTGCACCAACACCAGCAAAAAATGATTCCCCTCCGAATATGAAAGGGAGTCCTTTTTAATGATGGTGATGATATTCGGAGCATTCCCCGTCCGTGGGGACTCGCGAGAATAAGGGGAGTGAGTCCCCGGGACAAACAAAAACGCGGGGACTCCTCAAGTAGAGTCCTCGGGGAACGGCGAGAATACGCCTATAGCTGCGAAGAGATCCAGTCTCCACAATACGTGAATGGTCAGTTGAAAATAAACGAACATATCGGACCCTTTACATCAACTGAATTTCGTCCTGTTTACCTTTGACCGCTACAGTCTTTGTTCACACGGATAAAAGAACTTCATGAAAGTACATTCTGTTTCACTTAAACTAAGAGCAATACGTTTCCTATCTCTCCAAAGCAGAGCTTGAAGAGCGCCATCTAGTTTATCCATTGATGCTATCCACGAAGACTAAAGTCTCTTTAGACTGAACAAAACAATATACTACGTAATCCCCTTAGGGGATTACGGAAACGTGAACAACAAGACCTAAGGTTTCGATGGGATCCCAAAAATTCAATATCTGATCTAGACGCCTGGGTCTTGTCTTAGCCAGACTCCTTGAACATTTTTACTATTAAAATTCAGAAGCAGATTAAGGCCAAATAGCTAATCATCTGAGAAAAACAAGTTCAGATATGGATTCAGAATGTGTCTTTACCCCTATAAGTCATCTCTGTTTTGACGAAAACTTTCTGCCACTTCTGCCAATTTCCCGGTTTCGGCCGAACTCCGGAACTACTTGTCCGGCGAAAAGAGAAAGCTAAAAGACGAACTCAGGGTATCTTCTTTCCCCAATAATGAACATCAAATCAACTTCAAATAAAAATTGAACTTGTAACAAATTTACGACTCTAGCCGGATTCCGGTCGAACTATATGTCCGGGTAAAAAATGATTGTCACACACGGATTCAGCATCTTTTCTTACCCCTAAATCGGATATCTAACCAACTCCAAATAAAACTTTAACTTTTAACAATTTTCCGGTTTGGGCCGAATTCCAGGCGAACTACATGTCCGGGTAGAAAATTGTTTTCACATAAGTGTTCAGCATGTCTTCTAGCCCTAAATCGAACATCTAATCAACTCCAAATAAAACTTTTAATTTTAACAAGCTTTCTGGTTCGGGCCGGATTCCGGGCGAACTACTTGTCCGTCGAGGAAATGGTTTTCACCATCGCGTTCAGCATGTCTTTTTACCCCTAAATCGAACATCTAATCAACTTCAAATAAAACTTTTACTTTTAACAAACTTTCCAATTTTGGCCGGATTCCGGGCGAACTACTTGTCCGATGACAAAATGGTTATAACCATTGTGTTCAGCATGTCTTCTTACCCCATAATCGACTATCACATTAGCTGTTTCAAAATATTTTGTTTGCCCCTTAATTTGAACCCCCACCCCTAAATGTAGGGCTATAAATCCCATCTACAAACTCGACTTGTCCGATGACCCAACGAATCCTGACACCAAGTTTCATCAAAATATATCATTCCTTTCGAGAGTTATCGTGCTTACAAACGGACGGACAGACGGACAACTTTTGCGATGTCATAGGTCCAAAAAACTATGTTGATTTCTGTAACGTAAAAATTTTGCGTAATTGATGAGTCAATTCTGTTCAACTTAGGAAACGTAACGTAAGGCAACGAAAGACGAGGAAAGTAAAGAAAATGGATTTGCTCGATGAGAAAGATTGCCAGTTTGTTCAGGAGAGACATTGGAGTCATCAAAACCAATACCATAAGCTGAATTCGACAAACGCGATGAAAGACTAAGAAGACAAATGGAATTCCGTAATCTAAGTTTAGAAATTCCGCAATCTACGTCTGAATGTGTCTATTGCAGGTTTTAATGTAATGCAAGCGATTACAGAAACTTAACGTAAGTTTTCTTAGCCGTTCCCCGAGGCTTCTCGGATAATCGAAGGTAACGGCGAGAATAGAGGGAGTTACTCCACGCGGACCCGCCTCGGAAAACGACGAGAAGACGAGGAAATGCTTTTAAAATTGATTTTGTTCTGAAAAAAAAAAAAAATACAGTTGACGAAACTAGTCTGGATCCACTATTTTTTTTTTCTTTTTAATAAATTTTACATTACACCAACACCCTCCGAATCTGAAAGGGAGTCCCTAGGGGAGTCCTGTTTGATGACGGTGATGATAATCGGAGAATTACCAGTCCACGGGGACTCGCAATAATACGGGGAGTGAGTCTTCGGGACAAACAAAAACGAGGGGACTCCTCAAGTGGAGTCCTTGGGGAACGACGAGAATACGCATTTGGATACAGAAACTGAAATATTATAAAAACAAAAATTCTGCTGTGACCGGCTTCGATTTGAAAATAAATTACTGACTGACTGACCTTGGTCAGTGTGGACTGACAGTCCCATTCAAACCCGGTTAGATCACGGCCAGCACAACTAAATTGCAAATCTGGCACCGTCTTACAAGGTAAACCTATTCTCCTACGATTACATACCTTTGCATAAAAGCTCCCATAATATGTTCCAGGGGTCGACGGCGTGCACGATACGGTGTACGACAATCTTTGTATGACAGGATCAAATCGCACCATCTTTTCGTGTGGTATTCCGCAAATTTCTGAGCATATATTGCCCATTATGATCAACATGATGTACACAAAGCAAACTGAGATTGTCCCTGTCTAGCTAATGCATTGTCTCACCTTGCTGAAAAAGCATAATATCCCCAGGAGTCACAGCAAGCAAACACTTTCGACCCGGATTCTGGTTCTCAACCCAAACGAAAATTCGGATCCTGATCGGCCCTGCAATTCGCTTCCACAGCCGGATTTGGCCGTCAGATTTCTGTTCCAAGCGAAATCAACCACAGCGCAGGCAAAATTATTATCAAACGTCACAGCATACACTTTCAAGCAAATTTCGGTCCAAGGTTCCGAATGAAAATTCTGATTTTGTTCAGGTCTGCTTCCACAACCTCAAAACCGGAAACGGAGATGCGAATTCAACTTTTGCTAGTATCGTCTCTTATAGCATAGTCGTGTAAGAAAACACTTCCGTTCGGCCACTTATTGCAACATTGGCATCAATGTTCGGTAACTGCTACCAAAACTTTCAAATTAGATGTTCCATCACCTTTCAAGAGCAACACGATCAATTCTGTCCAAGCTTTCAGCTATCAATGTTTGCGAAATCTCCAAGGCGGACATATTTTACTGAAGTAATCAGAGCTTTTTGCTAGCTTTGCCTTCCCACTTTCCCCATACTTGTCTCTTCTCTTTCAGAAGGATCAACAAAATAAAAAATCGAGCAATGAATCAACCTCAGAACTTGCCAAAACGCGGATTATTACGCCCCTGAAGAGTGAAACGTCATCACAGTCTCCAACTGTGCATTCTGTCAAATTTCATTTTCTCTTCGGCCAAATCAACTTAATTGGCAGGCTGCCAAACTTGGAAAATTCCTCGATTCACGGCCACTGACCTTTTCACAGCATGCTAGAATTCTAGCCTCACCTTCTTCAAACACAGCGAACAAACACTGAGCCTCCAGCTCCAAAACACTCCCCGGGATATCGCCTTAGGTCACGTATTCCCAGTTCCGGATTCTAGAAAGGATTATTGGACGAGCTGTTGATTCTGGCTTTCCAGACTGGAAGTGAGACGGGGATTCAACGCCAAAACAAACTTGGAAAATAAATCTGACCACCTTGAGAGGAGTGGACTTGACCACGAGTACCAAAGCCTCGTTTTTGTTGCAATAGCGCTGCCGAATCGCTGCCGCAGCACTTCTTTGCTTTTGCACAATATGCGTTTTTGGATTCCCTTTCTTCTTGGTTGAAGCGGCAGCGCTGCAGCACCTTGCAGGGAAGCACGGACTTGGTCGGTGAGCAAGTCCGCGATTCTCGAGAAGCGCTGCCGTCTTCCTCGGAAGCACTGTAGTGCAAAAACGGATATAGAAAGAATCAGTCCGTATTCGGCCGAGAAGTGGACCTGCAGCATGCAACAAAAGCGAGGCTCAGATCAAATATGATTCACTTCTCCATGTTCCAGGTCAGAGCCACGATACGGTTTAGTTCCCATTAGTACCCTGCATATCATCACCACCATCGATATTTAACTAAAACTTTAGTATGGGCCTATGTGCTTAACTATATTCCTCCAGGAGAAACAATACCAAAGGTTTTGATGGGATCCCAAAAGTTCAATATTTGATCCAGACAATTGGATCTTGTCTTGGCCAGATCAAGTCTTCGCCAGACTCCTTGAACATTTTTACTATTAAAATCCAGAAAAAGATTAAGGCAAAATAGCTAATCATCTGAGAAAACCCAGTTCAGATATTGATTCAGCATGTCTGTTTACCCCTACAAGTCATATCTGTTTTGACGAAAACTTCCTGCCTATACTTCTGCCAATTTCCCGGTTCGGCCGAATTCCAGAACTACTTGTCCGGCAAAAAAAAGAAAGCTAGAAAAAATGAATATAGCGTATCTTCTATCCCTAATATCGAACATCTAATCAACTTCAAATAAGAATTTAACTTATAACACATTTTCCGGTTCCAGCCGGATTCCGGGCGAACTATATGTCCGGGTAAAAACTGATTGTCATACACGGATTCAGCATCTCTTCTTACCCCCGAATCGGATATCTAATCTACTACAATTATAACTTTACACTTTTAACAATTTTCCGGTTTTGGCCGGATTCTGGGCGAGCTACTTGTCCAGGTAGAAAATGGTTTTCATTTAAGTGTTCAGCATGTCTTCTTACTCCTAAACCGAACATCTAATCAAGTTCAAATAAAACTTTTAATTTTAACAAACTTTCCGTTTTTGGCAGATTCCGGGCAAACTACTTGTCCGGCGAGAAAATGGTTTTCATATTCGTGTTGAGAACGTCTTCTTACCCCTTAATCGACTATCTCATTAGCTGTTTTGAAATATTTTGTTTGTCCCTTAGCTTGAACTCCCTCCCCGACCCTTAAATCTTGGGGTACAGAGTCTATCTACGAACTCGACCTTTCCCTTGCCCCAAAGGTTTCTCCCACCGATTTTCGTCAAAATATCTCATTCCCTTCGAGAGATATCGTGCCCACAGACTGACCGACAGACTGATATAGGGACAACTTTTGCGATGTCATAGGTATCCCTCCACTTACGGTTTGGGATCCCAAACGGGTACAAGCCTACAGTCCTATGAGTTTCGCCCTACCCTTCAATTCAAAACGTGAAAGCTTATTTTTTTTGTTCACTAACTTACGGATCTTTGTGTGGTGGATACTGAAAACTAGACTGAGGAGGACAAATAGACATTAACTCGCTTGAAGCGCTGAACTGGTAAAGGGCTAATTTTGAAAATTTAGACTCAAATTACGTCTCCTGTAAAAATGTCAGGTAACAATTGTCTAGGAAACACGGTCGATATTTAAAACGAAGATGGCAATATTTTGAGTTTGTATGGCACTTCGGCCAAGTGCCATATTGCGAGCGCAATTTCTGTCCGTCCGTCCGGGTTTTGCTAGTTCGGGCACTTCCAGATAAGTGAGGACGATGAAACTTGGCAGGCATATCAGGGAACCGAAATGATGACATTGGAAATAGTCATTTCCCCGATCCGAGCATCGTTGCTCGGAAGCAACGATGCTTTTGAAAGGGTGATCGGATAGCAATGAAATTTGATGTTTGGAGAGATCTCGTGCCTCAGACGACCCACTTCCAGATCCGGTGAATTTGGGTGGAAGAAACCGCTTAGAGTGGAGGGATCGGGAAGAAACTTGGTGGGAAGAACAAGTCCTAGATACATTTTTGAGTTAACCGGACCGGATTTGGGCACTGTGGGGGAAGTTGGGGGGAGGGGGGTAATTCGGTGATCCCGCGAGTTCGGTACTAGGACGCTGAAATTTGGTAGGCATATCAGGGACCCGAACAGACTGCCTTAAGAATAGTCGTTTCCCCGATCCGACCATCTTAGGGGGAGTGGAGGGATGGGAAATCCACAAATTAGTAACATGCATAACTTTGGAAGGGTTAATCGGAGGTGCATGAAACATGACAAGTGTCAAGAACAAATAGCAATCCGAACTGGATACGATAACTGGGGGGGGGGGGGGCTGGAAAGGGGCACCAGAAATCTCTGAAAGGCTCAGATTCGAGGAATCGGGATGGAACTTGGTGGGAAGAAGAAGCTTAAACCCTAGATAAATTACTGACAAAACAGGACTGTGTCGTGTCACAGTGGGGGGAGTTGGAGGGGGTTTACCGGAATTCCGCTGATCTCGAGTTAGGGTACTTCCAGATGCGCTAGGACCATGAAACCTGGCAGGCATTTCAGGGATTCCGATCATCATGGGGGGAGTAGAGCGGTGTGGAATCCAGAATCTAGTGACATTCACAACTTTGGAATGGGTGATCTGACGTGAATGAAACTTTGTAGGTATTAAGCCGCGTTCACAAGCATGCCTAGCCAATCACAAATGCCTAGGCACGTGCTCAGGTGTAGCCAGGCACCGAGTTCTAGAGCCTGGAACAACCGTGCCTGGCCCAAAATCTGTGCCTAGGCATTGGTGTGAGCGGTGATGCTAGGCACGTGCCTAGACATCTGCGCTTGGCTAGGCACACTTGTGAATGGGGCTTTAAGAACAAGTGTCTCGGATGTTCAGTTTCAAGTCTGGACCGGATGTGATCCCTGGGAGGGGGCGGGGGGGGGCTGGAGGGGGCACGGGAAATCTCGCGAATCCCTGAAAGTCCAGGGATCGGAGTTGGACTTAGTTGGAAGAACAAGCGTAAACCCGCAAGATATATCCCTGACAAAACAGGATCGTGTCACGGTGGGGGAAGTTGGGGGGGGGCCCGGAATTCCGATTATCTCAAGCTAGGGTGCTTCCAGATGTGCTAGGACCACGAAACTTGGCATGCCTATTAGGGACTCTTAACAGTCCCTTCCCCGATCCGACCATCGTGGGGGTGTAGAGGGATGGGAAATCCGGAATCTGGTGGCATTCATAACTTAGGAACGGGTGATCGGACGTGCATGAAACTTGACAAGTGTCAAGTACGAGTGTCTCAAATGTTTAGTTTCAAGTCCGGAGTGGGTCTGATCACTGGGGGGGGGGGGCCTGGAGGGGGGAAAACTGACAAACATGCTATCTGTTCCGACATGTGCCATATGAGCTACCAGCTCTTGTTTAATTTCTAACTCGGTGACTTGCCCCGGATTTTATATATCGCAGCTTTATGTCAAAAATGACAAAAAAACATGACAAAACCAAACTCATTACGTAGAATTTCTTTTTCTAAAGAACTACTTGGTCTCCCTCCCTGGACCCGTAACAAAAATATCTACATAAATTTTAAATTAACTGAGCGTTTTAATAATAACGTCTAAACAAATGGAAGCGAACCTGGGCAACATGTTATTTGATGTAGAGAGACAATGATGTAGTGTAATTGTTTCTTTCTTCTTAGGTTTTTTAATCTCTTTTTCAATTTGCTCATTATTTTCCAGGGATCACAAATAAAATTATTATTATTATTCACTCTTAGATTGACTATATTATTATTTACTCTTAGTCTGTCCACAAAATCTCACATCAAGATGAAGATATTATGTCGGTTGGAACTTCTTCTGGTGAAGGAATTTTAAAATAAGCTGAGGTCAACCTACGTGATCTTTGTGTACTCATCAGAACTCTTTTTTCCGAAAGGAGTATGACCTCGCATAAACATCTAATCGGCACAGCAACTTCATGAACAATCCGGCAAAAAAGACAATTGTGCACAATCGGTTTATCGATCTCGGAAAGTCCCGAAGGTGCTCGAATACCGATAATTGGTCACATCTAGGGATGACATTTCTCATATGCCAGACATATCCGACAAGTCGTATAACAGACAATTCGTTTAACCGATTTTGCAGATCCTTTCAGCTCCTCAGAACAGCCTCTACTCTACAATAGAAAGATCCAGTATATCAGTTTTAACCAAACTCTCACTACAATCCTGAACTTCCGTATTATCCACTTTCTTGAACTTGTTTAAGCGAGCAAACCTGTCTTATAACTGATTTCAAAAGGAATCCAGGTGTAACACTCCAAAAGCCGAGAGGAAAACTTCCCAAACACAGAGAGGGCGAAATCGATATTCATTCCTTAGTTCAAGCAGCGTGAGTGGAATGAATAATGCGCAAAGATACCTATTTAGCATTGAATGAGCGGAAAACACATTACTGCGCAAAAAATCTTTGTGTTTATCCACAGGAAGCAAGTGAAAGAGAGAAAAGTGGAATGAGGTAATGAGAAGCAACAGGTTGGCAACAATTCCAACGATAGTGGCAGAATAAAAGGCGAGCGGAAGCGATTTTACCTGCTTATGAAAGCCAGAATTCACCTTCCAGATTACCAGACGTCCGGAGTTCCGCATAGTCAAGCCAACCCTTCCAGATTTTCATGATAGTGGTGACATCCAATTTTGATATTCTTCAACAATTCCTAGATGTCCCCTTTACATTTCAAAAATCTCTGACATCCCAAACACAAATGTCGATCACTTTCCCTTTTCTTCCTTAATTTCCATATTTGTACCTTCCAGACATCCGGAATCTGGGGTGTCCAACACCCCGTACTTCCAGACATTTTTGACCTGGCTTCACTTTCCAGATCCGTCTCGACGAAAACGGCTGGCTGGAATCCAGAAGAAAAATCTTGAAGGTGAAGCCTCGCTTTGATCAATTTTTGCCCAATACGCGACAAAGACAGAGGGACTCTGCTTCCTAGAGACTAGTAAGACCACCCACAAACTCGACTGACCGTTATCTGAAATCTTCTGTACCTTACGTCACCCAACATTTTAATAGTTATACAATATTCATACGCTGTGCGTATTGTAAACGTGAACGGTCTATTGGAATAATTATGTTATGTCTTTTCGTAAGAATGACGGTAATGCTAGCATGTAGAATACAGCTATTAGGAAATAAAGTACATCATTTATTTATACTTAAGTGAAACTAAAGCTAGAGCTAATAGTCTTCGAGCTAAAGCTAGAGCTAATATTGTCTGAGTCGAGTTTAGGCTGGAAATTTCCGTACGAGATTATTACGGTAACATAACAGAGGTTTGGCAATATTAGCACCAGCAAAACGATGGGCATCTTGTGTTATTTACTTAAGTGAAACTAAAGCTAGAGCTAATTCGCCATTTTCCACCTGAGTGCTTCTAGCGGATTAAGTACGACTGGAAAAGTTCCTCTGACTTGTTCCCTCGCGTAAAGACAGGCCTATGTTTGAGTCTACTGACGAAACGCCTAGTTCGGAGGGCTAACATACACAGAAATAGAGAGAGGCTGACCCCGAAGAAACGGAAAAGGACAATCCGAGGAGGAATCAATTTATTTTTGTATCCTTTAATTTGGACACACTCAATTATTTGGACTGCATTAACTTTTGTTTTTCACTATATGCCCTAGTGGTGACGTTCAGAATTTTTACGGCCGTCCCGACAATCCGTTCTACGATGACGCGGAAAATTTAAGTCTCAACACAAACGCGGCTTTCAATGGCCAGTGGTGAGGTTGGTGAGAACTGTGGCTCAAAAATATAGGAACGGATGCCAAGCACTTCAAAATTACTTTTGCCTAGCTAAAAAATTTCCATTTCAGATTTTAAAAATTATTCATTTTCTGTCGAAAGTCCGTCGAAAGGAAAAGGATAGCTACCACAACTTCAAGGATTTGAAAATACCAGATAAGAATACTCGAATTCGCGAGCAAATTCAAAGCGCCTCTTTAACTGACTTCGTCAAATCAAAATAGTATCTCGAACCCTTTTAGGCTACCTGATTATTGTTTTGACCCGGTCAATTCCCTAGAGTAAGTCACCCCTTGATTTGGAAGACAGATCAATGACAAAAATGAGAGGAAATTTTCCGGGACTTCCGCACGCTATCCCTCTTGCCCTACTGCCCCAAAACTCAACTTCTTCCTTCTTGAAAATAAACACATCTTACAAAGACAGACTGAAAAATTCTGAAAAATTTTGAGTTTGAACCAGGTTTCTCTGCCACGATTAACTCAACTTCTTCCACCTTGAAAATAAACACATCTTACAAAGACAGCCTGAAAAATTTTGAGTTTGAACCAGGTTTCTCTGCCACGATTCCTATCACGCCGAGTGAAAATAAATTTAGTGGCCATCGATTCAAAAATATCCTCCCCTTGTTTTTCCAGGATCCAGACGTATACAAATTGGAAACCGAATCGAGCTCGACTGGAACGAACTTCCCAGAGATATACAAATCGAAAGCTGTTTTTGTTAGTTTGTTTTTCTAGAGGGGGTTGATGCGAATCTTACTAGCTCAACCCTGCTGAGGCTGAAAAAAGAATGGACGGGTTTGTACCTTTCAGAGAAACCTAGCAGACTTTCAAAGACGTTACGTATTTTAGAACTTTGCAACAGAAACCGATCTACTATATCATATATGTATTTTAATGAAAGTGCTACACTGCCAAGAGTTTCATGCCACATAACACAAGGATGGCCACAGATAACACTTGGGATGTTATATATTAATTTTACAAACGTTATGCATGGAATGTGATGCAGAGGAAGCAATGCCATGAAGAGCCGAAATATCGCCGAAAAAGCATCTGCTGACTTTTCCGATATCATGATATCTTGATTTTTTTTGTTTGTCATACAAAAGATTCAGCAGATATTTTTTCGGCGGTGTTTCGGCTCTACTCGTATGCATAATGTTTTAATGGTAACAGCTAACATCCAAAGTGGTATCTGTTAAAACCGCGCATCCTTGTTCTGTATGTTACGAAACTTCTGACAGAGCATCACCAATTCTCCGCATTAAAGGAGATGATTGAGAAGTATAACGGGGTTTCTTCTGTTTCCCCAGATACTTGTTATAGAAGCAACATCGCACTTGCAATGCGGAGATCACCAACATTTAAGTCGCCAATTCAGACCAGGACTCTTTTAAAGACCATGGGATGATCGAGCGGCGCAATCTGGAAATGTCTGTGGCTCCCAGAAGCGAAATCAAAGATCAAGAAAAATCTTTAACCCGTTGGGTATAAGGGTAGGCTATTAGAACAAGACCAAAGTTTTCGATGGGATCCCAAAAATTCAATATTTGATCCAGACAACTGGGTCTTGTCTTCGCCTTCGCCAATCATCTGAGAAAACCAAGTTCAGATATGGATTCAGCATGTGTGTTTACCCCTATATGTCATATCTGTTTTGATGAAAAATTCCTGCCCCTTCTGCCAATTTCCCGGTTTCGGCCGAACTCCGGAACTACCTGTCTGGCGAAAAAAGAAAGCTCAAAAACGAACTCAGGGTATCTTCTTTCCCCAATAATGAACATCTAATCAACTTCAGCTAAAAATTTAACTTATAACAAATTCTCCGAATCCAGCCGGATTCCGGTCGAACTATATGTCCGGGTATAAAATGATTGTCACATTATAGGATTACACATTATTTCATGTCATATTCACTGATTGTCATAATATAGGATTACAGGTTTGTTTCCTTCCCCGAAGTTGAACCAGAGGATTGACAGCCTGACAAGGACCCTTGCCAAGAAGGGCCGAAATATCGCTGACGAAGAATCGTAGCTGACATATCCGTTGTAAACATAGTTTGAATAAACTCTTCTTACCCCTAAATCAGATTCTAATCAACTACAAATACAACATTAGCTTTTACCAATTTTCCGGTTTTGGCCGGATTCCGGGCGAACTACATTTCCGAGTGTATCATATTTTTTTTTTTTTTTGTTATTGTGTTATGTTTCCCGCCATGGCCCTTGGGCTTTATTGGGAATAAATTCATTCATTCATGTCCGCGTCGAAAATTATTTTCGCATATGTGTTCAGCATGTCTTCTTGCCCTAAATCGAACATGTAACTCCAAATAAAACCTTTAATTTTAACAAACTTTCCGGTTTGGGCCGGATTCCGAGCGAACTACTTGTCTGTCGAGAAAATGGTTTTCACCACCATGTTCGGCATGTGTTCATACCCCTGAATCGGACATCTCATCAACTTCAAATAAAACTTTTGCTTTTAACAAACTTTCCGGTATTGGCCAGATTCCGGGCGAACTACTTGCCCGATGACAAAGTGGTTTTCCCCATCGCGTTCAGCATGCTTTCTTACCCCATAATTCACTATCACATTAGCTGTTTCAAAATATTTTTGTTTGTCCCTTAATTTGAACCCCCTCCCCCACCCCTAAATGTAGGGTTACAAAGCTCATCTACGAACTTGACATGTCCGGTGACCCAACGAATCCTCAGACCAAGTTTCATCAAAATATCTCGTTCCCTTCGAGAGCTATCGTGCTTACAAACGGACGGACAGACGAACAACTTTTGCGATGTCATAGGTATCCCTCCACTTACGTGTTGGGATCCCAAAAATAACAATTAAATACTTGGTACTGTCTTTAAGTTCTAAGGTTTTATACGAAAACAGTTCACCCCGTCGACTAACTAGAATAGCTAAAAATCTAAACTAAAGCGACTAACTACCTCCCCTATGATGATTGCTTTGAGAGGCTCCAGTTACAATCGCCGCTTTGCCGACGAAAGCCAGGGAACGAGATATTTGCCCATCCTCCCCAGCTCCAGCAAGGCGCGAAGCTACTCCCCAGCGCTAACAGTGCAAACACAAGATCAGGATTTCCGGCCGGCTTTCCTGCAACTTTGACATCATGTTGAACAAATCTCAACTTTTCCGTATGGAACTGACGATGGAGCAAAAACTACGGGCAGGAATTCCTGTCCACCAGCACCTGTCCTGATCGTTTGTACAAGACATCAGGCAGTCTTTCGGTAAAGAAACGGGAGAGATACAACTTCTTCTTAAACCGGGTTGTCGCCCTGTGGAACTTCCTTAGCGAGGGGGCCGAAAGAATATCGCTCTCAAGAGCGAATTGAACTGATTTAAAAAAAAAAGAAGAGAGGAGCAGACCTTGACAGGAACGTGAACTCGGAGGCTAGCTCCAGGGATTCAGAGTCGGCTTCCAGACCGTAGGCATAGGCAACAACTACAGGCAACATAGCCTTGTAGCTAGCAAGTGCGGTTTAAAGTATACCTCATACTGAGCGTGTTCCACGCCTGACGTCACGAATTCTGGCTTTTTCCGTCAAGGCGACTTTTCTATTTTCCCGCAGAATATCATACCACGGGCTAATCCGACCAATCACGATTCAGAGATCCGTAGTTACTACGCTTACTACGCTCCCGAGCGTGGTAAGCAAATAGTTACTATTTCGAGAAGGTTGGAACGGTCAGCGTAGTAACTTTTGGTGAGGTTGGAACGGAAATAGTATTTAATAGTTACTATTGGTACGAGGGTGGAACACGCTCACTATTTACTGTGTATGTTCCAGTCCTGGAAACACGGTTGAATATTGAAAAAACTAGGTTGTGCTTTTAATAAATTATCCACGGCTTTGGCTATTTAAAGCCTTTTTCGAGGTACACTGACATCTAGCAGATAGCCGGTTTTAGTTGTTACGCATCATATGCGAAGTCGGAAGCCCGATTTGCATGGACAATAGTGAAATGCAGCAAGTGTAAAAATCATTGAGGTGTCGTTTGTGGGTTTAGAATGTAACGTACGAAATTAGGGTCTCCGGGTTTAAGAATTAATGGAGCAATTACGAAAGTAGGTTGCATTGGCATTGTATGTACGACGGGTCCTTGACGGCCCGCATTCCGCAAAGTGTTGCTGCTCAGACGCAGGGTCGCCACATCAAAACTATTTAGAGAGTGACTTTTGGCCCAGAACAGAGAGTGAATTGGGAGTGAAAATTTAATTTTACAAAAAACTGGGAATGGTCACTTTTGGTCGGAACCGCCTCGGCAGAAACGACGCACCTTAATTTTATTTTCACGAAAAAACGTGAAATAGTCGCTTCTTGTTGGAATACCTGCTGCAAAAATTACACATTTGGACGTAATCTGAAACAGACTGGTTTGTATCGTCCTACGTAGTACAAGAGAGATACCAACGGTTGTATATCGGTTGTTCCGATATAGTTGATTACTTTAGAACTAAGTATGATTACAGAAAATTACACATTGCTTCGGCTGTTTCTAGCTTCTTTCGATGTTCCTTGCCTTGGATGAAAATCTTGGCAAAATTTGCATAACCAGTCTTCGGACGAATAGGCTCCTGGGGAACAGTGGTCGGGCTCCGATTCGTCATGACACGTAAATATAACAAACTTGGCAAGGGTGGTAATCAGTGTAGTCTATTGCTAACAGAGGAGATAAGAGACTCTTATGAATAAAAGCAACTCGGTGAATGGATAGAAGTACTACTGAACAAGAATGAGTTACTATCCTATGTATGACGTGTCCTTTAAGGTAATTGAAGGCAATAAAATAGTTGCATGATACATCTAAAATGGTTGTAACCCCGTGACAGAACCGCGGGCATTTCGAGGTGAACACGCAAGTCGGATATATGGTATCGTGTATGGATACAGGTACTATTCTCCCGATCGTCGAAAAATATATATACTATAAATATTCTACCACTGTCGGGCCGAATCTTAAACGCGAGCTAAAATAGTCCTCTGGATCCAGAACCACTATCACAGTTATAATTAAAACATAAATGAAAAAAAAAATGGTATACTGACGCGGATTTCGCAGGCGAGTTTTCGCGTGTCGGACTGCGTGTCTTTCGGCACTTTAAAGTTTAAATATGAAACCCACTTGTTTTTGTGTCATGTAATGACGTAACTGGATACACTGCATTATTTGACTCGTGTTAAGTGATTTTTTTTCTTTCAGTATTTGCTCTAGTATGATGTTCAGCAGATCTACGGCCGTCCTCACAACGCACTACATAACAAGAGCTAAGAGCTCATATGGCACTTGTTACGAGTAGGCACGGCTCGGTTATGTCAATGATATATCTAGTGTTTGCTAGGTGTCTTCCCACCAAGTTTCATCTCGATCCCTCCACTCATAGCGTTTTCCAATATTTCCGGTTGCCCCTCCAGCTCCCCCCAAAAGTCACCGGATCCGGTTCGGATTTTAAGTGGGTCGTCTGAGGCATGAGGTTTTTCCAAATATCAAATTCCATCGAGATCCGATCACCCGTTCAAAAGTTATAAATACCTCAAGATTCCGGATCCCCCCTCCCTCTACTCCCCCCACGGTGCTCGGATGGGGGAAGTGACTATTTCCAACTTAATCATTTGGGGTCCCTGATACGCTGCCAAGTTTTATCGTCCTAGCTTATGTGGAAGTGCCCGAACTAGCAAAACCTGGACAGACCGACGGACGGACGGACGGACAGAAATTACGATCGCTATATGGCACTTGGCCATAAAAATCGGTTATTGCTGAATAGCGGAGCAACGATGTAATGCATTTTGATCGGGCTTCGAGTCTCTTTAAGTGAATAAGTGATGGGTAACTAGATTGACCTATCTCAGCCCTGTTCAGTTCAACTTTAAGCTCATTGAATGCAATCGAACCCGCATGAATAATGAATAAGCCGAAAAGGGATGAACCCGATGTGCTAAAGGGTTATTTCGATTTTTGTTGTTTGTGAATACATTCAATGATCCTGGAACTTTGGAGAAAGAAAAGGTACAGTTGTGCTCACAATAATCATTCCTATCAACTGGCAATGGTTTCTCACCAATTTCCCGCCATGTCAATCAACTGCTTTCAATAGCGAAACAGTAACCTTACCTGACGAGAATGTTTGGAATTAACCGCATTCTTAAGACCTCCGTCAAGTTCGTGATTGTTCATTTGGTAAATAGATGGCGGAGGAGGAATGCCTTCCAAACGATCGTCGCCGGAGTTCTAGAAAAGAGGTTAACTTAACAGTAGCCAAAGAGTGAGGAAATCAGAGACTGAATTAACCATAGCTAAAGAGAGAGACATTAAACGATACTACTGCAAAACGTCGTGGCTCCTGGACGAAAACGGTCATTTGGGAATAAAATGAGTGGCTGACTTTTTATCTTTCAAACAAATGCTAGGAGACAACAAAATCCGTACAAAACCAGAAATCTTTCATCACTCAAATCTTCAGCTTTTGCTTCAAATAAATTCACCGTCTATTGTCGACACGTGGACTAGACCAGACTATAGATTTCAGTCGTCAGATATTCCCATCCTTAATAGCAACCAAATTCCGAGCAAGGAAGATGAGAAAAATTAAAGAAGAGATCTAACATATTCGGAGGGGTTTGCGATATGTTAGCTGTAACTAGCAAATTCAAAATTTATTATGTTAAAGGAAGGAATTTGAAAATCCCGATATACTGGGACAATAGCTGGACAATAGTCACGGATTGACAGGCGATCGCCAAAGGGGTTAGAGACTCTGTAATAACAACCTGAGGAAGTGAATGTCTGTGCAGTTGTATCATTGTTAATGACATTTAGGTGGAAGAAAAAACTGGAACATATTATAAAAGGGGAAGCTGATTTGGTTTCAAGTAGAAACGTCGTTTTCGAAACCGTCTCTAAACGAAGACTGGAAACAAATTTACGGACTGGCGATGGCACTTAACTTAGCAAAAAAAAAAATAAAGAAATAGTATAACGCTTCAGTTCTACTCCAAGTCGGAACCAAGGTAAGAACTGAATTAGCAAAGCTAGAAGGATGTCGTGGCTCGGTGTGCATGTATACCAATTACAGTTTTCCTCGATGCTACGCAAGACACAGTAGTTCACCATAGGGCCGTATTCAGGGGGGGGGGGGAGTAGGGGGTTGACCCCCCTCCCCGAAAGATGCGAAATTAATTATTTTTATCGGATGTTCTCTCTGATCTATGTCTTTTTTGTCCGACCCACAGGCACCCCCCCTCACCCGAAATAAATTCCTGGATATGGGCCTGCTTCCCCGCCTAGAATGATGTGAATGAAAGTGGTTGGCTAGTGCTGAACCAAGTCAAATAGGGAAACAAAGCTCACATTTGGTTTCCAAACAGCAAGACTTTTGTCTATCTGACACTAGCCTATCAGAATATTTCGCAAAAGGATCTGATTTGCTAGCACCCTCAAAAGCTGGATTGGCTCCAAAAGACTAACTGTTACAGAAACTGCAGCCAAGACCAGAGGTTTTGATGGGATCGCAAAAATGTAATATTTGCTCCAGACAATTGGGTCTTGTAGATATCCGGTCCTCGCCATACTCCTAAACATTTTACTACTGAAGTTTAAAAACAGATTAGGGCAATGGCTAATCATCTGAGAAAACCAAGATCAGATACGGATTCAGCTTATGTGTATACGTCATATCTACTTTGACAGAACTGATCAAAACTTCCTGCCTTACTTCTGCCAAATTTTCGGTTTCGGTTCCCGGCGAACTACTTGTCTGCAAAAATTAAAGCTCGAAAATGAATTCAACATGTCTCCTTATCCCTATGTCAAACCTCTAACCAACTTCAGATAAAACAATAACTTGTAACAAATTTTCAGGTTTGGCCAGATACTGGGCGAACTATTTGTCTGGCGAGAAAATAATTTTCATATACGGATTCAGTCTGCCTCCTTACCACTACAGCGAACCTCTAAGCAACTTCAGATAAAACTTTCAGTTTTAAAATATTTTCTGGTTTCAGTCGGATTCTGGGCAAACTATTTGTCCGGGTAGAAATGGCTGTCATATACGGATTCAGCACGTCTCCTTAAACATCGAACATCTAATAAACTTCAAATAAAACTTTTACTTTAAACAAACTTTCCGATTCGGCCGGAATCCGAGCGAAATACCTTTCCGGCGAGAAAATGATTTTCATACAAGTGTTCAACTCAGTCTGTCTTCTTACCACTAAATCAACTATCACCTTACCTGTTAACAAAACTTTGTATGTCCCTTAATTTGACCCCCCTCTCCCGCCCCTAAACGTAGGGCTATAGAGCCCATCGACGAACTCGACGCCCATTGACCCAAAGAATCTTCACAGGAAGTATACTCAAAATACCTCATTCCCATCGAGAGTTATCGTGCTGACAGACAGACAACTTTTAGGAAGTCACAGGTAACCCTCCACTTGGTTTTGGGATCCCAAAACCCCACAAAAGCCTCGGTCTCGGAACAATTTTCTTCTGGTTCATACCGCTGCGTTTTATACGACACGATTTCTTCTTCTACTTTCCAAGAATCGCATGAATGCCCACACCGCAACACTGACACAAGAAGAAATGATTCTGCAGGTGACAAAGAAACCCTTGAGAGATGACCTCTGGGTTTGAATTCAAACGTCATCTAGTTCAAATCGTGTTGAAAGAAGGTTTACGCAGAAGATATTTGTGTAAGCAACCCAAGGATTAGGCCTACAATATTTTCTCTCAGAAAAGGAGAGCGACTTCTAGTCTTTAACAATTTTTTTTTCCTTTCACCCCTAAAATTGCATGCGTTTGCCGGACGAGTTGACATTTTCCCAACACATCCGACACAGCTTCAAATACATTCTTTTGCGCTGTATAGGCACAATAGTTGCGTTTTTGCTGGTATCATGGTATCTGTTACCACGGTAACTGGATCTGCAATTAGTCGTGTTTGCAGTTATCGCGGTATCTGATACACGGTGCTCTGCTAAAATGACTATTGCCGAAATTGCACTTTTCAAAGTCATCCCAAAAGAAAAAGAGATCTCCTGCTACATCACAAAGTGCCAAACTTCTTCCTCAACAACCTGACAAAAATTTGACGAAAGTGAAATGACTTTTCAGATACCACGACCAGTCACCACGGTCGGACCGTAGAATCTGAATATCTGATACCACGATAACTGGCCAGATACCACGATAACTGCAAAAACGCCTTTTGACCGTGGTACCAGATACCACGATAACTGAAGAACGACTTTAGACCGTGGTATCAGATACCATGGTATCTGCAAAAACGCAACTAATAAGTGTCGAAAAACGCAGAATTTTGCTCGAAATCGTGTGAACTAAGGGCTTCAGAGGTGGCTGCAGAGTTTTAGAGTTTCAGCTAAAACTGGATAGGAGTGAGCCTTTTGGCTAGTGTTTACTGCATGTTCTACAAGAAACAGTTAACCTACAACAATAGAAACCCCAGATTCGGTCCTCTCTAAACTTTCTTTTGCGTAGCGTTTACAAGAAATAGAAATCCTGTTTAATAGAAAGGAATTATGGTCGACATTAAAAGGGTTGCGGTCGTCAAGACGACTAGAAAAAAGTCTAGCGAGACGGGAATTCCTTTTATGATGAAAGAAATTCCGGTCTCTCGTCGGCGTCGCTGGTAAAAAGATTACAAAAAAAATCTAGCTAGCTTTTGATAGCAGCAGTAATCAGTACTGATGTCATAACTGCCATCAAAACATTTTTCTGTTGTCTGGTGAATTTACTTTTGTCGGATTTTCTCGTTTGAAGAACTATTTTTTACCTCTGCGTGAGAACATATTCTTGTCACCAAGACGGTTTTCTGTTCAAGTTTGCCTGTACTTGTAAACGCTACATTAACTCCAAACTTCTTCAGAAATTCAGTCCTCACTAACATTTCTTTAACCCACAAATTTCTTCCGAAATTCAATCGGTTTCTCAAAACCCTAAAGAATATAAATAAACATAGAAAACTGAATGAAAATATTCTCCTTCCTTCAAGCGCACAGTTGCTGAACAAAGGTCGAACAGAGGTCAATTCAAGCGACAAGGGAATTCAGCGGTCTCCCCCTCGCCAGTTCGCTGGAGACAAGCTATCGGGAAAAAGAGGTATGAGGAAGATGGTCCCATTCAATGGAATTTTATTATTTTATTATTACCGATACTACGTTTTATGTATAACTCCTCCTTTGTGAAAGGGCTCACAGCGACATGGGAACTGACCATACAGTTGTGGAACGATGTCGGGATAGTCGAAAAGAGCCAGTACAAAAAGAAACTGACGAAATGTTTACTATCCAAATATACGACCCTACATGTTTTAAAAGAATTGTGTAGAAGCTGTGTGGCTATACAGTTTTGCAATATATTATTATTACTAAAATGGCCTGTGAGAAACAGGAAAAGGCGAAGCTAACTTTAACCTAAAGACGGAAAAGAGGATGGACAGAAAAGAGAAAGAGGCAAGCGCAAACTCTCAAAGCACAGAAAGCTACAACGCCGTGGTTCATTTGGCTACCCTCTAGCCCCGGTAATACGTTTGATGACTAACTCTCCTTGCAGATGCAAAATCCCTTAACACAAGTCAAATTGCAGTGTGTTTAGTTGCATGACACAATAAGTGCGCAAGCGCTCAGACGTGGAGTGTGAAATCAAAATGTGTATCACATCTTATATACAAACAGCGTTAGAACCAAGACATTTCACATACCCAATAACCAACAAATACTGAAATAACCTAATTTGAAATCATCCCAGTTTAAAAGCTTAAACAAATCGCAAAGATCTTCTAATCTTGCAAGAAAGGTCTATGTTTCAATACTGAGCCAGTCCGACACTTCGAACCTCTTTTCCATTAGCAAGTTAATGAAGCCAAATCGTTTTATTGCCTGATATCACAACTTCATTAACATCGGCTATCATCGACCATGTGACAAAACCGTCCAGTTTCCAACTGGATTAAAGTACGTCGAGTGGTCTTATTTGTTGCTGTTACACCAAAATCCGTATCTATACATATATATCCACAAGTATACAAGAGTTGAACTTGAGACAAGTCATAGACGAACACACCGGAAATATGGGCCCTGTTACCCATGAACGGGAGGGGGGAGGGGGGGTCGGTACCAATCTAGACCTAAATATCCTCAAATGTACCTACTCAGAGTTTGATTCCAGTCACGGGTCAAAAACTTTACTCATGGGCAAACTGGGCCCACTTGCCCCTGAACCAAGAGGGTGTGGGATTGTTCAAGGAACACTCGACTAAAATGAACCATAAAAGCTTGGGCGTATATGAAGATGATAAAGCGAGATTTCTCGTTAATAGATGATGAAAAGGACCTAGTTTCGTTGGACACACACAGGTCCCACCAGAAGAAGTGGCAACACTGATTGGATCTCAACGTAACCTTCGGTTTTGCTAGTTTTTGGGATCCGAAAACGTAAGTGGAGGGATACCTATGACATTGCAAAAATGTCCGTCTGTCTGTGAGCATGATAACTCTCGACGGGAATGAGATATTTTGATGAAACTTGGTGTAAGGGTTCTTTGGGTCAAGTTACGTCAAGTTCGTAGATGGGCTTTGTAGCCCTTCATTTAGGGGTGGAGGAGGGGGGTCACATTAAGGGGAAAACAAAATATTTTTAAACAGTAATGTGAGAGCAGATTATGGAGTAAGAAAACATGCTGAACACGATGGTGAAAACCAATTTGTCATCGGACAACCAGTTCGCCCGGAATCCGGCCCAAACCGGAAAAATTGTTAAAAGTAAAAGTTTTATTTGAAGTTGATTCGATGTTCGATTCAGGGGTAAGAAGACATGCTGAACACGATGGTGAAAACCTTTTTTTCGCCGGGCAAGTAGTTAGCCCAGAATCCGGCCTAAGCCAGAAAGTCTGTTAAATATAAAAGTTTTATTTGAAGTTGATTCGATGTTCGATTCAGGGATAGGAAGACATACTGAACACGATGGTGAAAATAATTTTCTGGCCCGACAAGTAGTTCGTCGGGAATCCGGAAAAAAACAGGAAAGTTGGTTAAAAGTAAAAGTTTTATTTTAAGTTGATTAAATGTTCGATTTAGGGGTAAGAAAACATGCTGAACACTTATGTGAAAAGCATTTTCCAGCCGGACAACTACTTCGCCAGGAGTCCGGCCAAAACCGATAATTTGTTAAAAGCAAAAGTTTTATTTGAAGTTGATTAGGTGACAGATTTAGGGGTAAGAAGATACGCTGAGTCTGTATATGACAATAATTTTGTACTCGGACATATAATTCGTCCGGAATCCGGCTGTAAACGGATTTTCTTATAAGTTAGAGTTTTATCTGAAGTTGATTAGACATTCTTTATAGGATATACGTTGACAATTAGTTCACTCGGAATTCGGCCAAAATCGGAAATCTGGCAGAAGTAAAGCAGGTCAGTGTCGTCAAAATAGATGTATATCTGAACTAGTTTTCTCTGATGATTAGCCTGGCGAAGTCTTGATCTGGCGAAGACAAGACTCAATTGCCTGAATTAATATCAGATTTGTGGGATCCCATCGCAACCTTTGGTCTTGTTTTCTTTGTAAAACTATGGAATCAAAAAAATTATTAATGTTAATTTGGACTGAAATGGGCGCGCTTCTCCTCTGTAAAAAAGTGACATTTGATCCACCTCACTTCACCTAACCCCATCGTCTCCACAGCATTAAATAACTAAGAATTCTTTCGACATTTTATGCGGTACTCCAGGAATAGACCGGGAAACATGTCCTAGTGCCAGCGTACAAAAGACCCAAGAACACAGTCAACGGAAGAAAACACTTGAAGTGAACAAGAATTATCGCATGTTCATTAAATGGATTAGATCGAAGAACACTTAAGAAATTGCTGAGAGCGGGTAATAGAGATAATCCCGGGAGGGTCCTTGATCGATCATTCCTTCCTTTTGGCTGATCTCCAATCCACGGAATAAAAGGGACATTGAAAGAAGAAGGGATGCAAGGCTGGTGAATTACATAGGTCATTAGATCCTTCCCGAGTGCTGCCAAATAGCCCAAGAATACTCAATCGAGCGCATCTCTACTTCACCAGCATAATCTTAGACTTTTGTTTAGTTGCAAACTCAACTGCCTACAGCAGAAAAACACCCCTGCAACCAGAATAGGTGGAGGAGCATTCATAGTTAGAATAATTGCGTTTTTGATCGAAGTTTTGTTCGCCGTTAGCACAATTTCTGTTTTCAAACGCCGTCGAAGTTCACCGTTTGCTTAATTTGTGTTTTTTACGACTCCGGCGATCCTTGCCCGGTCGACCTTTCTTCGACGATTCAAGCAAACTTCGAACTAGCCAGCGCACGAAGCTCGACGGTTAGAGTCTGAAGGACGAAGAAACTGTGACCGGGGACCAAAAACGATAATTAAACAAAGACCTTTAAGGTTGAAGGTGCTTCGAACATAGATCAAAAACGCAACTATTATGTTAGATACACAAGAACATACACTGTGCAATATTGTGGAACATACATCTCTGTGGCAAGCATGGGGGAAAGAAATTTATTGTGGGTTTGACCCATCCTAATTTGAGTGGGTTGACCCATCCTGATTGAGTACTTTGTTTGTTGGAGGCTTCGTGCCTTCAGCATATTTGTTTTTTAGTCTTAGTGTATATAAATGAGTTGTTATGTCGCAGCCCCTGTTGGCTATATTTTGAAATAAATAAAATAAATAAATTGCCATGTTTTGCCGATTAAAAGATTGTGATAATAGTGTGGTGGCTTTTGCTGCCCTACCCACTTTCTATGCGCTTCCCGTATGAAAGGTATCCTCTTGGATATCTTTTGCATGGGGTAGATTTCTTTTGTATTTTTGTTCGGTGTCTGTTTCAGTGTATTTTTGTTCGGTGTCTGTTTTAGTGTATGTTTGTTTGTTGTATGGTCTTATGGACTGAAATAAAGCAGTAATAATAAATTATAATAACATAATAGTTCAAATACGTACGAACATACTAACCTACAATTTCTAAAAGAGAAATTTGCGTCATGTGACTAATTGTTGAGCAAAAACCTGTTGGCCGTGTTTTGAAGAACTTTACATGGTTTGATGACTTTATGGACTAGGGTAGGAAATGTCATACGTTCAGACCACTGTATTTTATACAGCAATAACATTTTTTTTTTACAAACATTGACGCACATAGCCATAACTAGGTTCCCACATCCACCTCACCTTAACCACAACAAGAAGTAGCCCGCCTAAGCCTTTACGGATTCAGCATGGTAATATATGCCATAGTCACTAGGCCCATCCGAATGGTTTAGTATCAGAGCGGAGTCCACGACCCCCACCCGCTCCCTCATTAGGCTACCTTCCTTTACAAACCCCAAACCCTACAGCGACATTCAAGCACATAACATGATCGTTTGCGGCAGGCTTGAACATCAGCCACAGTTTTTAGCTTGCTATGTTGTAATTCAGTCTTGGTGTATTTAGCTGATGTAGATCAATTGCAATTGTTGTTTTGTTTTTGCTTTCCTTTTTTTCTTCTTTTCGTACTCACACTTAGTACGAATTTTTTGTCATATAAATGGGTAATAAATATATCATCATCATAATGGACGGCAGACCTCTCTCTTATTCGTGTAATTTTTGAACGACATCTAGCAAAGTTGTATAAGCCAATCAGACAATAGCGCGTAACAACTTTATTCATATTTCTTAACCCAGTAAAGTTATTGCTGATGCATCAGCACTAACTTTTCAGATATGCTTGGGACACAAAACTCCAGACAATATTCTTCTTCCTTCACCGATAGGGAAAATAAAGGAAAATGTTGCAATAAAGATAATAACATGTCTTTCGGCAAGCACTAAGGTACCTTTTTCTAATAAAAGAGGATACAGTCCACTACACAAAAGAGTGTATGAGTACAGAAATCGATCGGAGCCGATAAAGAGCTATCTGTTGTATCGACCATAAACGGCGAACGTTTTGGAGGGATCAAATCGGTTTGTCTTTTCCCACGTATTTTGTTTATTTTTAGCAGAGAAAGCTGGATTCTTTTCCTTCACTGAGCTATAGCCTATTGAGGTCCGCACGACTTCAGAAAAATACTCACTACTCTTATTTGCTTTCTTATTTTATTTTGTGCATTAGCCTCAATATCAAATTTTAGTGTACTTTTTCTCGTAATTCATACAACACTTCTTGTTCAGAGCGTAATAAGTATTCTTTCAGCCCAAGCTGACTGCAAATCATTTATGATAGCATGACGCTACACTGTAAAAAAGATCTCCGAGTAAGGATTAAATTTAAAGCACAATGGACACTTCTAATGCTTTACTTTGTATTAAATGCTTCACAAATAAACATTTCCGACTTCCTTTAGAAGGCGCTACGAGAATCGGCCGTTTTCTCGTTATCCCTTGTCTTTACCTCTCTGGCATTTCGGCGATCCAAATCTTAGGAGCTGGGATATCGTGGCAGGAAATTCAAAAACTCCAAGCAATGCTTGATGGAAAAGGATATATTTGAGATGCCACCAAAGTCGAGCCGCAGATGCAGTTTACCTGATTATTTTAGTGTTTCATCAGAAGTTCCATGGCTTGAAGTGCCTATTAAAAGCTTTTCTTTGTGGAATAGTGTTGTGAAGCTTGATTAGCTTGCTTTATAAAATGTACCAGAATATGCAATAAGCTTATAAAAAATAACATAGCAAGAAAAATCATTCAAAAACAAGCCTTTTCAAATCTAAATTATACAAGCTGATTTATGCATAAAATAAATATCTACTAAGTATTATAAGAAACATCACTTTTATCTTTGTCCAAGCTAGTAAACTGATCATGTACTGGCCGCAAAAATTACGCTTTGAAATATCACTAAGAGGAAACTGTTGAAAAAGCTGCTGATCTAGGGGGTAAGCATTGTTCCTAGGTTGTTACAGAGTGGGATTGGGGTAGTTTGATGTGCCCATTGAACTTTAACTGCAGTATTCGCTACTGGGATTAGTCTTGTCTCTACTGGGATAAAATTAATCCGAATTAGAGACAATCTTATCTCTTGAGAGAGAAGATTAGTCCCAGAAGCAAATACTGCAAGATATTTTTACAGTGTAAACAGATGAGTCGGCTGTTGTCCTGTTATTTCGGCCCTCCTTGATGGTCTATACCACTGTTGCAGCTTCCTACTTTGGAGGTTCCTCCTGATCTGGTCACTGTTTTAGTTCCCTACCTGGTAGGTTTCCTTTTTTGTGGCTGCCAAGTAATCTCCTGAAGCTGAGGTTTGTCCCAGTATCTACATAACCTGCTATGTTCTACTGATCTCCTGAGCAGGAGGTTTGCCTCAATTTTGCAGTCATCTTATCAGTCTTATGCAGGGGCGACCCGGACCTTTTTTCATTGGGGGGGGGGGGGGTGAACCTGCTACAATTGAATGAATTGTTACCTGATTTTTCCCGAATTTATTTATTCTTTTTCTAAAAACACAGCGAGTTGCCAAGAATCTAAAATGTAAAAAGTTCCATAGTATGTACAAAATAAAGTAGAAAGAGAAAATTTGGTGCGTTTTCACGCTCTTCCACTTCTGTTTTTTTTTTCTTCAGAGATACGCCGTCACTAGCCTTTTAGCTTTGTCGGACGTCCAGTTTTGCAAACAGGACTTGAAAATGCGACGACAGAAAACGCCGGTGCTGCAAAGCGGAACCATCAATAGCGGCTGCACTCAGGACAAATTAAAGCGCCGCCGCCGAACTTTTGTTAATCCACCTTTTTTCTTGCAGCATTTAACTACTTTCCATGCAAATTCTAGCTTTTCAAGTGGTTCAAGCCACCCAAAATTACAAGCCTCAAACGCCAAGTAAATCACCCACCCTTCTTGACTGCCAAATACACCGCAGGCGAAATTTTTTGAAAATAATGATGATTAAAATGCTGTTTTACGATCCCAAGACTACCTTTTAAATCAAGAGCTGTTTGGCGAAAAAAGGGGCAATCCAGGGTACAGCAGGTACAGAAAACCTTTATCCTGAATTAACAGCAAACAAAAGTAGTCTGAACGCTAGTTTTCATGTCAAGAGACGTGCTTATTCCCGATATCGTTAGAAGTAAAAGTTAAGTAATAAATGACAACCAGTTGGAGCTACCGTTAAATGGTAATGAACAAGAGCTAAATAAATACCACCTATATTACCGAACTCAGTAACTGGGGTGAACCATATACCGAAACACTGACTAAAAAAATAAGAGAGGGAGCGGTATAATGAATTTAGTGATGCAATAATCTTGTTAAAACCACCTAAACAACCTAATGTGGCAAGTCTGGTAATAGATACGGACTAAACCAAATTCGGTAACTAATCAGAACCAAATGAATCTGATTAATCACAGAATTATGAAATGGACCGAATGAATGCGATAAAACAGATACGGACTTTAGAAAAGTCCGGTGAATTACTGAGTTCGGTAACGAATGAGAGCAAATAAACACGTTAAATCGCCGAATTTACGAAGGGACGGACCGAATCCGCTGAAATCGATGTGGACTGAACAAAAGCTGGACGAGATACCATATTCGATAAAGAATGGGAACCAATAAACACTTTAATCACAAAATCTGGAAATGTGGGGACAAAAGATTTTCTAAAACGGGCGAAAAATAGACCTAATGCCCAAAAAGTGAGTGTGGGGGGGGGGGGCGGGGGGGGGGGGGGTTGTTCCCTCCCGCCATCTCGGGACGTCCCTGGTCTTATGATCACCTAGAACTGCCAAACCTCTATTTTTGGAGGTTTGGAAGACCTAGGAGATCATATATCACTGCAAAAACGAGGCAAACCTCGTGCTAAGGAGAACCCCAGAGAAGCCAGATTGACAGAAACCCCAGATACTGCGACAAATATCAGAGTCAGGTGATTACATGACTTACACATACATACCTCAGTTTAAAAAGAAATTAAAAGATTATTTTCTGGGGCATAACTGTTGAATTTTATCATGGGTGGTAGGGTGGTTAGGGGAGGAAGGGTGCGCTAGGGAGGTAAGGGTTGGCAGGGGGAAAGGTCAGGTTGCGAGGGAAGAATGGGCGGGAGGGGGGAGTTGAGTACTGACGAGTGAGAGAGATTGGATTTTTTTTTTTGTTTCTTTATATAGGTAAGTAGTTACATGGAATTTGGCGGAATGCAAACCCTCATAGGTTTTTTCTCCAGCGCAAAAGTGTTTTTTGTTTTATTTATTTATTTGTGAATGTTGAAAAATAAAAACTTGAAACCTCCCAGGTAGGAAACTACAAGAGTGTTAAGATCAAGAGGAACCTTCAAAGTAGGAATCTGCAACAGTGGTACAGCCTGCTTCTTGTCAAGGGTCCTCTTCAGGTTACAAACAATTTCAACCAATCAGATTGCAGGTCCGAAACGGCCAAAATATCGCTGAGACAAAACTCAGCTGACGTAAAAGTTCAGCGCCACCAAATGCTGTGAGTAATAAGTTCGTCACAAAGTAATAAACTCTTATTAGTATCATCATTATTGAAACTGGAAGTTTTTCCGTAAAAAAAAAACCAATAAATAATAGAGGATTCCCATTTACATCCTATTTACATCGACTCGAGCAATCTGGTCATTTTTTGTTTCTGTGGAACTAGACTTATAAACCAATACAAAGTTCCGTGGATTCCTTCTTGGTAGATATACTAACAATTGTACCGTGTTCTTCAAAACTGTGCTAACTACATTTCAATTTTTGGGCCCAGTTTTGTGTATGCCATCTGCATGAAGAAAGTAGGAACTCACAAAATCAAAACTAATCTACTTGTTAGATGGCGCTCATATCTATCATCTAACACTAGGCATCTAACACTTAGCACAATTTAACAGAATACCAAATCAGCTATGTTCTTTCCAATGGTATAGTTAACTCAGTTTTCAATTTTTTTTCAGTTAGCATAGTTTTGAAGAACACGGTACAATTCTGAACAGTTTCATCCCAATCCCAATTGCGTTTTGTCTCCACCCGCGGCTCAAAATTTCCGGGACACCCCGTCCAACTCCCCCCTACCCAGGTCGGCGCTAACCACCGATCAAATTTCACTCGAATCATATTACGTATTCGCAAGTTAAGAGTGCAAAAAATATCCGGATTCCTCTTCCCTCCAAACCCCCAAGGATGATACGATCCAGGAAAGAAAGGTTCTTAGAGCACTGCACTTTAAAAAGTTTCTCCGAGTAAGGATTACAGTTAACTGCAGTAGTTGCTACTAGGATTAATCTTATCTCTACTAAGATAAGATTAATCCGAATTAGAGATAAGATTATCTTTTTAGAGACAAGACTAATCCCAGTAGAAAATACTGCAAGATTTTTTCTTACAGTGTGGGTAGGGTCCTTACATGCGGGCCAAGTTCATCCTCCCAGCTTATGTGGAAATGCCCAAGCTAACAAAACTCGCACAAAGCGGAAGACGGACAGACAGTAAGATAGCTACACAGGGTTATGTATTAAATACAGCTACATCGCTTTCTTACTTCCACCGGTAACATATTATAATTAGTCATCTTGGGAAAAGCTACAACGCAGATCGGAGAATCAATTTCCTGACTTTTCCAATCCATACTTAGTCACGAAAATTCGAGTATAAGAGAAGAGCTGTCATAGGGGAAAGCACGGGTTTTTAAAGCTTAGACTGTCAGGAAAGCCGCTCTTAGCGTTATGGATTCTCCAAAAAAGCCTGCTACTCTGTCTAGCTTTCTCAAGAAAACCCTGGTAGTCTGTTTCTATTAACAACATATTAGGCCCATGTGATACATGCAATAAACCTTAGGTTCTTTCTACAGGTTTGAAGCAGGGTTGCTAAATGTCGCACGATAGTGTAAATTGTCACTCTATTTTGTTTGTGTCACTCTTGTCTTACGTAGGACATAAAAATCACTCTATTTTAGAGTAGTTCCAAACGTGTCCTTTTTGTAGCAGGGATTCCTAAAACAAGTGAATTTTTGCAAGGGCAATTCCGACCAAAAGTTACCGTTTCACGTTTTTCGTAAACAAAAATTTCACTCCCAATTTACTCTGTTTTGGGCCAAAAGTCACTCTATAAATGTTTTTGATGTGGCAACCCTGGTTTGAAGGAATGGAATAGGGAGGCTGGGTGGTGCTTCGAACTTTCTTAGCGTTCTTGATGCTTTGAAAAAGTGTGCAATTCTGTTAATAAGTCAAATATTTGATTGTCACCATAAGCCATAAGAACAAAATTTAATTAAAGAATGTCTTTCACAGCAATGGTGCCGGAATTGCATTTCACGTTTCAGTTAAACAAAAATCTTGTCAGTTGAAACGTTTAAAACAGATTTTATAACATATAAATCAAACGTTAAACATAATCAAAATTCATAAATTCAAATAAAATAAAACAAAATTCAGTTCTGGTGTGGGAAATAAAAGAGTCACGGACCTTTAGTGCGTGCAACTTGATGGTGTTAACTACTTTTGAGACTATCTTGGTCTCTACTCTACCAATTCAGATTGTTTGGTAATAGGTTTGGGCCCTCGACTATCCACAAGGCTTGAACATCCAGAAGCGGTTCTAAGTGCTTGGGCATGGGGAGGGGGGACGACTTCAAAACATACCGACTTGCTAATGCCGTGCTACTTCGCGAAATAGTAAAATACATTTTTAGAAGACTATGCACCTTTTCAGGAATAAAATAATATATACAGAAATAATAGGAATTCTAGCATGCCCTTCATATCAACTTTCACTAGATAGATTCAAGCCTCGATGTCGTAGCAGCTTTAATGTTCCTTAGACACAAAAACCTCAAGCTTAAAATCCCACCTAAACGTCGCACCCTTCAACTAAATAAATAATAAGGTAGGCCTTAAATAGGCTTAAATCCGCCTTTTTTCTGGCAAAATTCAACTATTTCTCATACACATTCTAGATGGTCGAATCGGTGAATTGACGATTACCTATTTAATCTTGTCAGGTCCCAGACATGCCTGTCAATTTCCATCGTCCCAGCACATCAGGAAGCACGGAACTCGCGGGATCACTAAAAATTCGGACTTCTCCCCCCCCCCCCCTCAACTCCCCCAAAGTGAGCGGATCCGTTCCGGCTATATCAGTCCCGTATCTAGGACTTTTGCGTGTACTTTCCACCAAGTTTCATCCGGATCCCTCCACTCTAAGTGTTTTCCCAGATTTCCGGTTCCCCCCTCCAACTCCCCCCAGTGTCACCGGATCCGGTCTGGATTTAAAATGGAGGGTCTGAGACACGAAGTCCTTCCATATATCAAGTTTCATTAAGATCCGATTACCCGTTCGTAAGCTAAAAATATCTCATTTTTCCTATTTTTTCCGGATTCCCCCTCCCTCCACTCCCCTCCAGATGGTCAGATCGAGGAAGTAACAATTTCTAATTTAATCTGGTCCAGTTCCTGATATGCCTGCCAAGTTTCATCGTCCTAGCTTATCTGGAAGTGCCCGAACTAGCAAAACCGGGACCGACAGACCGACTGACGGACAGAAATTAGAATCGCTATATGGCACTTGAGTAAGCTCAAGTGCCATAAAAACACAGAAAAAGACACTAATTTTCAATCTTCGGCCAGGAAGCAGTGGAGAAGGTGCGCTGGAATAGCGACGGATAGCGACGAAGAAACATCGAAAAGGGTAACACTTGCATGTTGAATTTTGAACTTCTTCATCATTGTATGGTTATGGCATAATTTCGACAAGTGAAGCAGGTGCTTTGCCTATTTAAAATAACATGATCTCATCTTTTTGATCTCCTTCTTTCGGAGAACATGGGTGACACCATAACGAAATAGTATAGAAAGAGCGCAGAAGGTGCTGTACAATTTTCCCAAAGCTTTACGATTATGGCGCCTCCGGTTGGGGACGATCCGCCCATAAGCGGTACGGATTGATCTAGAGACTTCCTGAACGACCGAAGAGCAAAATTTTGACAACGAAGATTTGAATGTTATGCCAAGCCATCGTAGAGATTCTGTCGATTTGACGACGAACGATCCAAGAGAGATAGAGGTTTTGGATGCATTCAAACGATTTGACGAAGGGTTGAAATGCAGGTACTCGCATTTTGAGAGGTTAACTTCAAGGCCGATTTTGAGAAGTTCCGACGACAGCTTACAGACATTTTTGGTGAGTGTGGATCACCTAGGGCTACTAAGAGCAAGTCGTCCGCGTAAGCTATGTAGCTGAAGGCATGGTCTTTATAAAAAGAAGCAGGGTGTGAAGAATCGAGACAAGAAGGTATGACCGCTTTGCAGATGTATGTAGATAAAACTCCCCCTTGGCGAACACCAGTTCGGGCAGGAATAATCTCTGACACGCTACATTGCCATTTAAACCTTATTGAGGAAAGACCATACCAAAATTTTAACAGACTGACAACAGACAGATTTACTCCCGAAGTAATGAGAGAGAATAGGGCCTGCGAATGCGTTATATTGTCAAAAGTACCAGCTATATCTATAGAACATATATGAAGAGTAGACTTCTTGCGGGTAGCCTGCTTCATCATTTTTGTCAATATGTGACGAGCAGACAAAGTTAACTGAGCATGCGAAATTTTTTAAAACCTACTTTTTACTAGCTAAGTTTATCTATTTCACATACAAATTCTAGCTTTCAATGTTGCCCAGATCCCAAATCTCAAGCTTCAAACCCCATTTAAACGACGCACACTCTAACAAAATAGAAAATAGGCAAGAATTTTTTTTTTAAACCGCCTTTTTCTGGCAAAGTTAGCTACGTTAGCTACTTCCAGCACTAATTTTAGCTTTAAACGTGGGTCAAATCTTAGGCCTCACAAATCTCAAACGGAGAGGGATATTTTGCCGGAAGTCGGTACATGGCAATGTTTCCACTCGGCTCGGCAGTGGCCAACCAGAATATAAAATAGATAAAGTAGATTTGTTTTGAATTTACAGTAACAAAAATGGTTCAATCAGGTCCGTCAGTGCTACAAAAAACACAAACATAACTGTTTTATGCTAAAATAAGAAGATTTTTTGCCAAAGCCAGATATGATAGTGTTTGAAACTTTGCGCCACAGGCAAATACTTTTAAAATCAGCACATAGTAAATTCTGCTAAAATGCAGACAATCATACAGACAATCTGAAAACATACGACTGAGTGTACGATTCTCTCAAGCATGGGTGATGTTCACCTCCCGGCGGCCCCCTTACGATTCACCCCTGCAAACATCGTAGTCATAGACTTCTAGATTCAACTAAAAACTTTACTTCTGGTTTACTGGTCACAGTGCAAGTCACTTCCCAGCTACGTAATTCTTGCTACTCCTGTTCTACCACAGAATAATATGCCTTTAAAGTTCAATGGGCACATCAAACTACCCCAATCCCACTCTGTAACAACCTAGTAACAATGCTTACCCCGTAGATCAGCAGCTTTTTCAACAGTTTCCTCTCTGTTATATTTCAAAGCGTAATTTTTTGGGCCAGTACATTCTCAATTTACTAGCTTTGACAAAGATAAAAGTGATGTTTCTTATAATACTTAGTAGATCTTTATTTTATGCATAAATCAGCTTGTATAATTCAGATTTTAATAGGTTATTTGTTTTTGAATGATTTATGTAGCTATGTTATTTTTTATAAGCTTATTGCATATTCTGGTACATTTTATAAAGCAAGCTAATCAAGCTTCATAACACTATTCCACAAAGAAAAACTTTTAATAGGCACTTTAAGCCATGGAACTTCTGATGAAACACTAGAACAGTCAGGTAAACTGCATCTGCGGCTTGACTTTGGTGACATCTCAAATATATCCTTTTCTATCAAGCATTGCTTGGAGTTTTTGAACTGCCTGCCATGATATCCCAGCTCCTAAGATTTGGATCGCCGAAATACCAGAAAGGTAAAGACAAGGGATAACAAGAAAACGGCCGATTTGCGTAGCGCTTTTTGAAAGGAAGTCGGAAATGTTAATTTGTGAAGCATTTAATACGAAGTAAAGCATTAGAAGTGTCCGTTGTGCTTTAAGAAAACGTTTAGTATTTTTTTTTTTAATTAGTAACAAACATATGCATTCAAGAGGGTAGCTGCCTTACCCCAATACAGAAAGGGCAGCTGAAACATCTACCAGATGTCTCTGAAGATGTCCACTTCGACTCCCTCACAGGCGGGGGATGTTCACAGTAATCATCATCTTTCCTCCTCCTTCTTTGCCTAGTTGGGACGTACACGTTCGAAAATCGACGTCCAGAGTGCCGTACGATTGAGACCCAATCGATCATTTTCCAGCAGCAGATTAAGTTTTCTTCCGAGAAAGATCAGTTCTAAGCTTCGATCTGCCTATTAGGAATGCCGGAAGGTTCCAGCAAGGTCAGCGAATGCTCCAATAGGTATTTCCCGAGCCGGGAAGGACACTTTCCCACGAAAATCAGGAAAAAGCTGGCTGTCCGTGCCGTAGGTTCGACACTTGACGAAGCTTCAAGAGATTTTGAACTGGAGGCTTCAGAACTGTAAAGCAGTGTTGCAGGCACGTCGCTGTGGTAAACCAAATTGCCTCGGTTTGACGAATAGTGACTTGACACCACAAGATTCCTAGCGAAATCAAAGGTTTCAAGCCATGCATCCGGCACTTCCAAGAACTTTAGAGATTCTGGGAACTGGACGTTTGGAAATCGCAAAACTTTAAGATCCTGTTTCATAGACGTCACTTTGGCACAGGAGGGGGGTACCCAACCTCAAATCAACATTTAGGATTTCCGGAAAAGAATTCCCTTCAGGAGGATCTGTTTGGCATAAAAAGGATCTAAAGAACATGAACAAATGCCAGATTGAAGGCAAAACAATAGCTAAAAAGTTGAAAGAACAAATTCTTCTTCGAAGTTTATAATCAAAAGCATTTCGGATTTCATAAAGAATCTCTAATTGCCAACTGAGCTCGAACTCTTCGCTGTGATTTACTAGATAAGAAGGAAATCAGAAGTCAAGAAGCTAACAAGAAGCAAACACCCTTTTAAATCAGGTTAAAACCAAAGAATAAGCAAATATTTTGAGTAAATCTGGGTCTAGAAGCGTTGACAGTAGTTAGACCTTGCTTTCTGACTGCTAGGAACCAGGTCCTTCAGTGACTTCACACAAGCTTCCCACCAACACAGAAGAAATTTTCCTTGCCGTAGTTTCGGTACGTGACGAACTCTCAAGAGACTGGGAACCAGACACTTGAAAACTGTAAAGCAATAAGATCCTGTTCCAAGTAACTTCACTAGGGAAATGGAGAGACAGGTCCATTAGTGACTTCACAGAACTAGCTTTCAACCGAAGCAAAAGGAAGAGCTGTTTTTTATTAGCCTTAGATTCGTCACTTCTGGAGTAAAACCTTAAAGCAATCAATTTCTGTTTTAGGCAGGTAGACAGGCTAATGGCTTCGCTACAGAACTTGAAGGACCACGCCTCTTCATGCTAGAAACCCTGTAGCAAGAAACGTGGTTCAAGGTTCGGCGAACTGCCAAAATGACCCTCTTGACTATGGCAGCAGAAATTCGGTGACGTACTTCACAGTGAGGTCACAGCGGTCCAAACCTGCTAACTAGCAGAACGGAAAGTTTGCGAAACTTATTCTATGATAAGTTTCGCCAGCACAATCACGACGAAAATCTGGATCGGTGTAATTCTTAGCTTTTCAGGAAACTTCTTTTCCTTCCGACATTTTTTAATCCATAATCCGGACGTAATAAAGTTTCGGAAATGAACCTTCTACAGCTTGACCTGGATGAACTCTTTCCGGAAACCTATTTCTGGAACATTACTTTTTGTACGGATACAGTTTCCAACTATTGATACTTCATTCAATTTCAGCAGACGTCTGTGCGAGTCTCTAGTCTTGGCTCTATCTGCAATTATTGATAACATACATTGCATGGAGTGACCTCAGGGTCAAATTTTAAACACGAATATCGACGACACATTCCGGTGCCAAAACGGGCACAGGGAAGAAGTATTTGGCAGCACTAGTTGTCGGAAAGATCGTTCAGAAACATTTGACAGTCAGTCATCCGTCACACCGACGACTGTCGGTTCTGTCAAAGATGCAAATGAGGTAATTAACAAACAAGTCGATCACCCACTTGAAAACGACAAGATTTTCTATTCTGCTAGAGTGCCCGCGAGATGGCACTACGGGGTAGGAAGTTGGGATAACGAGTGGCTAGTTATTCAAGAAGGAGAATTAGTAACCGCTAGCACTTTAACGCCGAAGTCTAGTCTGAACGCCTTGCAGGTCACTTCCACGTCGGTTCTGAGTACAGACAGACGCGACTTTCCAAAAAAAAATACTGGGTCACAAAATGGCACTAAGAAGATGCACAGATAGTAGCCCCAGTTATTGCAAGTGTTGAATTACTTGATGGAACAGGCAAGTTCCCGCTGAAGTTGGACTTGGCTGTCACTTGCACGTCAGTTTCAGTTGTCCTGATTAGAGACGTCGAAATGACAGCGAAAAACGACACATTCAACTTGTCACAGTAAAAGGAAGACTCCCAGACAGCTTCACAACCATATGTCGTCACGCCACGTGCAGATATCCAGCTACAGCAGCGATATCTTTGTTCTAAGCACGTCCCACAACAACCTCCGTCATACTTGATCTCGTCATAATATCCTCACTCAACCTCAACAGCATCCCATCAACTGACTTCCTCTGGGAGAGCGGAGTGCAACAGTTGAGGATTCAGTTCTCCTCCGGTTCCAAAATTGTGTTAAAAGAAGTCTTGCAAGGGCGGGAACTCAGAGGAGGGGGCGTGGTCTGTTTCGTCACCGATTGCAATCGATTACCACGGCTCAACACATGAAGGGACATGAAAGAAGACCAAAAGAAGGGTCCTTGGATGGACGATTAAAGATGGGAATAGGATGAGAAGTCATCGAAAGTGGCCGTCAAGGTCAAATTTACCCAAGGCAAATGACACAATTTAAAGAGGGGCTTAAAGTTCAAGGTTTTAATTTACACTTCTCTAAAAACTGACCATAGACAGAGGGTCAAAGCCGGAGACACAAGGTCGATTTGACGAAAACCCGGATTACTCAACCAATTAAAATCGCAGTTTATCCAAAGGCAACTTATTTTACATCTGGTATATAAATACACTGAATTTGTAAGGGTTTGTATTTTCCTGCCTTACTTTTGCCAAATCTCCGATACTGGCCGAGTTCCAGAACTACCAGTCGGGCAAAAAAAATAAAGCTCAAAATAACTCAGCGTATCTCCTTGCCTCTACATCGAAGATAAACTTCAAATAAAACTTTTAATTATAACAAAAATTTCTGGATTCAGCCGGATTCCGCGCGAACTATATATCCGGGCAAAAACGACTGTCATATACGGACTCAGCATCTCTTCTTACTCCTAAATCGGACATCTAATCAACTACAAATACAACTTTTGCTTTTAACAAGTTTTCCGGTTTGGTCCGGATTCCGGGCGAACTAGTTGTCTGCGTAGAAAATGATTTTCACATAAGCGTTTAGCATGCCTTCCACCCCTAAATCGAACATCAAATCAACTTCAAATAAAACTTTTGCTGTTAATAAGCTTTCTGATTTTGGCTGGATTCCGGGCAAACTACTTGTCTGGCGAGAAAATGGTTTTCATATTCTTGTTCACAATGTCTTCTTACTCCTTAATCGACTATCTCATTAGCTGTTTAAAAATATTTTGTTTGTACCCTAATTTGAACCCCCTCCCTCACCTCTAAATGTAGGGCTACAGAGCCCACCTACGAGCTCGATCTTTCCCTTGCCTCCAAAGGATACTCCCACCAAGTTTCATCAAAATATCTCATTCTTTTCGAGAGGTATCGTGCTGACAGAGAGACAGACAGACGGACAACTTTTGCGATGTCACAGGTATCCCTCCACTTACGTTTTGGGATCCCAAAAAGACGCTAAGCTCGGAAATTCACGGCTGAAGAAAGTGGGAAAGTTAAGATAGAAACCTGCAATTTTTAATTGATTTTCGGCAATGCCTTACCTCAATAGTTGCTCAATATTTGAAGTGAGTGACAAGCACATATAGGTACCAAGAAGCCGAAAGAATAAGTTCATTCTATAAAAATTATTATCTGCGGATAGCACACAAATGTAGCAACATATTTTTGTCAGGTTTTCTAAGAGACTTTCTTTCAGAATTTTTATTTATTAACACACACAAATTAATATGCTTCCTGGAACAAACTGCATGTCTGCCTAAAAAAAGGCCATGCGGCCTGTGGGAACCAACATACAAATGAGGAGCTCATTCAATACTACTTCTTTCTAGAACAAACATAAAATGCAACATTATTGTTTAAATACATTTACAAATACTAACTCTCAACTACTATCACTTCAGAACGAGTCTTTTAGTAGTTTTTTAAAATACTGGTTGTTGCATTCCTAATACACAGAGGTATTTCATTCCATAGCGCAACTCCTGCGTGTCTTAATCAAAACGCCTCTCTTGAAGTATGCCTTCTTTAGTGAGACAATTAACTATTTAATATAACCATGATATGATGACGATTTTCTTAAAAAGATCTGGATAGAATTCTAGGAGGTGAAAATGAATTGATATTTGTACATAAATATTCCTATCTTGTTTTACGTATTTGCATAATATTAACAAGGTTAGCTTTCACATAAGATTCGTATATTTTAAATTTTAAAGTAGATCAGTGTGCGAAGTGCCCTATTTTGGATAATTTGCATTTTTTGTATTTTATACTGGAACAAACTAGTCCAAATATAACAACCGTATTGGATATATGACTAAAGTAACGTGAAATAAAGTGTTCTTAAAGTTTTCTGTGGAATAAATTTTTTTACTCTGTGCAGACTTCCTGCTGCTCTTGAAGCTAACCGCCAGTGCCTTCACAAGATTTTGCCATGTTAGAAAATTATCAATTACCGTTTCCAGATATTTAAGATTCTAAACTCTAGTTATAACAAAATCTTTTTATTTTAGAATCTTATTACTGGTCAATGGGGATAGATCAGAGAAAATCATATATTTTGTTTTTTCAGTGTTAAGAGCAAGTTTATTATTATAACTCATGTAATACGCCAACGAACATGGCGCTACTTGGGGCATGTTATCCGTATGGCGGAAGGTACGACTCCCCAGAACGATACTGGAGTGACAACCAGAGGGAACCCGAAGAAGAGGAACGCCAAAGAATACGCATCGTCGTACGTATTAGCGGGACCTAAAACACATCAATTCGATAGTCCAACCCCAATGGGAAGACGTCTGGGCAGCAGCACATATGTGGGACGACTGGCGGCTCTTTCTGGATGCCCTGGGTGCCTCTGGCGGCACAGGAGGAACTAAGGTCTAAGGTAAGGTTATTATTTTGTGTTTATAGACAAATTTTTATCTGGCTGTATCATTTTTGAATGAAGCTCTTCCAGACATTCTGTCTAAAAATAATACAATATTATCAGCACAAGAAAATGTGTAATTAGACTGTCGTATCTCAGCCCTATTTGGTTAAAATTTAAAACCAACTTCCCCCTGTATACCGGGATACCCGAAAGGTTTTCTTCCACCACCAGAGTGCAATAAACACCGAAAAGCTCGCATATACATTCAATTCAGGTAGTTACCCGTAAGACAGTAGACTCTCTAGTCACCATCTAAACGAGGCTCGACGATGCCCGGATTCTTAAATCCTTCCATGAACATAACGAACCATCAATAAATAACTTGATACCTTTATATCTGTGATTTTTTAAAGACGCGTGCATACTCGGGAAGATTTTCCAACCAGCTCCCCTCTGTATACCGGGATACCCGCAAGGTTTTCTTCCACCAAAGTGCAATAAACACCGAAAAGCTCGCACATACATTCAATTCAGGTAGTTACTCGTAAGACAGTAGACTCTGTAGTCACCACCTAAACGAGGCTCGACGATGCCCGGATTCTTAAATCCTTCCATGAACAGAACGAACCATCAATAAATAACTTGATACCTTTATATCTGTGATTTTTTTAAAGATGTGTACATACTCGGGAATATTTTCCAACCAACTCCCCTCTGTATACCGGGATACCCGCAAGGTTTTCTTCCACCAAAGTGCAATAAACACCGAAAAGCTCGCACATACATTCAATTCAGGTAGTTACTCGTAAGACAGTGATCCCTCTAGTCACCACCTACATGAGGCTCGACGATGCCCGGATTCATAAATCCTTCCATGAACATAACAAACCACCACTAAATGATTTGCTACCTTTATATCTGTGATTTTTAAAGATATGTGCATACTCGTATTCTTTTCAAATTATTTTTATTTCGCTTCTTTGCTCAAAACTGGTCGCTATTTAGGACAAGAATATTTCATGTCTGAAATCTTAGGCTGCTATTCATGTATCACACAAGAGAGAGTTGGTTAATGCCAAGCAGAAGCTGAAGATTAGATTAGGACTAGCATGTCTAGACTTCGACACGGACTTCAATACAGGAAGTATCTGGAACTGACCTCCGTACCTATTCCGACCTTGAGTTTGTCCACCAGCCACCTGGCAGCTTACGGCTACTCGGCCACTAGCTCGCGGTCCCCAGGACATCCAGGAGGGGTTAACGAATCTCGATCTGGGTGCACCTCGGGGTGTACTAAACGTGTCTGGTGCCCCGGCTGACGGCCAGCACCAGTTAACACGTGTTAGAATATGAAATAAGTACATTTCAAATCGCTTAAAGATGAAACGACTTACTGATGACCGACATCGGTGCCAGACAGGGTATAAACCATGTACTGGGTAGTGGGTAACCCCCCGGATAGCCGTATGTACAAATCAGTGTTTCCGTGGGTTTCATAGCTCACCATCTTGGTGGACACTAATTTCGAGAGCTGACAACACCTCGACTGGAGCAGAAAAAGATCCTTCACTACTGGAACCGGAAACTAGGAGCCATCTGCCGTACCAGAAAAACGATCAGAATATTACAAGCCCACTAGATGGCAAGGCACGCTACTAACGTGCTGTCCAATCAGATCTACACTTACGTTTGAGAATGCAGGAGTGGAAAGAGAAGACCTATTCCTATGATTTTTAAAAGCATTTCAAATACCATGCAGAGTCTAAAGGCTCTTCAGGGCGGCTATGTGGCGCAGTGTAGGGAACATGGAGCCGTACTTTATGCCCTACGGGCTACGAACCGGTAGTTCTCACGGAAACCTAACAATATAAGCTACGATTCAGGATCTGACGTCATTGACTAACGGAAACTTGTATGTGCTGGCTCCCTTTCCGGTAGTCAATGGAAATAGCTCACGGAAACTTCATCGTACCATCTTCGCGTCCGGTAGTCTAACAGAATTAGTCTCTCAGAAGCTAGGGAGCCGGTGGGTGATAACGGAAACTATATAACTGAAGCTCGGGTTCCGGTATTGTCTACACGGAATATCGAACTCACGGAATAGTTTGGAAGAGAGCTAGGATACCGGGATTTTTACTGACGTAAGAGAACTCTGCTGTACATTTGCGATTTTTGGGATTCCAAAACGTAAGTGGAGGGATACCTATGACATCGCAAAAGTTATCCGTCTGTCCGCACGATAACTCTTGAGGGGATTGAAATATTTTGATGAAACTCGGTGGGAGAATCCTTTGGTTCAAAGTACAGGTCAAGTTCGACGATGGGCTCTGTATCCCTATCTTTAAGGGTGGGGGAGGTGTTTCAAATGAAGAGGCAAAACAAATTTGTTTTGAAAGCTATTGAGATAGTGGATTTATGCAAAATCCGAATATGAAAGTTATTTTCTCACAGGACAAGTAGTTCATCTGGAATCCGGCAAAAACCAGACACAAAATTTGTCGACTAAAGCAGTCCCTCCCTTTTCTTCACACTAGCATACCTCTGCGCGTGGATGATTACATTATCTATGAATGTTGGAGAGAGCTAGTGTAATGGAAGGTCGAAGCGGCTGGTATATCTTTTTCAAGCTTCGTAGGGGTTGATATGTGTTGTTCAAGCCTTTTCGTCAAAGTAGATGTGAAGTAAAGCCTAGAGGTAAATACACACATTATTAATCCATATCTGAACATGGTTTTCTCAGATGATTAGCCAATGGCCTTCTTCTGTTTCTAAATCTTAACAGTAAAAATGGAGTCTGGCGAAGACCGGATATCTACAAGACCATATTGTTTAGATCAAATTTTAAATTTATGGGATCCCATCGACACCTTTGTCTTGTTTGACAGGTTACTCTTAAAGACTGTCGTTCCTATTAACAAAAATAAAAAGAAAGAGCCTTTCCAAAATTATTTGTGTACTGTGTTGCTAGAGCAACACTTTGGTTTTGTCCTCAGTATTTTTTTTTCCTATGCCGCCGATTTCATTTTATTCCTGGTAATAGGCAAGGGTCTAACCTGTGCGGCTTTTACGGAAAGTATGGAACTTAGGCCGGATTGATGAACAGGCAGGCAGCCAGTTTTAAATTGAAGATGGACTAAAATCTACAAGTGTTAAATATATGCGGCAGTTACCCGGCCCCACAGAAAACGTATCTTCTTTGAGTGATAATTAGAAAAATTTACAGAAACAAAAAAAGTGTTTTTTTCCCACGGGTCCAAAAGTGCTGCCATCTCTTGTTTCTACCCATTTCTGTTCGCGATTTCAGCTGGGTTTATCATTCGTTTTTTTGCACTTGGGATTGCGGTAGAGAAATGGTATCAGTTGTGTCTCAGAAAGTCAGAAAGTTGGCCTACGGCAAAAAAGTGAACTTGGCAATCGATAGCCGTTGATGAGCTGGTCAAAGTATATGTCATCCATTTTTGGTACAAAAATTCCTTCATGAGATACATCAGTTTGAACGTTTCAAGGGGTTGACAACTTCAGTAGTCAGGTACATACTGAAACCAAAAATAGGCGATACCAGTTGTGAGACATGTAGGGGATTTGTAAGCAACAGTCGACTGTTAGCTCATAATCATCTTCGGCAATGAGGGATTTGTATCTTTTGCTAGTTGGTGTACCTGTTATTTGTTTCCGGTGTATTCGATGATAAGAACAATTTGGTTTCCAATTGTAAGACATGCAAGGGACTTATAAGTAATAATCGGCTGTTAGGCTACAATCATCTTCAGCGATGAGGGGTTTGCAACTTTTGCTAGCTGGTGTACCCATTATTTGTTTCCGGTGAACTTGATGTCTATGGCGGGAGAGGGACTTGTAAGTAAGAATCGGTTAAAGAGAGGCTAGAAATTTGTGCAAATTGGTGCAAACTGTATTCGATTCCTATAAATCTGACGGTAAGAAAGTTTGTATCGACAGTCTATCGCTGTAACCTAGGATACAAACGATAATGTAAAACAATGAGGTAGTTTCGTAAGAATTAATCGTGTCATCTATGGTATTTTAATCTTGAAAAGTTACGGATAACTTTATAGTACCAACTAGATTATATAAGATATTGTTCCACGTTTTCATCCGTCACGATGTCTACGATTGAAAAGGATAAAGTTCAATTGACTGCAAAGTCAATTTAGTCCCTTCTTCTGATATTCTTTTCTTGTTGTTTCGCAACGCTGAGGAATAGCTTTTGATATGCGATTGCTGATTGTGTTCTTCTTAGAACATACCGTTTTAAGCTTCGAGAAGTTGACACCTTCAGCATTTAACCGACAGCGAAGAAACAAAACCTAAGTGTTGCTCGCAACATTTTAGTCGGCGAAGCCGGACAAAGGTTGCCGCAACACTTCACGTTGCAGGCAACGTAGGTCTAGTTGTTTATTCAAATGCTCCATATGGGCACGCCTTGTGCCATTTCTTATTAATAATGATAAGTTGATAAAATTATTGATTGATTGATGCCTCGCCCTCCCCCCCCCACCAGCCCTAAACGGCTAGGTAAAAACATGCTCGGCTAAGAAGGAGTGTTGCCTGTTTCGGATGTAAGCAGATCTACTAGGGAGAGGAGAAATAGCGCATTGTATAGGTCGCTGAAGCTTTAAGTAAAGCATTTTCGTATTTGTTCCAGATGTCGCTTGAGAGAACAAACTTTTCATAACAACTCCCTGGATACACATAAATGAATCAGAAGTCGGGAGCCACAAACTTTTCTACAACTCAGAACAAGTGCTGCAAACTTACCCCTCTCAAGCTGCAATGGCCCCAGGAGTTCTAACTTCGTCGAAGAAGCGCCACCCCAGTATGATAGTTGAAATTAATTTGCTAAATTTCTTCTTCAACTTCCCCGTTGATCCCGCAACCGGTACTTGATTCAGAAGTACTGTCACAGACCCTATACTAAGAGCGTGTTCCAGCCTTCTAACAATAGTTACTATTTCCGTTCCATCCTCACGAAAAGCTACAATGCTGACCCGTTCCAACCTTGTAGGAATAGTAACTAATTGTTACTATTTGCTTACCATGCTCGGGAGCGTAGTAACTACGCATCTCTGTAACGTGATTGGTCGGATTCGCGCGTGGCGTGAGATCCTGCTGGAAAATAGAAAAATCGTTCCAGCCTTGACGGCAAAAAGCTAGAGTTCGTGACGTCATGCGTAGTAACTACGGTAAGTAGGATGGAACATGATCTAAGTGTCGATAACCTGGTCGCGATACCTATGACATCGTAAAAGTTGTCCGTCTGTCCGTCTGTTACCACGACAACTCTCGAACGAGATGAGATATTTTGATGAAACTTTGTGTGAGGACTCTTTGGGTCAACGGTAAGGTTAGGGGGGGGGGGGTCAAATTAAGGGGCAAACAAAATATTTTTAAACAGCTAATGTGATAATTGATTATGGGGTAAGAAGACAGGCTGAGCACGAATATGCAAAGCATTTTCTCGTCCTACAAGTAGTTCACGCGGATGTTGGTTAAAAGTAAAAGTTTCATTTGAAGTTAATTAAATTTTCGATTAAGGGGTAAGCAGACATGCTGAACAGGATGGTGAAAACCATTTTCTAGCAGGACGAGTAGTTTGCCCAGAATCCGGCAAAAACCGGAAAGTTGGTTAAAACTAAAAGTTTGATTTGAAGTTGATTAAATGTTCGATTAAGGGGTAAGCAGACATCCTGAACACTTGAAAATCATTTTCTACCCGGACAACTAATTCACTCGGAATCCGGCTAAAACAGGAAAATTTGTTAAAAGTAGCAAGTGAAGTTGATTAGATGACAGAGGGTAAGGGGTAAGGTTTAGGGGTAAGAAGATACACTGAGTCTGTATATGGCGATCATTTTTTAAATGGACATATAATTCGTCCGGAGTTCGGTTGTAACCGTTATTTTTTTAGAACCTAAATTTTTATTTGAAATTGATGTTCTTTATAGGGATAAGGAGCTACAGTACGCTGAATTCGATTCTGATTTTTTTTTTTTTTTGCTGGACAAGTAGTTCGCTCGGAATTCGGCCGAAACCGGAAATTTGGCAGAAGTAAAGCAGCAAGTTACGGTCAGTATCGTCAAAATAGATATGGCTCATAGAGGTTTATCTGAAATTGGTTTTCTCTGAATCTGCCAGTTGTCTGGATCAAATATTAGATTTTCTGGATCCCATCGAAACCTTAGGTCTTTTTCGATAAGATTTGTTTGATTTTGTATACAGGTTAATAATGTCTTATTTTTGTAGTCGCTATTATTTCTTCTTCTTTTTTTCACATACTCCCATCTTTTCCTTCCTTTGTGACGTTGATAGGCAATATAATATTTCATTATTCATTAAATAGGGATCAGCATTCATCAATAAAGATTATCAAACATTTCTTGAAATAGAATAACGAAAAACTGAGCGAGGGTCGCACAATCTCGATTTCAGTGTGCAGCACGTTCCCGGTGCCGGCTGGCTGACAACAGCCGGAAACGGTAATCACGTGTTAGAACACAGTTACGAATCAGCATGTTTAGAAGCGTTTGAAAGATGAAACGCCTTCGGCACCGGTGGTTTCGACCGGTGAGTGTACAGGGGGTTCGGCTGGTGAGTGCACAGCAGGTGTCGGGAAGTGGCTAACACCTCTGTACCGAGTTTACAAATGCCAAGCTTTATTAACGAGGAAGAACCCAGAAATATTCGAGCTCTCACCTCATCTCAAAACGGGACGAGGATGCGGTTTCCCACCCGAGTATTATTAAGTTAGGAATTATTGATGAAACGACAATGATTATTTTTAAACAACAATTTCATAAAAAAAAAAAAAAAGTGGATTAGACAACCAGTCAGTAGAAAGATGAACTAGTTAAAACAAGCATTTATGGAAAACGAATCTACTACAGTAGCCAATAGAGATTGCTTCTTTGAATACTTCTCTAAGTTTTACAACTGAATAAAATACAGTCGATGGAAATAACAGATTAAGTACTTAAAACCAGTTCAAAGTCAAGTGTTTCCGCTTTTTTTTTTATATAAACAAAGAATCAAATTCAATTAATTTATACTTTTTAATTTGTCCTTTTCTAACTGCAAAACTGTTACAATTCTTTGGACGCCACAGCCTGGATGTCAAAGGGCAGAAAAGTAACTGACCAAAACTGAGGCAAGGATTAAAACAAGCGCAGAGGGTCAGAGGATGACTTTGGCAATTTTGTCAAATTACCGTGGGTTTATTCTAATGCTTTGCAAGCAAAACCCTTAAAGCACGAATGATCATAGGATGCGCACGTTCAGGGGACTAGGAATTCCCCTCTTAGCAAAACCCCTGAGGCACAAATGATCATGTCATTTAGTCAAAATTTGTTTTTTTTACATTTGCGGTTAAAATGAGCAATTTAAAGGACACTTGAACAACGAAACCATACTTGAGCACACCATGGAGAATGCTTTTACAGACATGGCCACGGACAGCATTCTTCTCCTGAGAGTGACGTTTTCAAAATGGGATGCTGGTTTCTGGAGGTTTGCACCACAGACTCCAAGACAAAAAACGCAATTCATTCAAATCTTGCACAGCGCTGGCCGGATCGTATTAGAATTTCTTCTAGATATACTTTTGGGCTTGACTGGTTAAAAAATATTCTAGAAGAAGGGTTGATAGGAGACATTTGTTCATTTCTAAAATTATTCGGTACTGAAATAACGACAGATGCAAAATGGAGCAAAAATCATAGCTTGGAAACACTTTTTCGTATTTGGATTGGGTTTTCTGCAGGCAATGTTAACGGAAGTCATACAGCTAGGGAAGCTACTTGGTACTCTTCATTCAGGTTGTCCTTTAAGGGAGCTGGAAATTCGTTTGTAAAGGCGGAAATGACGATGGGACGCTTGGGATCATCAAAATGTATCGTTTGGTCAAAAGTATATTTTGTGCTTTGCATTTAAGATGAATAGCCTACACTAGGAATTCCTCTCTACGCAAAATTTAACCCTTGAGGCACAAATGATCATATGCCCCTGGAGATCATACGAATGTACCGTTTAGTCAAAAGTTGTTTTCTTTTTACTTTGTAGTTAAGCTGCGCACTTTAAGGGAGCTAGAAATTCATTTGTAAGCAAAACCCGTAAGGCACAAACCACCATGAGCCCTTGTGGATGATGAAAACGTAATCTTTTGGTAAAAGTATTTTTTTCACTTTGCGGTTAAGATTCGCACTTTAAGGGGACTAGGAATTCTTTGGTAAGCAAAACCCTTGAGGCACAAATGATCATGGTTCCTTGGGATTATGACAAAATATCGTTTGCTTTGCTGTTAAGATCAAGAATTTAAGGAGATCAAGAAATCCGATCTGAAGTTGAAATAAAACGTCAGAGGCATATACACTTCCGAATTATCAAGTTTCATTAAGATCTGAATTGCGTTTTATTTGATGTTCATGGGAGCGGATGGCGGACTGTAAATAGCCGTTTTATTCCTGGCGGACTACGTCAGAGGCAGCGTTCCAGCGACGTATTATTAGTTACGATCGTTATTATTCTTGTTATTATTGCCGTTCGAGAGCCCGCAGTAATAAGTAAATTAGCTCCTCCAACTTAGTTACGATCGTTATTATTCTTGTTATTATTGCCGTTCCAGAGCCCGCAGTAATAAGTAAATTAGCTCCACTCACTTATTATTTTCGTTCCACGACTGTTATGATCGTTACTATTTACTTATGATGGTCGCGAGCATCATAAGTGATAATAACTATCGGTTCTGAAGGAACTCCCGTAAGAGTGATGACGTATCTTAACATAGTTATTATTGTTGTTCCAGAAAGCGTGATAACTACAAAAATACGGCTATCGCCTCTCCTCTTATCATCGTAACTTGTAATAACTTCACTGGAACGCTACCAGAAGGTACATTGAACAGTTCCCTGCCTCATCCAGCGTACAAACTAGCGGGTCCGCTGGCACTCAACGGGCGGCCCGCTGGCAAATAAAACGACTTTAGGCACCCCGCGACTTCCCACCGACGACAAACGACAACGAACAGACCGCTGTACTATGAACTTCAAATAAAACGCAACTCTGATCACCGGTTCGATAGTTACCCCCCATGCAGGGTGGTCGGAAATGGTAAGCGAATATTTATGAGTCAATGTTGTCAGGTCTCTAATGTGAAAGCAAAATTTCATCCCCCTTATTACATACATAGGGAAGTACCTTAACTCGCAATCACCGGAATTACGGACCCCCCTCCAACTCCCCCAACAAAGCCCGGATACCAAATTCCTCCTCAATCCGCTCCCCCCACGATGGTCGGATCAGGGAAACGACTATTCTTCAGTCAATCTGGCGGAGCCCTTATATGCCTGCCAAGTTTCATCGTCCTACCACATCTGGAAGCACCTTAACACTGGATCCCCGGAATTTTTAAACCCTCCATCCAACTCCCTCCACAGTGCCCGGATCCGGTACAGTCTTGTCATATATGTATCCAAGATTTGTGCTTGTTCTTCCCACCAAGTTTCATCTCGATCCGTCCACTCTAAACGTGTCACACGATTTCCGGTCCTTCCTCCAAGTCCCCCCAAAAGTAACCAGATCCGTTCCGGACTTGAAGTAATACATCTGAGATACGTGGTCTTTTCAAGTATTGAGTTTCATATCCGATTCATCGTTTAAAAATTATACGTACACCGTACACCGATTATGGCACTGTGGGGGGGAGTGGAGGGAGGGGGAATCCGGAACCTTGAAGTATTTATAACTTTTGAACGGGTGATCGGATCTCGATGGAACTTGATATTTGGAAAGACCTCATGCCTCAGACGACGTACTTAAAATCCGGACCGGATCCGGTGACTTTTTGGGGGAGCTGGAGGGGGCAACCGGATTCCCCCTCCCTCTACTCCCCCCACAGTGCCCGAATCGGCTCGGTTATGTCAACGATGTATCTAGTGTTTGCTAGGTGTCTTCCCACCAAGTTTCATCTCGATCCCTCCACTCATAGCGTTTCCCAAGATTTCCGGTTGCCCCCTCCAGCTCCTCCCAAAAGTCACCGGATCCGGTCCAGATTTTAAGTGGGTCGTCTGAGGGATGAGGTCTTTCCAAATATCAAGTTCCATCGAGATCCGATCACCCGTTCAAAAGTTATAAATACCTCAAGATTCCGGATTCCCCCTCCCTCTACTCCCCCCACAGTACCCGAATCGGCTCGGTTATGTCAATGATGTATCTAGTGTTTGCTAGGTGTCTTCCCACCAAGTTTCATCTCGATCCCTCCACTCATAGCGTTTCCCAAGATTTCCGGTTGCCCCCTCCAGCTCCCCCCAAAAGTCACCGGATCCGGTCCGGATTTTAAGTAGGTCGTCTGAGGCATGAGGTCTTTCCAAATATCAAGTTCCATCGAGATCCGATCACCCGTTCAAAAGTTATAAATACCTCAAGATTCCGGATTCCCCCTCCCTCTACTCCCCCCACAGTACCCGAATCGGCTCGGTTATGTCAATGATGTATCTAGTGTTTGCTAGGTGTCTTCCCACCAAGTTTCATCTCGATCCCTCCACTCATGGCGTTTCCCAAGATTTCCGGTTGCCCCCTCCAGCTCCCCCCAAAAGTCACCGGATCCAGTCCGGATTTTAAGTAGGTCATCTGAGGCATGAGGTCTTTCCAAATATCAAGTTCCATCGAGATCCGATTATCCGTTCAAAAGTTATAAATACCTCAAGATTCCGGATTCCCCCTCCCTCCACTCCCCCCCACAGTGCCCAAATCGGCTCGGTTATGTCAAAGATGTATCTAGTGTTTGCTAGGTGTCTTCCCACCAAGTTTCATCTCGATCCCTCCACTCATAGCGTTTCCCAAGATTTCCGGTTGCCCCCTCCAGCTCCCCCCAAAAGTCACCGGATCCGGTCCGGATTTTAAGTGGGTCGTCTGAGGCATGAGGTCGTTCCAAATATCAAGTTTCATCGAGATCCGATCACCCGTTCAAAAGTTAAAAATACCTCAAGATTCCGGATTCCCCCTCCCTCCACTCCCCCCACGGTGCTCGGATCGGGGAAGTGACTATTTCCAACTTAATCATTTGGGGTCCCTGATATGCCTGCCAAGTTTTATCATCCTAGCTTATGTGGAAGTGCCCGAACTAGCAAAACCTGGACAGACCGACAGACCGACGGACGGACAGAAATTGCGATCGCTATATGGCACTTGGCCGAAGGGCAAGTGCCATAACCAGAAGAAAACGGTGTGGATGCAGATAAAAATAAAATAACGAAAGATAAAATGTGCGTGTTAAAAATGTATATGTACAAATCTGTGATTATTTACAATTCTGAGCTCTGTTTATATTTACAATTTACCACCCGTCTGGGAAAGCGCATAAGCTTTCACCCAGAAAACGGCCCACTCTTAAAATATGCGACTGGCAGACAGAAGGCCCAAGAGTCATACCAGTTAGAAACAATAGCCAAGAAACACAGCACTATATCCGCAAAACTGTATGTCAGACAGAATGAAAATGAGCGCCGTAGGCGAAATTTTGTAAGTAGGCCATGACTTTTTTCGGGCAAAACGCTACTTCCCGGAACAAAATCTATATAGCTTTTAATGAAGCCCAAGCCCCGAAATTCCAAGCCTAAGATCCAAATGAAATGACGAGACTTTCCAGGAAATAAAGCCAACTACGAAGGGCGCCGCAGGCAAATTCTGTGGAACCCTGTATGACCAGAACACCTTTTCGGATCCCAAATGAAGGTAAGGGCCACTTAGCAGTATCTGCCCGTCTGTCCTTGTTCACAACGAATCAAGAAAAATGTGAGACATTTAGCTGGAAGTTGGATAATGTACTTCAGTACGAGCCTTTTCAAAAGTACTGACCATCTAGAAAAAACAAGAGCTACGAGCTCATATGGCACTTGTTACGAGTAGGCACGGCTCGGTTATGTCAATGATATATCTAGTGTTTGCTAGGTGTCTTCCCACCAAGTTTCATCTCGATCCCTCCACTCATAGCGTTTTCCAATTTTTCCGGTTCTCCCCTCCAGCTCCCCCCAAAAGTCACCGGATCCGGTCCGGATTTTAAGTGGGTCGTCTGAGGCATGAGGTCTTTCCAAATATCAAGTTTCATCGAGATCCGGTCACCCGTTCAAAAGTTATAAATACCTCAAGATTCCGGATTCCCCCTCCCTCCACTCCCCCCACAGTGCCCGAATTGGCTCGGTTATGTCAATGATGTATCTTCTCACCAAGTTTCATCTCGATCCCTCCACTCACAGCGTTTCCCAAGATTTCCGGTTGCTCCCTCCAGCTCCCCCCAAAAGTCACCGGATCCGGTCCGGATTTTAAGTGGGTCGTCTGAGGCATGAGGTCGTTCCAAATATCAAGTTTAATCGAGATCCGGTAACCCGTTAAAAAGTTATAAATACCTCAAGATTCCGGATTCCCCTCCCTCCACTCCCCCGACAGTGCCCGAATCTGCTCGGTAATACATCAATGATGTATCTAGTGTTTGCTAGGTGTCTTCCCACCAAGTTTCATCTCGATCCCTCCACTCATAGCGTTTCCCAAGATTTCCGGTTGCCCCCTCCAGCTCCCCCCCAAAAGTCACCGGATCCGGTCCGGATTTTAAGTACGTCGTCTGAGGCATGAGGTCTTTCCAAATATCAAGTTCCATCGAGATCGGATCACCCGTTCAAAAGTTATAAATACCTCAAGGTTCCGGATTCCCCCTCCCTCCACTCCCCCCCACAGTGCCCGAATCGGCTCGGTCATGTCAATGATGTGTCTAGTGTTTGCTAGGTGTCTTCCCACGAAGTTTCATCTCGATCCCTCCAAGAAAAAGCGTTTCCCAAGATTTCCGGTTGCCCCCTCCAGCTCCCCCCAAAAGTCACCGGATCCGGTCCGGATTTTAAGTGGGTCGTCTGAGGCATGAGGTCGTTCCAAATATCAAGTTTCATCGAGATCCGATCACCCGTTCAAAAGTTATAAATACCTCAAGATTCCGGATTCCCCCTCCCTCCACTCCCCCCACAGTACCAGAATCGGCTCGGTTATGTCAATGATACATCTAGTGTTTGCTAGGTGTCTTCCCACCAAGTTTCATCTCGATCCCTCCACTCATAGCGTTTCCCAAGATTTCCGGTTGCCCCCTCCAGCTCCCCCCAAAAGTCACCGGATCCGGTCCGGATTTAAAGTACGTCGTCTGAGGCATGAGGTCTTTCCAAATATCAAGTTCCATCGAGATCCGATCACCCGTTCAAAAGTTATAAATACCTCAAGGTTCCGGATTCCCCCTCCCTCCACTCCCCCCACAGTGCCCGAATCGGCTCGGTTATGTCAATGATGTATCTAGTGTTTGCTAGGTGTCTTCCCACCAAGTTTCATCTCGATCCCTCCACTCATAGCGTTTCCCAAGATTTCCGGTTGCCCCCTCCAGCTCCCCCCAAAAGTCACCGGATCCGGTCCGGATTTTAATTGGGTCGTCTGAGGCATGAGGTCGTTCCAAATATCAAGTTTCATCGAGATCCGATCACCCGTTCAAAAGTTAAAAATACCTCAAGATTCCGGATTCCCCCTCCCTCCACTCCCCCCACGGTGCTCGGATCGGGGAAGTGACTATTTCCAACTTAATCATTTGGGGTCCTTGATACGCTTGCCAAGTTTTATCGTCCTAGCTTATCTGGAAGTGCCCGAACTAGCAAAACCTGGACAGACCGACGGACGGACAGAAATTGCAATCGCTATATGGCACTTGGCCGAAGGGCAAGTGCCATAAAAATTGAAATGGAGTTTACTTGTCTGAATTTAGAGTTAAAACAAACACAAAATAAAAATTGACGTGTTGCAATAATCAGACCCGTCATTAAATCTACTCTCATTGATCACAAATCGATTTAGTTTTTAAACGTCGGACTGGAGAAAAATTCTTATCTTAAATGGTTTTCTACTAATATACAAAGGATCTTTGCATGAAACTAACAAATTACTGGAAATGTACGCCACAAGCAAAATCAACCTGATTTTTGGGATCCCAAAACGTAAGTGGAGGGATACCTATGACATCGCAAAAGTTGTCCGTCTGTCCGTCCGTCCGTCTGTAACCACGATAACTCTCGAAGGGAATGAGATATTTTGATGAAACTTGGTGAGGGTTCGTTGGGTCGTCGGACCAGTCAAGTTCGTAGATGGGCTTTGTAGCTCTACATTTAGGGGTGGGGGAGGGGATTCAAATTAAGGGACAAACAAAATATTTTGAAACAGCTAATGTGATAGTCGATTATGGGGTAAGAAGACATGCTGAACACGATGGTGAAAACCATTTTGTCAACGGACAAGTAGTTCGCCCGGAATCCGGCCAAAACCGGAAAGTTTGTTGAAAGTAAAAGTTTTATTTGAAGTTGATTAGATGTTCGATTTAGGGGTAGGAAGACATGATGAAGACGATGGTCAAATTCTCGACGGACAAGTATTTCGCCCGGAATCCGGTCCAAACCGGAAAGTTTGTTGAAAGTAAAAGTTTTATTTGAAATTGATTAGATGTTCGATTTAGGGGTAGGAACACATGCTGTAGAAGATGGTGAAAACTATTTTCTCGACGGACAAGTATTTCGACCGGAATCCGGCCCAAACCGGAAAGTTTGTCAAAATTAAAAGTTTTATTTGGAGTTGATTAGATGTTCGATTTAGGGCAAGAAGACATGCTGAACACTTATGTGAAAACAAGTTTCTACCCGGACATGTAGTTCGTCCGGAATCCGGCTAAAACCGGAAAACTGTTGGAAGTCAAAGTTTTATTTCTAGTTGATTAGATAAGCGATTTAGGGGTAAGAAGAGATGCTGAGTCCCTGAGTGACAATCGTATTTTACCCGGACATATAGTTCGACCGGAATTCCGGCTGGAATCGGAAAATTTGTTATAAGCTAAATTTCTATTTGAAGTTGATTAGATGTTCATTACTGGGGAAAGAAGATACCCTGATTTCGTCTTTGAGCTTTCTTTTTTCGCCGGACAAGTAGTTCTGGAGTTCGGCCAGAACCGGGAAATTGGCAGAAGTGGCAGGAAGTTTTCGTCATAACAGATATGACTTATAGGGGTAAACACACATGCTGAATCCAAATCTGAACTTGGTTTTCTCAGGTGATTAGCTATTTGGCCTTAATCTGTTTCTGAATTTTAATTGTAAAAATGTTCAAAGAGTCTGGCGAAGACTGGATCTGGCTAAGACAAGACCCAGTTGTCTGGATCAAATCTTAGATTTTTGGGATCCCATCGACACCTTTGGTCTTGTTACTTGAATCGAGAGATATTAGTACACAACAGATCGTGTTAAAACTTAGGTTAAAACTGTGTTTTGCAGGGTGAAACTCATGATTTGACAACTGTCTTTGTCGGTCACGGAAGCTTAATCTAATATATCATACTTCTCATTCTCACAAAATATGATTAAAAACCTCTGAACGACTAGAAATAACCTGCCTCTCCAAACTTGCGACTAAGAATTCAATTCCCGAAGTTTCAAACGCTCGAGAATCCAGAACAGCCGACGCCTTAGTAACTAGCCTTACAGACTTTTCCGGGCCTTACAGACTTTTCCTAGCCTTACAGACTTTTCCTTTTCCTTACAGACTTTTCCTTTTCTGGGTGAGCGACCAGTTGTGCTGGACTTTCATGGTCGGGCGCTCTGCGAGCGCCCGTTTTAGCTTTTTCCTTTCTTCGAGGGGGGTGGTACCCCCCCCACAACGACGCCCCTGACCCTAACTCCCCGGACTGGCGGACTGACTGCCGGAAAAGTGATCGGTATATGGCACTTGGCCGGAAGGCGAGTGCCAAAACAATTCAGTTTGTGGCTTGAATTTGACTTCATTTCATTTAAATTTATTCAAACAATGTTTACAACGGATTCGTCGATATTTCGGCCCTTCTTGGCAAGTAATCAGGCTTGTTTCCTTCCCCGACGTTGAACCAGAGGATTGACAGCCTGACGAGGACCCTTGCGAAGAAGGGCCGAAATATCGCTGATGAAGAATCATAGCTGACGTATCCGTTGTAAACATTGTTTGAATAAATTTTTCAAAGTCAGCTTAGGCTCAAAGAATATTCGTTTCAATTATTGTTTGTGCTCAATATTGGCAATATTTATTTGAATTTTGTCATACTCTTCGGCGCCGTTCACGGTTAGAAGACGTCCGAAGTAGGTACCTCTCCTGTAGAACATGAACAGGGAAGTAAAATCCTGGCTTCAGCTACTGGATTCACTGATGTCCGGGGATTCCGAGCAGTCAAGCGACGTTCCGGGATTTAAAAAATCCACATTCTCCCCGGAAAAATCCCCCGGATTCTCGTCTCCCAAAATCCTTCCGCAATGGTTTAAAATTTAAACGTTCAGGACAGCACTAATACATTTCTTCAGAAATGTTCAAATCTGCTCACCCTCCACCAACATCCTCCCCTCCCAGGCCCCAGCCCACGACATTTTTAGCCAGCTTTTCAATGACGAGTCCGTTTAGCGCAATCCGTATAGGCTAAGTCAAAATTTTGTGTCAATATGTCCTATATGCTTATACCTACTAGCATATAATCAGGATGGGAAGCACCAGACTCCCCAACGCTATCCTCCAGTGGCATCCGGAGGGATCCAGACGAAGAAGGCGACCGAAGAAAACTCTTCGCCGTACGTACCAGTCGGATCTTCACATTATCAACGCGTCTATCCAGCACGAATGGGAAGATGTACGTGCAGCGGCCCCTATGAGAGAGACTGCCGGCTCTTCCTGGATGCCCTAATCGCCTCTGGAGGTGCAGGAGAAACTAAGGTCTAAGGTAACGATTATAAAGAATGTGAAGACGCTTAATGATCCTGTTATGTTTTTAAATGTTTTAATTCGTGCCTTTTACACTTTTTATGTCACTCCGCTGTACCCAACAAGCAGGTCATTAATCAGTGAGAAAATGTTTATGGTAATGAATATAGCTATATTTGAAACACATTCACTAGGTGTCCCCTTTCGTATCTTTTGCCTCATAATCACAATTATCAATCACTCTTCCTTTTTTTCCTACCCCCTATCTCATGTGTGTTGCCTTTATGCACCATTCCAGATTCCGGAATCTGGGGTGTCCAATATCTTGGATTCTCAGATGTTTCGAGCCTGGCTAGACCTTCCGGATCCCCCTCGACAAACACGGATATCTGGACAGCGAATCCTGCTGTAAGAGGGTGGTCTGACGCCAGGCGTGCAAGAGTTGACCACGACAGCTTCCTCTTTAGTAGCACAAGCTTCTTGGAAATGCTGGACACCGAACTTGCAAAAAAAATGTCACTTACAGTGTCAGGGGAGGTAACAAGAAACTTGCGATGTGGACAAGAAGTTTTCGGAGAGCTCGTGAGTTTTTTTCAGAAAAAGAAAAATACGGGAACCTAAAATAGGGAATTACCACTCGTTGTCGAGTAGAGCCGACACAGGGCCTACTGTCCATGGCTGCAATGGCGAGAATTTAAAGAAGTAGCCGAATCGTATTTATTTCTCTACGTCAGATATAGCCTGATGGTCGAGAAAACTCTGGGTTTGTTCAAGAAGGAAATGCTGACGTGTTTAAACCTTCTAACAATAGTAACTTTTAGTTACGATTTCCGTTCCAACCTCGTGAAAAGTTACTACACTGACAATTCCAGAAATAGTAGCCAACTATTTGCTTACCACGCTCGGGAACGTAGTTAGCGTGGTAACTACGATCTCTGTGACGTGATCGGTCCGATCAGCCTGCGGCTTGATATTTTGCCGAAAATATAAAACTGTATTCCAGCCTTGACGCCAAACAGCTACGATCCGTGACGTCATGCGTAGTAACTATGGTAAGTAGGGCGGAACACGCTCACTGTCTACTATCAACCGAAAAAATATCGTTGCCCGCATTTCGTCTTCGCTCCACGACATCTATCGGTAATTCCCAACCTCCGAGCGGTCTTCTACGTTCAGATATCAGTCCCATCTTCCAACAAGCTTCATAGTGATTATCCTAGGTTCCAAGCAAGGAGTTTATTTTCACAGGGGAACAGAGATGAAATTCCAGGCCGACAAAGATGGGAGGAGGATCTAATTAGCAAATTCGGGATGCAATCAACCATTTAAAGACTACCCATCTTCTGCCACCTGAACTGGACATGAGCCCCTGTCCTAGACGAGGATAAGGCTTTTTGCCAGGGACCAGGTCCTCCTTTACTGGTATATGTAGGGCAGATGGAGGATGGGTTCTTGAGGGAGAAGTAACCATGGAAATTCTATCCCGTCTCGTGATACATAAACTGCCTTTGAGCTACATGCACAAAATGATGAAAAAGCTTGTTGCCAAGGACCAGATTCTCCTTAAAGACACCTGAATAAAGAGTACCAAGTATCATCCCTATCAGTATGACTTCCGTTAACATTGCCTGCAGAAAACCCAATCCAAATACGAAATAGTGTTTCCAAGATATGATTTCTGCTCCATTTTGCAACTGTCCTTATTTCAGTACCAAACAATTTCAGAAATGAACAAATGTCTCCAATCAATCCAAAATTCCATCCCATCACCTATTACGTGAACTGGATTCGAACTCCGCATACTAAATGAGGAAAAATCTTGCCGTCAAGAACCAGATTTTCCTTAAATGGTAAATGGAGGTGGAGGGGGGAGCTCCTCAACTGGTAAATGGAGGGGGAGGGCGTCTTCAAGACAACGTCCAATTTTTTTAAACATAATCCCATTGCCTATTACCTGAAGTTGAGCTCTACGCACTAAATGAGGAAAAAGTTAGTTGCGAAGAACCAGATTCTCCTTAACTAGTAAATGGAAAGGGAGGTTGGAGGGAGTCTGAAAAAAGACGGCAGTTTTTAGAAACTGTTACCTAAACTGGACATGAGTTCAACGCAAAAAACGAAGAAAAGACTTGTTGTCAGAGAACAAAATCTCCTTTAATGGTGTATGGATGGGAGGGGGTTCTGAAGGTGACGACAATCTTTGATTATTCATGTCCTGTTACTCGATCGGGTATGAGCTCCACGCACTAAACGAGGAAAAGGCTTGTTGCCCGGGGATATTCACCTTCATTAAAGAGTGAAGGGGGTTGGATTTTACAAAATCAAGTTCACCACTCGAGCTGACACTTGTACTAAATGACCACAGTATTTTGCCTTCAACGCAGGTAAAAGTTTAAAACCAGGACAAAGAGGGAGACAATTTAATTTTGTGAAAGTTCGTTTTGTGATAAAGTGTGAGAGTAACTTCACAGAAAGTTTTCCGCAAAAGAAAAGCCGAGGGATACTAAACTAGCAAAACTTGGTGCTAACTAAGAGATCTTGTCCAGCAGAAGTATTTTGCTTATGGGGTGGGGAAGGTGCAACTTTGAAAGTAATTTCTCAGCCCTAGGATATACAAGTACAAGGCATTTTATCATCTTATGTCCTCACCTTGTCAAGTTATGAACATTATTCACTGGACAATATGGGCCCATTTGCCCCTGGATCGGGTGGGTGTGGGACCCCCAACCAGCACAACTAGACCCCAATTCTGACAAGTGTACCAAGTTTTAACTTGATACTCGCACTGGTTCCCGAGTTATGAGAGCTCCGCCCAAAACGATGAAAACCGAAAGCTCCTACAGCGCTCGCAATATGAAGGAACACTAAAACGAGGCTCCATTACGAAATTCCACTCGAACTACCCAACGCCCATTTACCTGCCCTTCGTGTTTCATTTTTCTCTTTTTTGTCACTCCAGAATTGCACTGGTAGAAATAAAAATAAACTCTGTATCATAGCTTTTTCATATTTCATTTCAGTGTTTTTAAGGCACTTGCCACGGAAGTGCTTTATGGTTGGGCAATCTCCAAAATAAGTTCATTCGTAATTCGACAAGATTATTTACAATTTTCCCCGAGTCCTGACGCAAATGCGGAAACCTCCGGCGGGAAGCTCCGGGTCATCTATTAGGATGCTTAGGACACTGTCTTCCCAAATCAATGGTCCTGTCGGTTCCAGCGCGTATTTGTCTCACGATTCAACGACAAAGTTAATCACAATAGTCCTATTTAAGCGACGTTATTCCTTATCGAATCTTAGTTCGTGTAACTGATGGGGCTTTGAAAAAGAAATACCATACTAGGAAAGTAGGCAAAGTAAGTTTTGTGTCAGACGGCGAGGGAAAGGAACTGGAACGGTGGGAGCACCCAAAGAGGGAAAGGATTTTGAAACAACTTACGTTTAGGAACGGGGAATTCCCTCACTGGCCTCTCTAGCCCCATTAGCACCCGAACCCGACAGCAACTGCTGTCCTCCCGTGTTCTTCGTCGGTTCGTGGCTTCGTGCCTCGTCCCAGCCCTCTACTACTTTTACCTTAAAGACGACTTTCGCGATCCCACAGGGAATTTGTGACTCAAAAGAAAAGTTTCCGAGTTCGTTTGTGTAGAAAACTCCCTGTTTCCGAGGCTAGCAAGGATTTTGTGGCACGCTGTGTGACTGGATTTTGATAAACAACTGTCGAGAAAATTTTCGATTTTGTGGCTTGAATCGGGAGGGATATTCAAATTTAGCTGCATTAAAGTCTATAAAACAAAATAAGCAACTTCACCAAGCAGCCAGACATAAAATCCTTAAAGGATCCCTCGCACTATTTACTCTTCAACTTGAGTATTCTAAAATATTTGAAAACTTTAAAACCAGGCTGTGCTTTAAAAAAATAAGTTTTAGCTGTTTTAAGCCTTTTCCGAAGCCCGTTGACTTGTAGCGAAAACAGGGAAACAATTTAAATAACCGGTTTTGATGGGAAAACTTCTCACATACAACCTTCGACAGCGTGATACACATCGAAAGTAGCAAAACACGGCAAGTGAGAAAACCAGTGTGGTTTTGTTAGAGGGGTTAGAATGTACCGTACAAAATTGGAGTCTCCGGGTTTAGAAATATATGGAGTGATTGTGGAAGTAGGTTGCATTACTATTATAGATAAGACAAGTCATTTAAGGTAAAATATGACGATAACATAAGCCCTTAGTTCTCTTTGCTGAGATTTTCTCTGGTATTTTATGTTAATTTTCAGACTTATGAAATCACAGTATATAAAAATCACGTACTCTCGTCTTCA